>OY720450.1:58296144-58683644 GCA_963082715.1 Harpalus rubripes
TCAAAGAACTAATCATTTCCAATTAATAATAGTAACGTTTTAAAAAGAAAATAGTTATATGGAATGGGACTTAATACAGTTTTCAGCATAAGTAAATATGTAAGTATGTATATTTGAATTAATAAAAATTAAATGGCGGGAGGAATTGTGTTGGCCACATCAGATTTTTATTAGATTTCAAACTGCAAGTAACTTGCGCGGCATTAGTGATGTGCTGCTGAAAAATTTCTTGCTGTTTTTTACCTTCCGTCACCTTTAGGTAAGGAAGGTATTGTCTTTGGTCAAAAAATTCGGTGGTGAGTTTTTGATGAATAAGCACGTTTTAGGGTCCCTAGAATACGATTTTACTATTTTTACGATGATGTCTGTATGTGTGTGTGTGTGTGTGTGTGTGTGTGTGTGTGTGTGTGTGTGTGTGTGTGTGTGTATGTATGTGTGTGTGTGTGTGTGTGTGTGTATGTATGTGTGTGTGTGTGTGTGTGTGTGTGTGTGTGTGTGTGTGTGTGTGTGTGTGTGTGTCTGTGTGTGACAAAAAACAGCTGCTACATTAAGAAAATTCTGATTGAAAGGTGTCAGTGTCAAGTGCAGTTGACAATATGTTTATGTTATAATCAGGCACCGGACAGCTAAATGAATGTGCCAAAACACTTTCATAGTACCACGAAGCAAACTGTAGAGGCGCGACAGTGCTTAAATTTTAAGAAAATGGATTAAGTCACCTTTGAGTTCAAAACATTTTGCAATATTTTGAATTGTAAAGTCTCATAAGTCATCACACATGTCTTTGAACGTACGCTTTAAGATCTTTAATTATTTGGTAATCCAATTTGTAATAGTTTATAGAATTAGTTATAGTGCCAGTAGTGATTTCTCCAGTTTTAAAGTGTATTAACTGTTTATTTTTTGACGTAATACGGAATTGAAATTCAATAAGCTGATGAACAGCAAAGAAGCAAATAGACGTTTACTTTTATATTTAATGATGAAATGTCGTACCATTTCCAATATCCTTTTATCTTACATATAAACAAAAATCAAAATAGAAGTGTATGTCAATCTGACGAGTAATTTTAAATTTATTTAGAAATGAATTTATAGTTATTGTATTTTGATTATTTAAAATATATGTATGTACTCATATTCAATTTTCTTATTGTCTTTTATTTTAAAAATTGAAAATTTCAATTTATCTATACATGACATGTCTCCTATGTCACAAACTACCAAGCCGACCAAGCCATCACAGTGTGCGTTAGTTCATGGAAGCAATCTGTAGATGTCACTATTTTGTACTTCGAAAAATACATTAGCTGTCCTATCTGTAGTTGAGGTGATCCGTGGTTATAATTTTACTGGAAATATAGGATTTTTGTTACAAACTTTCTGTATCGAATTTGTATAAATTACATACAACTGCCTTAAGGTAATGTACAAGAAATATAATCTTTTGCAAGGAGCTTTCTGTATGACATTTATACAAAATACATAGAACTGACGCAGGCACCGGACAGCTAAATGAATGTGCCAAAACACTGTCATAGTTCCAGGAAGCAAACTGTAGAGGCGCGACAGTGCTTAAATTTTAAGAAAATGGATTAAGTCACCTTTGAGTCCAAAACATTTTGCAATATTTTGAATTGTAAAGTCACATAAGTCATCACACATGTCATTGAATGTACGCTTTAACATCTTTAATTATTTGGTAATCCAATTTGTAATAGTTTATAGATTTAGTTATAGTGCCAGTAGTGATTTATTTCGTGATTTCTCCAGTTTTAAAGTGTAATAACTGTGTTTATTTTTTGACGTAATACGGAATTGAAATTCAATAAGCTGATGAACATTCGTTGTGCTGTTGTAGTATATATGTCTAGTGTGCTATAAAAAACAAGTATTTGACATATAATGATTTTGTACGTTTTTTTAAATAAATATAAACCTCCTGGTAATCTGCAGTTTTATTACAATTATATTTATTTAAAAAGACTAAATAACGTTTGTGTGATATGGAGAAGTACCTCAGACCAAGTAGATTTGAAACAGACCCGGATTCTGCTACTGCTGCAAAAGAATGGACTCACTGGCTAAAAACGTTCGAAAACTTTATGGAAATTGTGGAATTTACAAGTGATGAAGATAAATTGAAGGTATTTATCAACTATCTATCCCATAATGTATACGAGCTAATTAATGACTGCACTTCGTACCAAGCAGCAATAACGATACTAAGTGCTATTTATGTTAAAAAGAAAAACGAAATATTCGCACGTCACCTTTTAGCATCGAGAAAACAACAGTCTGGCGAGACCATTGACCAATTTGTTCAAGGGCTAAAGCTCCTCAGCAAGGATTGCGAGTTCACAGATGTTAAAGCTGCTGAACATAGAGACGAATATATCCGTGATGCTTTTATAAACGGTCTGACATCTTCACATATAAGACAGAGGTTGTTCGAAAATGATTCGTTGGACCTAGCTGAGGCTGTAAAGCAAGCAAGAGCTTTAGAGTTAGCACAGATTCAAGCTGAGCGCTATCCTACTCCTAATTCTTATATCAATGCTGTTTCAAACTCTTCGAAAGATGTCCCTGAAGAACATTCTAAAGCTCAAAACGCCAAAGCAGATGACATAACTGCTGCTACCAATAAAAAATACGCTCCTAAATGTTTCTTTTGTGGAAATGATCGTCACGCCAGAGTAAATTGTCCAGCTAGAGAAGCAACTTGCAATTACTGTCATAAGAAAGGACATTTTGCCAAAGTTTGCAAAATGAGAACTAAAGCGAATACGTCCGCTGCAATTCAGCATTTGTTTCACGAAATCACATCAAACTATATAAAGAGAAGGGACAGGTCTCAATGGCTACTACAAGTTTGAAATCAAACATTGAAGGTTACGTCCTAGTTAATCTAGTGCTATTGGGACACGAGTATCCTAATTTTAAACTAACAATACTCGAAGAATTATGCACTGATGTTGTTATAGGTCATGATCTTCTGAAACTACATTCGAATGTAGATTTAGTTTTCGGCGGGCGGAAACCAGCACTCTTAGTTTGCTCCTCTTGCGCAAAGGTGGAACCACCAAAATTGTTCAATGTCCTCACCCCTGAATGTATACCTATAGCTACGAAATCTAGGAGATATTCCGACGACGATATGACTTTTATTAAAAAAGAAATAACCAGACTCTTGGAGGAAGATATCATTGAAGAAAGCTGTTCTCCTTGGAGAGCTCAAGTATTAATTGTTAACAATGGAAATAAAAAACGTCTATGCATAGATTATTCACAGACCATAAATAGATTTACCTTATTAGACGCATACCCTCTTCCAAACATTGACGAATTGGTTCGAAAGGTTGCCTTGGATTCAGTCTTTAGTACGATCGACCTCAAACAAGCTTACCATCAAGTACCGATTTCCGTAGAAGAAAAATTATATACCGCCTTTGAAGCAAATGGTCGTTTGTATCACTATAATAGAATACCCTTCGGGGTAACCAATGGTGTGGCTTGTTTCCAAAGGGTAATAGATAATATCATAACCAACGAAAAATTAACTGGAGTTTATGCCTATCTTGACGATATCATAGTCTGTGGGAAGAACCAAAAAGAACACGATCAAAATTTGGAAGGACTTTTAAATGCTTTAGATAAATACAATTTAGTAATTAATAAAAACAAATGTCAATTTTCCTTGTCAAGTGTAAGACTACTGGGCCATTTAATTTCACATAAAACAATCCAACCAGATCCTGATCGCTTAAAACCATTATTAGATCTTCCTCTACCTTCTGATACATCTTCTCTGAAACGAGCCCTAGGCCTCTTTGTTCATTATTCAAAATGGATTCCTCTCTTTTCAAATAAAATACGAAACCTAACTGACTGTGTCTCTTTTCCATTGTCACCCGAAGCATCACAAGTCTTTGAAAATCTCAAAAAAGAGATCTGTAAATCAGTTGTAACATCTATTGACGTAAACATTCCTTTGACAGTAGGGACAGACGCTTCCGACGTAGCCATAGCTGCGACTTTAAGCCAAGAGGGACGTCCCGTGGCCTTCTTCTCACGAACTCTAAACAAATCTGAAAGGTTGCACTCATCAATTGAAAAGGAGGCTGCGGCTATTGTAGAATCATTAAAGAAATGGAAGGCATTTCTTATCGGTCGAAATTTTAAACTTATCACTGATCAACAAGCCCTCTCGTTTATGTTTAATTTGAAACATTCGAGCAAAATCAAGAACGATAAAATCATGAGATGGAGACTAGAATTATCGCCTTACCAGTTTGACATAGTATACCGCCCTGGAAAAGACAATGTTAAAGCTGATACTCTTTCAAGAATTTGTTGCGCCACATCTGATAAAAAATTATTTGACCTACATCAGTCACTCTGCCACCCAGGAATAACGAGGATGTTCCACTGGGTGAAGAGTAAAAACTTAAACTATACATTAGAAGACGTTAGAAAAATGTCATCTGCTTGTCCTATATGTGCAGAAGTGAAACCGCGATTCCATCATTATCAGGGTTGTCTTATAAAAGCCACTACACCATTCGAGCGCCTCAACGTCGATTTTAAGGGGCCGCTCCCCTCTAAGACTAAAAATCGTTACCTTCTCACTATTATTGACGAATATTCTCGTTTTCCATTTGCCTACCCATGTCAAGACTTATGTGCTTCAACTATAATTGAATGTTTTTCCCAGTTATTCTCAATTTTCGGAGCACCCGCTTACATTCATTCTGATAGAGGCACAAATTTCCTTTCTCGAGAATTAACGGACTACCTTCATTCTAACGGAATAGCTACGAGCCGCACGACTCCGTATAACCCACGAGGAAATGGGCAGATTGAACGCTACAACAGTACGATTTGGAAGACAATAACGCTAGCACTTAAGAGAAATCAAATGCGTCCTATAGACTGGGAATGTGTCCTGACAGAGTCACTACATTCTATCAGGTCCCTCCTATGTACTGCAACTAATTGTACACCACACGAAAGATTCTTCAAACATCTTCGGAGATCTACGAATGGAGACTCTTTGCCATCTTGGTTAATCGCCCCAGGCCCGGTTTTTTTAAAAAGAAATGTCCGCTCCAGCAAATACGATGATCTAGTGGAAGAAGTGGATTTAGTTGAAGCCAATCCACAATACGCCCATATTAGACGAAAAGACGGAACTGAATCAACAGTGTCACTAAGATTTTTAGCACCAAGGGGGGAAAAGGACCTAGTAACAATAGAAACAGAAAAAACAACTGAAATTGAAACACCCGACTCATTAGCTTTTCCTGATGAAGATAAAGAGACCACTGACGCTGTTCGTACTGAATCTAACAATCAAGATCCAACTCCAAATTCATCAACTCAAGATTCTCTTAGCCCACGTCCCGTCAGAGATAAAAGACGTCCTGATTACCTAAAGGATTACGTTAGTTATTAAACACATAACGTTTGTTCCTAATACTATGTTTTTGTTTAGTTAAAAATTTGTTTTTAAAATTTTATATATATTGTTTGAAATAAGCAGGGGAGAATGTAGTATATATGTCTAGTGTGCTATAAAAAACAAGTATTTGACATATAATGATTTTGTACGTTTTTTTAAATAAATATAAACCTCCTGGTAATCTGCAGTTTTATTACAATTGTTTGATATAAAGTGCAGTGCAAAGAAGCAAATAGACGTTTATATTTAATGATGAAATGTCGTACCATTTCCAATATCCTTTTATCTTACATATAAACAAAAATTAAAATGGAAGTGTATGTCTATCTGACAAGTAATTTTAAATTTATTTAGAAATGAATTATAGTTATTGTATTGTGATTATTTAAAATAAATGTATGTACTTTTATTCAATTTTCTTATTAGGTATGTCTTATTTTAAAAATTCAAAATTTCAATTTATCTATACATGACATATCTCTCCTATGTCACAAACTACCAAGCCGACCAAGCCATCACAGTGTAAGTTAGTTCATGGAAGCAATCTGTAGATGTCACTATTTTGTATTTCGAAAAATACATTAGCTGTCCTATCTGTATTATATATGTAAATAATGTATAAAAAATCATTCATTAATGACTCCGATTACTGCATGATTTTTATTACTAAACGATTTTAGCAGGGGCTAACCTTAAATTTTAGACATGGAATAAAATTATAATTTCCATTTCAATCAATTGCGATCAAAGGAAAAATATTTTTAGTAGGTAACAAGTGTATTATTTGGCGATTAATTAAAAATTAATGGCACAATCTCAATCATTAGGCGCCCTCATTAAAACTAACACACTTGATAGTTAAATAACTATTATTTATACATACGTATTTTTGTATTCATGTAAAATTGACTATTCGAATGCAGTAATAAAGACAAATACATAATTTACGTATGTATGAAATTTTCCCTTGAATTCACTGAGAAACAAAACTAAATAATGCATATTTCCTGAGAAAATTTCGGAAGAAATTGTTAGAAATTTTTCCGAAAAAAATTTCTGGTTTTTTTTTCATACCATTCGATTTCAGGAATTGACCCATCACTTACATATCTAAATATTATCAATGTATGCTGTACATAAATTATTTACGTCATCTTATCTTCATATGCAAATACATACATACATAAAATCACGCATTTCCCACATAGTGGGTTAGCACAAACCCGAAAGAATAAAAATAACATCAACCAAAAATACATATTAACTAATTAACTAAAGCATATTTTAGAGGTTTTTCAATATAATTAATTGTATAGGTAATTTGTAATAAATTTTGCATGATAATCAAAGGACTATTTTTTGTAATCAGTTAACATGAATTTAGCATAAATATAAATGTACATTTACAACCTAATGAAGAAATCACATTGTTACACTTGCTCAAAATTGCATAGATATTTTATTCTTGTAGCCATTCGTAACAAAAATTTGTGACGCACTTTGGCTCCGCTGGTCTTCAGCGCTCAATATGGTGCGAAAACCTAATAACCAATGGCGACCATGCGCCATGCGGAGTCCATTACCATTCCTGATCGCTATCTTATACCTCACATTCGAGATTTTTCACATAAGCTTCAAGATACAAAAATATTTTTCTACGGTCTATATGCAAAGTAGCCATTTGCGCTCTCTTTTGTCAACGCTCAAGCGCGACAACGTAGAAAAACGCTCGTTGCCCAAATTTTTAATTATACAATGGTGAGAAATGTCACTTGTCTCCATTCTTAATGGAAACGTTTAGTCAGGAACTATTGCACTGTAGTTACACATTTACCACCTTCACAAGTCAATTTGACATATTATAACTGCTCTGTCGGTATATTACATAACCAAACAAAATATCGCACTTCTATGAAAATAAAATAGGGTATTCATTTACAAAAATGAAAGTATAAAATGCTTAGATTAGATTGAAGCAATAGCTCAAGAAGAATGGAAAATAAAGATAAATTAAAATTAAATATAAAATAAATTGTGTGAAAAGTTGTGCTGCCACCTGCAAAAGTTTGGCGTGAACGCTCCCAATGGACATTCACTTTTTCACTGCACTAGTTTAATGTACTTCAAACAAATAAATTTTTGTTATCGTGAAGGACCCCAATGTGGCGAATGTAGAAAAAAATCTTATGCGTATTTCGAGCGCAAATGGACATTGTCGATTTCGAGAGAATGCTGCGCTCCTGCGTCGCGCGTCAACAACCTCGACAATGTCCCATTTTGCGCACTTAATATACATCTAGCTATTTCCAAAATTGACTTAGTTAAAGCTTATAACCAAATCCCTCTGGAGGAATCTTCTATTCCAAAAACTGCCATTAACACTAACTTTGGTTTATTCGAATATATTTATATGCCTTTGGGTTTATGTAATAACGCGCAGACCTATCAAAGAAGTAGTACGAGGATTAGATTTCTGCTTTGCTTACTTAGACGATTTACTCATTGCAAACAAGTCTACAGAAGAACACTAACGACACTTACATGACATAAAACATAGGAAGTATATTGATTCTAAATTAGAACTCAGCTTAATTTTCACTTCAAGCTAAATTTATCAAGGTCCAACTAGATTGAAAATATTCATGCATTCCTTTAACTATACAAAAAGTAAATAAAAACAATTTTTCAACTTTTTGCTACTTTATATAATTAATATCAGATAAAAAAGTATGTATGATATACCTTCGATAGCTCAGTTGGTAGAGCGGTGGACTGTAGTATGTAAAGTTGATATCCATAGGTCGCTGGTTCAAATCCGGCTCGAAGGAAACTTTTATTCTATTATAGTGAAGTCATAATTATGAATAAATAAATCTAGACAATTTGAAGAATAAAACTTATATTACAATTTAATTATTTGCTCCTCATTGTTTATTCTTTGAATATTTTAATATTTTTTTTATAAATATTAAAAACGGCGCCGTGGCTTAGTTGGTTAAAGCGCCTGTCTAGTAAACAGGAGATCGGGGGTTCGAATCCCCCCGGGGCCTTGGAGTACATAGTTTTTAAAGTTACGTCATTGAAAACAATACGTAATTCAGGCCTATGATTTTACTAGCACTGCAATTTACCCATTTACCCCTCGATTTACCCCTTGATTTACCCTTAATGATAGCAGTTATTTTATTACAATACTGTATTGCAACAATAATAGTAAAGCCTCCGAAAAACAAAATAACAGAAATCTCGACAGAAAGTAGACGGCAGATGGCAGATACCAGGACAGATATCCAATTTATGCTGCAATTCTGATCAAATCAGTAAGTCTTACAGATCGGTAATTGTGCAAATAATAAACAAAATGGCAACGAAAGCTGCCACTCTTATGTATAATTTTATATTAATCAACAAAAATAAATGCCTTTTTGTCAGTGTTTTACAGTTTCACAGATTCTGTTAGACTTACAGATTTGGTCAGAATTGCAGCATTATTCCGATATTTATTCCAAATAACGTCTCGAATAACGTCAGAACATGTATTTGTGAGTGTATTTGCCCTCGTATTTCCCTTCTTGTTTGCCTCGGTATTTGCGAGTGTATTTGTTTTGTTTAATTGTTTATGTTGCATGTATAAAAACATTCGCCCAACGTGGGGCTCGAACCCACGACCCTGAGATTAAGAGTCTCATGCTCTACCGACTGAGCTAGCCGGGCGCTTGAAATAGTAATAAACAGCACACTATCTAAATGTCTATTATTAAAATGTATTCAGAAGAGCATCCAAAAAACTAGTAATAAGCGCAAAACAATTTAACGCTTGAGCTGAATCCAGTTATCACAAAACAAAAAAAAATACAGTTAATGAAAATGTAGGTTTTACTCATAGCCATAGCTCATATCTTTAATTATTTATTGATTTTCAATACCTACTAAGTATTTAGAAGTCCGTATATTTATTAAATTGACATTTTAACAATACCTATATCTATTTCTTATGGTTTGATATTTTTAGGGTTTTAATGTCAAATTTGATGTATTTCATCTTGTTTTATAATTATATGCAAGAATAAATCCATAGGTCATGCATGGTAACAAAATAATGCGTATAAGTATAAAAAACAATTTAAAAATTTTTGGGCAGTTAGTATTTGATTTGTGCTAGAATTCTAAAGATTTTATGTGCAACTTATATGATACATTAAAATTGGAATTACATTAACTAACCTAAACTAAGATATCCTAACTCAGGAGTCGCCAACCCAGCGACAATGTCATCATGTTTCGTTGCACAATCAAACAGACCGTCGTTGCTTTGTCATCCTTGATAAATATTGGTAAAGGAGGCAAATCCGTTAAAAATATTCTTTTCAAAAATGTCCTGTGGTCTGGCAATTTATTTTTGAAACGGGAAAAACGTGCAGCTTCACATCCCATGAAGAAAGGTATAACTTTCAATTATAAGGCATTTGACATTGAATGAAAAATAATTGTCTTGCGGCACCTTTTTCTGAATACCTTGTCTCACAAAGTATAGGTAGCTCACTCTCTTTTCCAAATTTTTTAAGTAGCTCAACACCTTGAAAAAGTTTGCAACCTTGGTCCTAGCTTATCCAAACCTAAATTAAAAATAAAATTTTGCTTTTATGTTATACTGTCATTACCGAAAACTGCGGATAGAAGCAGATTGGCACACCCAGAAATGAGTAATAAGCCGTGATGATATATTTATTTACTTATTGTTCATATAGGTACATACTCGTAGGTGTCCGGATTTCGAAGGCCACCATTGCATAGATGTGCTTTTGTTTTCCCAAAACAAATAATATAAAACAAAACACACACACAAACACAAACACAAACACAAACACAAACACAAACACACAAACACACAAACACACAAACACACAAACACACAAACACACAAACACACAAACACACAAACACACAAACACACAAACACACAAACACACAAACACACAAACACACACGCACACAAACACACACGCACACACGCACACACGCACACACGCACACACGCACACATGCACACACGCACACACGCACACACGCACACACGCACACACGCACACACGCACACACGCACACACGCACACACGCACACACGCACACACGCACACACGCACACACGCACACACGCACACACGCACACACGCACACACGCACACACGCACACACGCACACACGCACACGCGCACACAAGCACACACGCACACACGCACACGCATACACGCAGGCGCGCGCGCACGTGCACGCACACGCACACACTCACACACACACACACACACACACACACACACACTGACACATATATATATATATATATATATATATATATATATATATATATATATATATATACCATGTGTCTGTCTTGAAGGTGTACATAGGAGATTAACATGGGAAATAAGTTTTTTGCAATTTCCTGCTTGCCTAATTATTTTAAGCAAAATCGCGTCAAATAAAAGTTTTAGAGCATAAAATTCTGCTTCTAATTCAATAAACAGAATTACCTTTACATATTTTGTAACGACAGTAATTAAATATGAAAATGTCGAAAATTACGTTATAAATATCGACAGCCATGAAATTGAACAAAAAATAAATAAATAAATGCTTGATGTTTTATCTGTCACAACGTAAGTTAACTTATTTGACGTTTCTGACAATTTGATTTGAAAAATATCGTTAATTATGATAATAAGAGAAATATTATATTAGACTAATAAAGTTAAAAAATACAGTTTTGTTTAAATAATATGAATTTATTAAAAATTCAACTGCGTAACAAAATTATGTATGATGCTGTGATGTACTCCCAACTCATTTCCAATATATCTAATACAGAAGGGGACTACACTTATTCCTAACAATATTTCTTCCAGTAACGCACGATTTCTGCTCGTCCGATATTCTCATTACGCGGCCCACTTGTATTTTTTGAAGTCACATTAGCAGTCTTCAAATTTTGTCACGAATTTAGCAATTGTGAAATCACGCTCTTCATAAGTATAAATATTCATTTTCTAATAATTTCAGACATTAAAACTAGAGACAAATTCAAATTGTCGGAAACGTCAAATAAGTTAACTTACTTTGTGACAGATAAAACGTCACGCATTTATTTATTTTTAGTTCAATTCCATGGCTGTCGATATTTTCAACGTAATTTTCGACATTTTCATATTTAATTTTTGTCGTTACAAAGCATGTAAAGGTATTTCTGTTTATTGATTTAGATGCATAACTTAATGCCCTACAACGTTTATTTAATGCGTTTTTGCTTAAAATAATTAGACGAGCAGGAAATTGCAAAAAACTGATTTCCCATGTTAATCTCCTATGTACACCTTTAAAATAGACACACGGTATATATATACAGGATGTTAATTAAAAAGCGGGCCATAGGCGTTTAACATGGGAAATCAGTTTTTCCTTGCGCAAAACTTCCCATTTAATTTTAAACAAAAATGTTTCAAATAAATGTTGTAGAGAATTAAATTCTACACCAGCGTCACTAAACAGATTTTATTTTGCATGTTTAGTAACCTGTAAAATCCAATTTGAAATTTTATAAATATTACTCATTTGTAGTGATAGCCATGAAATTTAAACAAAAGTACAAAGAAATGCATATCGTTTGAATTGTCAGAATTTCGATTTTGCAGGTTACAAAATAAAAATAAATAAAATATAAGCAATAATTTAGATGTAGATTATAAAAACAAAATAGTTTGAAGGACTTAGGATAGAATATATTATAATTATCAGTAATTTTTTTTTGAAAATCGAATTTCTGACAGTTCAAATGATATGCATTTCTTTGTAATTTTGTTTAAATTCCATGGCTCTCACTACAAATGAGCAATATTTATAGAATTTCAATTCGGATTTTGCAGGTTACTAAACATGCAAAATAAAATCTGTTTAGTGATGCAGGTGTATAATTTAATTATCTACAACTTTTATTTGAAACACTTTTGTCTAAAGTTAATTGGGAACTTTTGCGCAAGGAAAAACTGATTTCCCATGTTAAACGCCTATGGCCCGCATTTAAATTAACACCCTGTATATATATATATATATATATATATATATATATATATATATATATATATATACAGGATGAGTCTGGGAAGACGCCCCCCCCCCCTTTAACTCTTTATTATAAGTAATAGAAAAAAAATGGCTCATATAAAAGTTTTATTATTTTACATATACTATTTGATGGCAGATGTAGATATTTTTTATAAAGTCAGGTTTACAAGATACGACTATCAACTTTTATTTTTCAAATGGCAACCTATAATTATTTTAATAAAATTGAAACCGCCATTTTTTTCTCTTTTCAACGATGTATTATTTTTTATTAATGTATTTGAAAAATTGCGAAAAAAATTAGATAATTTAGAAATATTAGTAATAATTTTTAAACAAATATTATAGGTGGCTATGTGAAAATAAACAAAACGTAACAGTGCTATACAACTTAGCAAACTAAAACAACAAATTTAGTAACAAAAAAAAACTTAAACAAATGTTCAAAATTACGACCATGTTCTGTAATACAAAAATTCAAGCGTTGAACGTGATGTGTTCGAACAGCTGCCAGCATGTTTCGCGAAATATATTGAAAAGCATTTCGAATACGCTCTTTCATGTCTTCTAGATCTGTAGGTATCTTCTGATAGACAAAATAAGTTAAATTAAGTAACAAACAAATGTATACTTTTTTGACATTGATTTAATTGTTTTACATTGTTACGTTTTGTTTATTTTCACATAGCCACCTATAATATTTGTTTAAAAATTATTCCTAATATTTCTAAATTATATCATTTTTCTCGAAATTTTTCAAATACATTAATAAAAAATAATACATCGTTGAAAAGAGAAAAAATGGCGGTTTCAATTTTATTAAAATAATTATAGGTTGCCATTCGAAAAATAAAAGTTGATAGTCGTATTTTGTAAACCTGACTTTATAAAAAATATCTACATCTGCCATCAAATAGTATATGTAAAATAATAAAACCATTATATGAGCCATTTTTTCTATTACTTATAATAAAAAAGTTAAAGGGGCGGAGGGGCGTCTTCCCAGACTCACCCTGTATATACATATACATACACAGGGTGTCCGTCTATAAATAAACCAGCAAATATCTGGCTTATTATTACTTTTAGCGATTTCAACTATATAACATAAATTATAATACGTTAACTCTATAAAATTTCGGAAGTAGATCAATATTATTACTTCCGATTTTCGAGTAATTGATGGCATCTTTTAATTTTCAAATGGAACACACTATATATTTTCTCAAATTTGTAAAGTACATGTAATTTGCTCTGCAACTGTATAAACAATCATATGTTGTATTATTAAGAAATAGAATGGCGAATGATTAAAGTATTCGATTTTTGTTAAAATTAGGAGGCTTTGCTTTTCATTTATTTTACATAGACCTTTCAAATATAAAGAAAAATAATTAATTAAATATTTAAATTGATATACATTTACTTTAATACGATATTTAATTATTATATCTGTTATTTCAGGTCATTTGAATATATCTTATTCAAAACATTGTACTGCAATGCCTCCTACATTTAATAAAAACTAGACTAGTTGTCCCGTTTTGCCGAAGTAGTATCTCTTATAGTGTCGAAGATTCTAGTAGCGGCCTTCGAAATCTGGGGAGCCAGTATATCATTTTGATTAATTAAACTGTTATTGTTGTTGTATGTACATACACTATTATGTATATTCTTAGAAATCAGTAATAATTTTTGCTACAGTCTGAACACAAAACAAAAATTGTAACTATCACGAAAGGAAAGCACTTGTTTGCTTAATCCTAGAAGAAAAAGAAGCGTTTTCTTCTCAAATTTGATAAATAACTATTGTTCCATGTTCCATCCTGTATCTGAATATTTATACAGGTGTCCCATTACTTCAGGTCCTGATTACGGAACAAAAAGAATTTTTTCAAAATTCCTATAATTAAGAGTAGTTCACTTAAGAAGAACATTTTTTGTTCCCCTGGATACTATAATATTTGGAATAGTGAAATTAGTTATAACTATTACATAAAATAATTTAACAATGAAAGTAATTTATGAAATTACGTAAAGCTTTGTCACACCAATTAAGTTTGGGAGATGTGTATGTAATGAAAAAAAATCAAATTATTTACTTTATTTTTACAAAACTGTTCAAAATTATTTCCATTAACAGCTAAACATAATGCAGCACGTTGACTTAAAGAAATTGAACAAGCCCGATGAATTGCATTCTCTTGTCTAATTCTTTCAGCACAATTTTCAACTCGTTGCCGTAATTCTTCAAGGGTTTCAGGTGCCTCTTGATTAAAATAGACGAGGGATTTAAAATTACCCCACAAATAAAAATCTAACGGATTGAAATCCGGGGATCTAGGGGGCCAAGACGCGGGACCTCCTCGACCAATCCACCTGTCCTCAAATACTCTGTCAAGATGATGTCTGACATTTCTAGCAAAATGTGGCGGCGCACCGTCATGCATAAACCATGCATTTTGACGTACATTAAGAGGAATATCTTCTAATAATTATTCTGCAAGAATTGTAAATAATCATTCCCAGACATTCTGTTAGGAAGTATGTATGGTCCCAGTAACGATCCGTTTACCATCCCAGCCCAAACATTTAGTGAAAATCTGTGCTGAAAATGACTCCTGACAGCTGCATGTGGATTTTCTTCGGCCCAGTAGTGACAGTTATGAATATTATGTATACCATCACGAGTAAATTTCGCTTCGTCGGAAAATATTAGTTTTAACGTAAAATTGCCATCCTGAGCATGTTGGTTTAGAGGCCATTCACAAAACCTTACTCGAGAGTAATGATCGGGTTCAATTAACGCATGGACCCGTTGAAAATGATAAGGATGTAAATTATTATTCCTTAAAATTCTCCAAATTATCATTCGTGGTACACCTGGTAGTTGACGAGATATTCTCCTTATGCGGATTGTTGGGTCATTGCGTACCAAATCTAAGACAGCATTTTCAACATTTACTGGTCTCCGATGAGCCCCGCCTCTCTTCCCCGATTAGGTTGCAAAGAACCAGTGTCGCGAAGGCGTTGAGTAAGGCTTACAAATATGCGAGAATTCGGATGCCGTCGTCCTGGGAAACGTTCAGCGTAATAACGCTGAGCTAATCTACAGTTTTGCCCTGCTTCGCCATACATTAGCAACATATCCACTAACTCACTGTTACTGTAACCATTCATATTTGTAACAATAATCAGAAGAGCAATATCAAAACTGTTATAAGAAACACAATTTATGTGGCCGGCTACTAGAAACCTAATGAAATGATTGTATTATGCAAACATTTCTTATTAATTAGATATAATACAACGTAATATTTAATATTAAAACTACCTATTTAACCAGTGTCCCAAAACTGTTTCCTTCAAAAACCTCAAAAACTAATTTTTGTTCCGTAATCAGGACATTAAGAACTATATGCCCTTCTAATATGTATCTGAAGTTATGGGACACCTGTATAACTTGAATAAAAGTAAAGTAGCATATTTATTTATATAAGTAATTTAATCAGATATATTATGTTTTTTTTTTTTTTTTTTTTTGGTTGACTATTATTTATTAGCAAAAAACAATATTCATGATGTAAGTAAGTGTTTATCCCTGCGGCAACGTTTTTGTCCATGAAAATGTTTTCAATAAATTATAAGTTAATAGTTTATGTTTATTATCAGTTACCGAGAGACAAATCGAGTGCAGTGTGCAAGGTATTATTAGTCCACTTCAACAAGAACGACTCCGGAGTTACGAGTTATGTACCTACACTCGTATCTCCTCAAGACAGCTACTGACTTCTGTAACTACTGCTATTATATCATCCCGGTTTTTTATAGCCCAATAAAAACTCTAGAAACAAGTAGTTAATTACCGTAATCATTAGGAACAAATAAATTTTTCACAGTAGCAACTGATGTGGAACCAGATAAAATGGATGGGACTCTAGACGCCACTTCAACGAAAATTAATTAGATGCTTCAGAAGAATGAAAAACGTAGATGTACACTCAAGATCGAATCTTGTTTTTCTCATACAACTGGCAATGTTTAAGATACTATGATAGTATCCTCAGATTATAATAGTGTAACGTTTTTATTTATTTGGGTGAAGTGTAAATATTAAACAATTATTAAAAGAAACTAATTAAACTTAAACTATAATTAACTAGATAACACTAACACTATTTATTTAATCAATTAAGACTACTATTTATTTCCACATTACAAATTATTTATTTCACTACGCGTTCCAATCTTAGACTGTCGGTCTGTTGCAGACTCTTGTAGACTGTTTACGCGATGTTTATATCACTATATTTATATCACTATATACTTATATCACGTTCAATTGTCCGCCTACCGACCTCCACCATCTCTGTCACTGAATATAACTAACTAACTAACTAACTAACTAACTAACTAACTAAGTATCTAACTGCACTAATGTAAGCGTCTGTCCGTCTTCACTAATGGAACTGAACTATGTAAATCAACCCCCCATCACATAACTGAAGTTATGTGATCAGAGACTCAACTGAACTAACTAACTCCCGAGCACAGCTGCGTCTCTTATATACAGCTGCCATTACCTTCTAGAAAAGTTCTACAATGTTCGACCGCATAATAACAATGAACACAAAAGATTCAGGCGACCGGAAGTAATTAAACACGTCGCGATCTGTTTGCTTACGTCGCCCGGCAACTAGCGCGATTACGTCACCGCTATAAATAGACACTCACTTACAGTGACGGCGACGGCGGGCGTTCCACGTTACAATACGGTTATGTCAGATATTTTATATGTGTTCTAAATATTAAATTTTAAAAAATGTATTTTCAATTAGCCTCAACTTTGAAAATATCACGAAAAACTCATTAATTATTTTACAATTAATTAATGAAATTTGTGTAATATTTTGAAAAAGTCAGTTGATATGGAACAGAATCAGAATGTGACGCCATTGTTCATACAGCTTAGCATGTGACAATCTATCGCCTACGTTTATTTATGTTGTAACGTGTGAGCACCGCCGCGGCGCTGAGCAAGCGTCTAAATATAGCGATGACGTAATCGCGCGAGCAGCCGGGCAACGTAAACAAACGAGTCACGACGTGCTTAATTACTTCCGGTCACCTGAACCTTTTGTGTTCCCTGTTGTTATGGGGTCGAATATTCTAGAGCTCTCTAGAAGGTAATGGCAGCTGTATAAAAGGAACGCAGTTATGCCCGAGAATTAGTTACATACATAGTTACTTGCATAGTTAATTACATACATAGTTAAATGTTGTGCCAAATGTCATGATCTATGAAATGCGCAAATCAAAAAGAAAGAAAGGTAGAGAAAGGTCAGGCAATAGGGGAGAAAGAAAGAGAAAGAAAGAGTTTTGCTTTCTGCATAGCTCATAACGTTTGGCGCGGCCTATACGTAGTTACACAGTCAGCTCAGTTCAGTTGACGTGACGAGCAGTTACATAAATAGTGAGTATAGTAGCATAACAATATCGTGGTAAGCGTATGCACTATAGTGTCGAGTGAAGTACTCGGGAAGTTACTGGTATACTGGGATAGCTGTGGAAGTGAATACTCGACAGTGTTGATGAGTATTGGAAAGCTATAGTATACGAGGACAGTAACAGCGAGTTAGAGTGGATGCTCGAACAGTTGGTGATACTTGTCGGACAGTTGAATGTGATATAAATAAATAGTGAAATAAATAGTGATATAAATAAATAGTGACGCGATTGGGACGCGTAGTGAAATAAATGAACAGTTAGTTAAATAAAAGTACGAGAGCACAGTAAAATAAATAACGTGAAAATGAATAGTCGTGTTAATTGTTTAAATAAATAAACAATCTTAGTGTTTAAGCAATTAATTATATTCTTAGTCATTATTTAGTATTTAATATTTGTTTAACCATAACAATAGTCATTTTTATTATGGTTTAACACGTTGACTGCGGCACCAAAAAGGGAGTTTAGAAAATAACCATATTACATATGCCCGGGGTTATGTACCTGTCTCTGTCTGTCTCTTCCAACGGTACAGATCCCCGGGAATGTGTATGCATGATCAACTTTAATTACGTCTGCAGTTTATAAAAATCTGTTTTTAAACCTTTTAATAGTAGAAATGTTTAAATAATACTACAAACTTATTTACATTCTGACCGTATTCTCCTCACATGATTATTGCATGAGATATTACAGGAAATATTGGAAAAAAATGTAAAAATTTATATTGCAAATAAATGTATTAATTCACATTATAATCATGTTACATACTACAAAATAAAATATTATGCTGTACAATATTTCATAATAATATAACAGGATATTCTCTCATATTTTTTTTTTATTTATTTTTCTTAAATAACAGTTATATCTAAGAGTACCTGTGAAAATCCGAGTTAAAAATTCCTATTAATAAGCGAGATATTAATTTTTAAAATTTGATTTTGTTGTGCCACGTGATAGTGACGTACTAGTTGTACAGTACCGGCGGTGTACTATCAGTGGTTCATGCGGCGTCTTGTCACATTCGAACATGGAGTAGGGATTTCCATTGGAAGGTCATTAAGTACATCAGCAAAATTTAAATGCTTTATATCTCTTGTAACAATTAATTTATAATATGTTTTTTTTTGTTTTTTCCCTGTTGTTTACCTATCAACACTAATATTTTTAATAAATTTTTAATATTGGTGCTCCTCAGAGAATACCCTATTTAAGCTATGTTTTTATTAAAGAACGGCAAACATTAACCGGGTTGATCATGAGAATCCGCGCAATAACTTGGCATTCATCTAAAAAAAATTATCAGCCTCCCGGCTTGATAAAGTTTTTTATAAATTTTCATAGCAACCTTTACATGTTATTCTCTGTCCGGTCTGCTAACTTCTAAATTCAATGATACTTATTTTTTATTGAAATTTGATCGATAATCGACTGAAGAATGGATAATGGGTCCCAAGGGAAAAATGATTGGACAAGCAGTCTACTGATGAAAATTATTTATTTCTAACCGACGTTTCGACTAAAACGTTAGTCTTCTTCAGGGCAAGAAATGGTCAATTACATATCATTTGACTGACTAGTTGACTTATATGTCAACTAGTCAGTCACACGTGTAATTTTTGATAAAAAAAAAGTTTTTATTTTACATTTTGGACTACAAATTTTACAATTTTCATATTTATTTTTTTACAATTGACTGCTAATCTTTTTATATGTTATTTATTGATGTTTATATACCTTATGACGATCAACTCTGTGATAATTTTATCGAAAACTGTTCCTCATGGGTGGTTGCCACAAATGATATGTAATTGACCATTTCTTGCCCTGAACACTGTTCAAATTTATTAACAGAAATTACCGACCGGTTTCGATCATTTAATGGCCATTTTCAGGGTACCGGTTTGAATATTACAAAAGTATAGAAGAACGATACGATATAAAAATGAAATGTAACATTAAGATAGTTAAAGTGCAACGTAAACTAGTTGTGGATCATCGCTAGCCTGCTTTGCACGTTTGTCGAAAAAAAAAATTACGAAATTTTTAATATAGGAATGAGCTGTGGAAAGTAGCATACGATGTCATTTTATTGAACAGTGAAGCAAGTTAGTATTTTACGTTGTAACCAATAGATGTCATTAGTTGTTGGACTGGGAATTAGTTCTGTTGAGTTGCTAACTTTTTGAGATGGTTATTTATAATTCCTTTTTTAAGAATGTTCGTCACCTGGTTTCTTCAAATCAGCATGACTTTATGCAGTGTCGATCAACTGTAACGAATCTTACTACTTCTAGTCAATATGTCTCTCAAGTTATTGATAAGCGTGGTCAGGTGGACACTGTACACACAGACTTTAGTCTTGCGTTTGATTCGATTGATCATGGTTTATTACTTGCTAAGATCAGTGCCTTTGACGCTTCCGGAACTTAATTTGTTTATTAAATTCTTATCTCATAAATCGACAGTGTTTTATTTTCTACAATGGTTTCTCCTCCAAGAAATTTAGTAGTACTTCTGGAGTGCCACAAAGTTCTAATTTAGGACCTCTATTGTTTGTATTATTTATAGATGAGTTAATTCAATGTTTTGACTGCCAGGTTCTTGCCTATGCAGATGATATTAAAATATTTCATACTATATGTACTTCACAAGATGTTATGTGCCGTCAAAAAAATATTAATTTACTGACAGATTAGTGTGCAATGAATAAGTTAGAACTAAATGTTGATAAATGCTGCATAATCTCGTACTCTAGAAAGACGAACACCATTGAATGCTCATATTTCGTGTACAATACAACGCTCACTCGTAAAACAAATATAAGAGACTTAGGTGTTACTTTTACATTTAATTTCAAGTTCACAGAGCATACTAATCTAATACATGCTTCTGCAAGTAAAATGTTAGGTTTCATAATAAGAATTTCCAAATTTTTCAAAGATATCTCTGTACTAAAAAAACTATAGTTTGCGTATGTTCTAAGTAAATTACAATATGCAATTATTATTTTATTTCCTTATTGTAATTATCAGGTATCAGCTTTAGATCGAATTCACTGCAGGATTCTAAAATTCTTAACCTTCAAAACTGACAATACATTCACAGAAAGAGGGCGAGGTTCCTTTGGAAATTGCTTCATAACCAGATGAATGCTCCATATTTACTATTCTGTGTTCCATTCCACGATCCGAGGATTGCATCCAGGCAGTCGAGCACTTTCTACTTGCCGACCGTCAACTCCGATGTACTTCGGTGCTCACCAATATGCGTCATGTGCCATGTTGCCGATAAACATGTCAAATATATTTTTTTGTAAATTTATACTATTTTATATTTTTTGTATTATTCAAATGAACAATTTATTAATTATGAAATTACTCTTTAAATGGATAACTGTTGGGTAAATAAATGTTATTATTATTATTTTATTATTAATAATATTATTATTTTATTGATTAATACTATCAATAATTGCATTGCAAAGATTTATTTGCAACACCAGGTGCTATAAACTGTGCAATTTTTGGATGAATACTATTTAGCTAGGCCACTTCTCTAGCAGTTTCTGCGAATGATTTTTCTTCTGGCATAAGGAGAGAATCTCAGGTGAATATGCATCCTCTCCGTCCTAGTTTATGCCGGGCGATGTATCAGGCCTGTAAGATCCAAATTTGACTATTTATATGGTTTTAACAATAAGTGCTCAGCAGACTCACTCCATGTAGTTCAGATGCGGTATTTTGCTACCGAAAATCGGTCACTTCAGTTTGTAAGGAGTGAGAAATATTTGTTGTAATGTATTATATATTTATTGTGTGTTTTTAATTATTTATGTATATTGTGTATGGTTTGGAAACGAATAATAATAATAATAATAATTTTCAAAATTATATTATAATCATTATTTGTGAACTGTAAAGAGCAGACATATTTATTTATCACGTTAGGATAGCTTGAAATGTATTTAAAAGACTTTTCCATACATTCAAGTTGATCAATTTGTTCTTCTTTGCCAAAAATTATGGAATATTTCTAGAATTTTTGTTGTACTCATACACTATATAATACAGCAATTTATAAATTACGTTCATTTTCTTTAATTCGCTTATTTATCATATATTTTCAAATGAAATTATCAAAGCACGAGAATAATTTCTTTTTCTGTTAAACAAGTAGTTAAACGTGTTTTATAAAACATGTTTTTTTCGCACGCGTCAAAATTTAGAAAACGAGCGTCAGCGAGATTTCTAATTGACAAGTGCGAAAGAAAGTCTTATAAAATGAGTTCTTTATACTATTTTTTTATATTTTGCGCCTTCTACAATAACATTTACTTACTCAATTTGTGATTACATTTGTAACCATTTGTACATTTTCATGTAAATAATCTTCCCAATTGCGTATCGTAATGACTTCATTATGAACACAAAATATAAAAACAATGTTTTGCAACGTTTACATATTTGACAGGCCCTATTCGCCGTAGTTCCCTAAAATTTCGCCCTTGTCGCAAGTTATTCTGCTCATTAGAAATATATAAAATAAATTTGAGCTGTCTTACTGTCAATGAGCGTGTAAGAGTTACAATAATTAAATTTCTCTTTAAAAATGTGCCACCTTAAAAATTGTTAATGAATGTAACGTTATTAAATTAACGTTGGATTCTCACCGGTGTGTAATTCCGCTAATAAGAACATTCCTTCCCTTTCACTTAATTAAAATTGCAACGGAAGAATTCGTTCTCATAATAAAGTGTAAGAAGTAATGAGTGCACGCTAACGCTAGCTCCATTCGATTACGTGATCGCAGCCAACGCCGAGCAGATCCTGGGGTCGGTACGTGGTCCGCACTCCAAGCGGCTCATTGTTTCATAATTCATGTGTATCTGGCACACGTGCATCTATGAGTAGTCACGTGACTCGCTAATGTGAAGCGAATGAGATGATTTATGGTGGCTACCCTGCCAGAACCTGAAGATGTTGATGCTGCGGCTGTATCTTCGCAAGCTTCTAAGAAATTGCTTTCAGAGAATTTAATATTTATTGACAATTGTCTCGGTCATAATTAAGTTTTACGTTAATAACTTCCATGCAAGTATTAATACTGATCTTTATGTAAATCAAAATATTTATTCTTAATGCTTAAAATTTGCAAACTTTTATATAAGTATACACAATACACCTTCATATAAGTTTGTGCATCTAAGATATTTCATCATGTACTGAAATCATTGCAGCAATTAATGTTGTTTCAATCAATTATTAAAATTCGAACGATCTATAAAACAGACTGCATTTCCAAACTAGAATAGTCGTAAATCGAATTACGCCAAAAGTAATAATTAATCTCGAATTTATTATTTGTTGTCCCACAACAAAGAATTTGACTGAACAAAGTTAAAAATCGTTTTGACTTGAATTATTAACATTTTTTTGTGTTAGATAGCACATAGTCAAAATGTAAACAAATCTAATATGTCCTACTTGGCATTACGCCACCAAGGGATTCTGCGTGTCCTAAAAGTATGTTATTGTTAATGAACTAGACATAAAAACAAAACTTATTGCAAACAAAAGTATATTTCGCTTAAAATGAAAATAATGAAAAACAGATGAACAAATGACAAGCTTTACAGTGGTGAGGTGTGTAGAAATTAAGACTGAATATCAGTCTACCATGATCACTTTAGAATGGAACAGCTTCCATTCAGTGCCAGTCGTGGCCACCTAATCCAGAATCAAGGCCTCCGAGTCCACCATCATGTCCCCCAAATCCACCATCATGACCGCCGAATCCACCACCGAAGCCAGAGTCGTGACCGCCGAGTCCAGAGTCATGGCCACCGAATCCAGAGAGGCCAGAAGAGAGGGAAGAGAAGTCTTCGCTGCCATGATCATGTCCCTTGATGAACACAGGTACAGGCTTCTTGACAATGACTGGCTCTGGGATGTGCACGGGCACCTTCTTGTAGACGGGCACGGGGTATGGTTTGGGCACATGCACTGGGACTTTGACGGGGTAAGGCACCTTCACGGGCACTTTCACCGGCACGGGCACATGCTTCGTTACGGTGTACGGCACAGGCTTGTCCACGTGGACGGGGTAGGGTTTGGGCACTGGCACAGGGTACGGCTTGTCGACAGGGACTTTCACCTCCACGGGGTACGGCACTGGGACCTTCTTTTCCACATGCACCGGGTAGGGCTTAGGGACAGGAACGCCGATTTTCTTGGTGATGGTGATGTGTTTGTGCACGGATGATCCCAAGTCAATAGGGCCGTGGTGGGAGAAGTCGGAGCCAGAGCCGAAACCACTGTCCAGGCTCAAACCGGAGTCGAACCCGCCGTGACTGAAGCCTTCATCAAAGATACCACGCTTTTGCCCTTTCTTGGCCTCCTCAGCCGCTAAAGCAGCGGACAGAGCTAGCAGAACGACAAAGAGCTGCAAACAATATCAAATATTAAATCTAATGAGTAATCTTGTCTTACACAATTCCTTACCGTAGTATTCCTCATGATGTGAATGGAGCTGGTGATCACTGAAGACTGATGCTTCTTGCTAGTGCTAAACGGTATTTATAGCATGTTCTGCCCGAATTCCATATTGCTTGTGAACTGTTCCGTAACTAATAAAACTTAACTATCTTATGAAAAAAAGATTTACTTTAATTATCTACAGGATGTATTTTATTGCCAGACTTATTTCCTTCCGATTTCATGCGCAGCATTTCAAAATACTTAATTCTACTTTCTATTAAAATCATCATTTGACTTACAAATATACATAATAACCGTGTTATTAAGAATAATATTTAATTTTAAATTATAAAATTACATTAATTCTTATTACAACACCACATATTTAACGTTTTTTTTTTTCATTATTTAAGAATTGCAAAGTAATTATTAAATTTACATAATAATGATAAGCTTATGATGGAAAAACTAATAGTTTCGCACATTAATGTTACAATGTGTACATATAAGGAAGTATGGAATATAAAGTCAGGTAATACATGTACGTATAGAGTCCGTGCGTTTAGAGAAAAAAATCTGATGTGGACACCACACGACTTCCTTGTCCGCAAGACCAATATGAAGATGAAGTATAGACCCAATTATAAAATTGCACGTGTTTGACGTAATTTGACATTAACATCTATTTTTTAGTTTTTTGTTATTTTTTGTCCTAATCCATAGCAAGCTTCATTACAAAAACCAAAAAGTGTATAAGTTTTAAATTTACATATCTCGCTTATACAAAGGGCTAATTTAATAATACTTGATGTGCTAGACGCAGAATTTAATTCTCTAAAACTCTTATTTGAAGCATTTATTTCTAAAATATAAATGTAACCATTTTATTCAAGAAAAACTGTTAACAACTTCAGGTAATATATCACTTCCGGTTAGCCTGTTTTAACCAAAATCTGCTATGTTATTCCAATTGATATAAAAGTCATTTACCAAATTTGAAACGTTTTGGATTATATTTTAATATAGTTATTCATTAAAATCTATTATAGGCTTCAAATAAAGTACCATTTCTGGAAATTATGTAATAATACTTCCTTTACTTCGTACAAGGAAGTAAAAAACAAATCAGCGCAGTAGAATTTGTATTACTCAACCTACAAATGTTGGCTATTAATACTCGCTCAAAAAACATTTAACTGAAAAATATTTAAATGTTATTAATTTTAATATTATTATCATTTAAGATACAAAAAATTCATTAACAAGTATACATATAATTATTACTCGCCCAAAAGACATTTGATTGAATATCTTTGACCATATTTATATCTATAACCTATACGCAACAAACAGCTGCTACCTGTCACAATATCGTACCATCCCTACTTTCACAAGTTGAACCCGCCCGAACGAATTTTGGCCTGTGCGCCGATTTTTTCTCTAAACGCACGGACTCTACATATGTATATTATTAATGTAACGTGCAAGCACCGCCGCGCTGACCAACCATCTATGTTAGTCGATGACGTAATCGCCGCGAGCAAGTGACGAAGTAAACAAACGAGTATCGACCTGTTTAATTACTTCCGGTCGCCTGAAGCTTTTATATTCGATGTTATTATCGGGTGGAATGTTCGAGAGTACTCCAAAAGGTAATGGGCAGCTATATAAAAGCGACGGAACTTTACACGAGAGTAGCTGGATTCAGAGATTGCGTAGTAAACACAGCATAGGAATACACAACACAGGAAAACATAGAAACTTAAAACCAATTCAGAGATTGTACAGAAAACATAGAACTATTGTATGTAGATAACTTCATGTCAGAAAATCCATTCTCTTTTTGTCGTAGAGGATCGGCGACTTCTCCACTAAGCTGATTAACTTTGTCTTGTTCATAAGAATCATTCATTTTTTAAGTAATTATAATAAACACAACTGCAATACAAAATAACTTAGAAGTTGTCTTAACAAATGTCAGCAAGTTGTCAACATTAACGCGCTGTAGTAGTAGGCGTAGTGTAACTACGAATACTCACGAAACATAGCGCACATGGCCGAATATGGCAAAACATAGCTTCGAAATAAAATATGACCAATGGACCTTTCCAATTTAACGGCTATCTCTTTCTATCGCTGCAAATAGTAAGAAAATGGCGCAAACAACTGCCAGTTTGGCTGTCAAACCAAACCTCAAAAATATTGCAGTCATTAAAATACCTGTATTCTTAGTGAAAATTTGCATCGTTAGACATTTTACTTTCAATAAAAGCTTTTGTAACTTATTTCGATAAGATTTTTTAAAGTTATCCGAGATATTCTCACATTTTACGTCTAAATGTTTTAGAATCAAACGTCATAGATGTCAGTTGTTCTTACTATGCGCAGATCCCCATTGCGTATATCTTCTATCTCTTTAAATTGGAAAGGTCCATTCCCCATGTTTTGCTGTGTTGTGCTATGCTATGTCTGTACCTCTGAATCAGTACACGTTTTTCCGTATGTTCATTTTCTATGTTTTTCTGTGCTATTTTATGCTATGTTTACTACGCAATCTCTGAATCCAGCTTGAGTCCCTGTTCACACAACATTAGTTACGTGATCGGGGGTTGAGTATACAGACGCTGTGGCAGAACAGTTCCATTAGTCACATAGATGGTCAGTAAGTCAATTAGTGAGTTCAGTAGCATAGCAGTATCGGGGTGAGCGTATACAGTATAGTGTCGAGACTGGTAGTGTTGAGGAGTATTGGAAAGCTAGAATATACGGGGACAGTAACGACGAGTGGAAATGGATACATGGCATTGGTGTTAAAGAGTTGTGGTATTCCGACATTTGAAGATACTGGGTTGGCAATCAATCAATTAGCAGAGTTGAAGAGAGTTCAGAAAAAAGTTAAAAGTGTGAATTCTGTCCGGGCAGTTGAGTATTCAAACGCTGTGGAAGTCAATTGAGTATACAAACGCTGTAAAGATATAAAGAAATAGTGAAAATAAATAATAATATATATTTGCTTTCGAGATAACTCATACTAAAGAGGAAGGGTCATTGCAAAATATATACATATTACAGTGTATTATAATATTTACAATAAAAATTCGATATCTGATTTACATAGACAAAATGAATGCTCTTATTTTTAATGCAGTATTTACAAATTATAAATATTGTACAAGTTTTCTATTGATAGTTCAGATATGTGTTGCAGAAATTGTTGCCGTAGAGCGGAGTACATCGGGTGTGAAAATAAATAGTTGTGTTAATTGTTTAAATAAATAAATAATCTTAGTTTTTAAGTAATTAATTATATTCTTAGTCTTAAATTAGTATTTAATATTTGTATAGTCATAGTAATCGTCATAATTTTTTTTTTCTTTATTTACTTATCGTTTAATATACATTTATTTTAATTACTACATAGATTAGTATAGAGTTGAAAATTAAACATCTATTTTGTAGTACCTAATACCGAATATTAAAAAATAATATACGGAAAGAAAAGTATTAGTTAAACAAGACCATTATAATTTTTATATTACTTAAGTTTAGGGGAACAAGATGTATTTTCATCCCGATTATAGGATCTTTTGTATTGATAAGCCTTGTATACGTTGCTGCTCTAATAAAAAAACACAGTCGACAAGGGAAGTTCGAGATCTAGACTTAAAAAATCTGATGTGACCAGCACATTACCTTCCGTCAGTTCTATGTATTTTGTACAAATTTCATACGGAGAGTTCCTTGCTAAATATTCTATTTCTTGTACATTACTTTCCGGCAGCTGCATGTATTTTATGCAAATTTCATACAGAAAATTTATGTCTTAAATTATTATTTTGTGACGTTTTCTATATACAGTGTAATGTATCTGCAGAAATAAAAGATTTATTATTACTATTTCTTGTACATTACCTTAAAGCAGTTGTATGTATTTTATACAAATTCCGCATACAGAAAGCAAAAGATCTTATATTTCCAGTAAAATTATAAGACACACACTATGTCAATTTCACTTGACACTGACATCTTTCAATCAGAATTTTCTTAAAATAGTAGCTGTTTTCATAGCTATAGCTACTTTATGAAATTTAATTTCTTTATAATTTTTTAACTCTATATCCATTTAATATAAGTATAAAATGCAGTCAAATCGTATAGAGAATAAAATATTCTTTAATATTTATAATAACATTAAATGTGAAAAAATGATATTTACCATAGTTTTTTCAAGAAAAACTGTTAAGATCTTCAAATGATGGTACTTCCGGTTGACCAATTGTAACCAAAATCTAATCAGCTCTTCATATGGATGTAACGAAGAAGTATACGAAAAAAATATAATTTTTGAAACTGTAGTATTAGAGTTATCACAGACGAAAATTTTGTTACACACACACACACACGCACACGCACACGCACACGCACACGCACACGCACACGCACACACACACACACACACACACACACACACACACACACACACACACACACACACACACACACACACACACACACACACACACACACACACACACACACACACACACACACACACACACACACACACACACACACACACACACACACACACACACACACACACACACACACACACACACACACACACACACACACACACACACACACACACACACACACACACACACACACACACACACACACACACACACACACACACACACACACACACACACACACACACACACACACACACACACACACACACACACACACACACACACACACACACACACACACACACACACACACACACACACACACACACACACACACACACACACACACACACACACACACACACACACACACACACACACACACACACACACACACACACACACACACACACACACACACACACACACACACACACACACACACACACACACACACACACACACACACACACACACACACACACACACACACACACACACACACACACACACACACACACACACACACACACACACACACACACACACACACACACACACACACACACACACACACACACACACACACACACACACACACACACACACACACACACACACACACACACACACACACACACACACACACACACACACACACACACACACACACACACACACACACACACACACACACACACACACACACACACACACACACACACACACACACACACACACACACACACACACACACACACACACACACACACACACACACACACACACACACACACACACACACACACACACACACACACACACACACACACACACACACACACACACACACACACACACACACACACACACACACACACACACACACACACACACACACACACACACACACACACACACACACACACACACACACACACACACACACACACACACACACACACACACACACACACACACACACACACACACACACACACACACACACACACACACACACACACACACACACACACACACACACACACACACACACACACACACACACACACACACACACACACACACACACACACACACACACACACACACACACACACACACACACACACACACACACACACACACACACACACACACACACACACACACACACACACACACACACACACACACACACACACACACACACACACACACACACACACACACACACACACACACACACACACACACACACACACACACACACACACACACACACACACACACACACACACACACACACACACACACACACACACACACACACACACACACACACACACACACACACACACACACACACACACACACACACACACCCTAAAACGTGCTTATTGATTAAAAATCGAATTTTTTGGCCAAAGACAATACCTTCCTTACCTAAAGGCGGCGGAAGGTAAAAAGATTGCTAATTATTGTATTTTTATAGTTTTTCATTTTAAGTTATATTTAGAATTACTTCTTGATACAAATATTAATTAAATAATTATTATTTCATTCATAACATCTTTTTACTTCCTTATACAAAGTAAAGGAAGTATTGTATTCGCGAAAAATTTCGGTTTTCAGATTTCAACGGAAATATCCATTTTGACCATCCCTGAATCCATTCTGACTAATTTCGTCGTGACGTCTGTACGTACGTACGTACGTACGTACGTACGTATACGTTTGTACGTACGTACGTACGTACGTACGTATCTCGCATAACTCAAAAACGGTAAGCCGTAGAAAGTTGAAATTTTGTATTTAGGACTCCTATAACATCTAGTTGTGCACCTCCCTTTTTGGTCATTACATAATTTCCAGAAATGGTACTTTATTTGAAGCCTATAACAGATTTTAATGAAAAACTATATTAAAATATAATCCAAAAATTTTCAAATTTGATATATAAGACTTTTATATCAATTGGAATAACATAGCAGATTGTGGTTAAAACAGGCTAACCGGAAGTGATATATTACTTGAAGTTGTTAACAGTTTTTCTTAAATAAAATGGTTTCATTTTGATTTTAGAAATAAATGCTTCAAATAAGAGTTTTAGAGAATTAAATTCTGCGTCTAGCACATCAAGTATTATTAAATTAGCCCTTTGTTTAAGCGAGATATGTAAATTTAAAACTTATACACTTTTTGTTTTTTATAATGAAGCTTGCTATGGATTAGGACAAAAAATAACAAAAAAAATAAAAAAAATACATATTAATGTCAAATTACGTCAAATACTTGCAATTTTATATTTGGGTCTATACTTCATATTGGTCTTGCGTACAAGGAAGTCGTGTGGTGTCCACATCAGATTTTTTATATTTTGCGTTCATAATGAAGTCATTACGATACGCAATTGCGTATCGTAATGACCTTCATTTCGATACGCAATTTTTTGTTTTAGACGGTTGGTACTATATGACGTTTCTTTAACCCATTTTTACCTAATTTATTTTTAGTTAATTGACAATTCATTTTAATAATATAATGTCGAAATTATTATTATTATTTTTATTTAGGGAAGATTATTTACATGAAAATGTACAAATGGTTACAAATATAATCACAAATTGAGTAAGTAAATGTTAATTGTAGAAGGCGCAAAATATAAAAAATAGTATAAAGAACTCATTTTATAAGACGTTCTTTCACACTTGTCAATTAGAAAACTCGCTAACGCTCGTTTTCTAAATTTTGACGCGTGCGAAAAAAACATGTCTTATAAAATACGTTCTTTAATATACTATTATTGTACTAATTAGCATTCAAAACTAAGAAATATACAGCAGCAAAGTATTAACTTTGACAAGTTCCTGAGCTAAAATGCTGAATTTATTAATAGTTTATGTAATAAAATACAAAAAATTACTACAACACCAAGAAAGAAGTTTTTACAAATTTTGCATAGAAATACCATTCTGACTTACGTCAAACAGGAAACTTGAAAATTATTTATAATTTTCCTGTATCACAAAAATTAAGCTCTCCCCGACAGCTTTGAGAGTTTGTAAGATGGCGCCCGGGGCACCTTCAACGGTACAGAAGATATATCGTCATTACCAAAATCTGCGAATAGAAGCAGATTGACACGTTCAAAAATGGGTAATAATAAGTCATGGTGCTATATTTGTTTATCAAAATATGATATATATAAATGTTACATCCCATACTAAAATAAAATCAATAGAAATTAATATTCAACTGGATATGTATAACATTCAGTTCACCAAAAGTGTTTTATATATTAAATTTATTATTGACATGTGTAGGTATATTCATAATTATGAAATAATTGACAACAATGCCCATAATTCTTTGTGCATTCTGCAATATATCGCGGCATATATTTTATTCTCTAATGTAATTCGTATTTCTCAAACATGTTTTCACGTTTGTGTTGGTCAGTGTAAACTGCTAGTGTTGTAAATATTTTATTGTATTCAGTAGGTACAATGAAAAATAGACATTCTTTTTCCGTACTCACGAATGAATAATACGGGGGCTGTTCTCTTAATTTCGAGCATAATATAATAAAACACAGCATTCTGAAAATTTATACATTTTGTCAAAATCTACCCCAGTACCGTCAATAAATTTTGGATTCGAAGGAATCTATTTTCAAAACATTTTTTCCATGGTTCCAGACCTTTGTAATTTACCTCTCATTAGAAAGCATTGGCAACTTCATTGGACGAAGTAAAACACATTCTCCGCATTTTCATTTCTTTGCTTTGCTTGCTTAAATGATTACTGATAAGATGTTAAAAACTTGTATGTCCATTATTATTATATTTTGAATAATAGGGAAAATAGAAAACAATATATCTCTCATAGGTGTTATTTTCGACGTTCATTCGTATTTGCTATATTTAGAGTGTTTATGATGTCCTTCTTCAGTACGCTAGTAGGTACTAGTCATTTATACCTCAAATAGGTAAATAAGTTCATTCTAAATTTCAATTAAAATTGCGTTCAAATTTGTTAAAATAAATAAAAATATCCGTTTCGCACTAGAATCATACATATCTACTATTTGAAATATATTACAAACTTGTCCGGTATGTTTTCTAGAAGAAATACTTTCTACTGTGATTTACTGTAATTTGTTTTCTAGTTCGTGTTAGATAAATAATAAATATGGTAAAGAAATTAATTACATTTTTTGAGTAATTACCAAAAAGTTTTTTCGTCTCCTGCAAAACTTATTATTTAGGATTTACGAGATTTTCTCATGAAGGTAACGATATGGCATTATATAGAAAAACTACATTAGTCGTAAATAAAATACACTGACAGAACTGACGTTAGCAAGACAGACAGAGAGAGAGAAAGATGATATATATATATATATATATATATATATATATATATATATATATATATATATATAGAGAGAGAGAGAGAGAGAGAGAGAGAGAAAGAGAGAGAGAGAGATCATCTAAATACAAACAAACCCCCTCCCATTTTCTTTCCATCTGTCATTCAGGTTTGTTTGTATTTCTGTAACCTAGCAACCATTACTTTCAAGCAGTGCCGATAGATGCGTTATGTGCAAATTATACTTGTGTATGTGTCTATTATTGGATCATCCCCCAATGTCACCTTTTAAAAATTAAACAAGGAAGTAAAATAGCTTTTATTCAGATTGAAGAATTTTTATTCAATACACACGTACACTTACGTTTATTATCATAAACATTTTAATTATTTTTACTTTAAGTTAAGTTTTAATACATGTGTAAAATTATGATGTTTTGTTTATGTGACTAGAATAATATTTTATGTTATATTTAATGCCGATATAGTTATTTATGCTACAAGGAATGTATGTATCATTTACCAATCGAGGACGATTTTGCGTCCGAGCAATAGCGAGGGCTGGCAAATAAGTTCGAGGGTGGTCAAATGTACTTACATCTCGTGTTGCATATAAGATTTTTCCCACTCTCGATGATTTATTTTTTACCTGTTTTTTCACTGCCAGATATTTCAAGGAATACCGTTGAACAATTACATTTAAAAAAAGCATCTTAGGGTCCAGTTGCATAAAGCGTTGTTAGCTGATCATGTGTTTAACTGCGCATTGTTTGTAACCATGGATACGTATCAAAATTACATTGGAAAAGTTAACAACGTGATTAAAGTTAACAACGTTGTATGCAACTGGGAATTAGTATTCCATGGAAAATTTTAGACGAAAAACACTGTCATCTTTCACTTTTGACAAGTCATCACGTCAAGGGTAATTTTTAAATGAAAATATTAATGATATGAGGACTATTTGATAGAAATCAAATTCATAATCATAAATTATAAGAATTAGCAAATATTTGACACAAGTTTAAAATATCTAACTGTTGGTATTTCACAAAGAGGGAGGTAAGTTCAGCTGTAGGGAAGTAAGGAGAATCCTTACATCCCGTTGCTAATAGAAACCGATACCTTGCTAGAAAAATAAACATAAATCCCCACAAACAATGTTCTAATAGCCTACTTAAGATATCGGGAGTGGAAAAAATAAATGATTATTATTACTATTTCATGCTAAAAATTTTGTGCACCGCCGTCACTGGATGGGTTGCTACAGGTGCTCTTGGTCCCTTGAGATGCCGTCGGCGGCTGCTGTAGCTGATAATCGTTCAACAGCTGGTCCCATCAAATACCACGTAGCCCACGAGCCAAACTTGCAACACCTAACTATTTTCCCGCGCTTTTACCTTTCTACATCACCATCACATAATACAAGATTCTAATCTAGATAGGTACTCTACCAGGAAGTCTGTCTATACTTTATTCCACGAAATTATTTGGAAATAATAGGTTGCGAAACAATATTGAAAATGAATTTTAATAAGGACAATTCAAGTGAATTGTAGGTAATTCTATTCTCTTTATTATTTATTTATTTATTATATTATAATTATTATTTATTTGTCTGTTTATAAAGTACAAAAACAATGTCACAGAAAAGAAAAGAAAACCATAATGATTTCAAATTCATTCTTGTAACACCGTCATTATGCAAGGATAAAGCAGGTGTTAGCCTGAAGCCAGAGAACCAGCACCAGCACATTGTAAAGCAGCAACTAAACGTTTAATAATTTTGCACAATACTTATCATCTATAAAATCTATACAAATATACAAAATTGAAAAAGACTTTGTGTGTATATATTTTTTTAAAAATATGTAGGTACACGTTTACGAGAATTATATATTACAGAGTAGAAGGTAAAACAACAATTTTTTTAAATTTTTGTCTATCGGTTTGTGAATTTTTTAACTTTTAAACAGATTTAGGTGGAACTTTCACGGAAAGATAATTTAGTATCTAACTTAAAATATGGGCACAATATTTTTTTTTTTTCGTTTATTAGAATAGGTTAATTTAACCATAAATTTTGTTATCTCATCTCTATCTAATATCTACCTACGAGTATTTACCATTAGCTTTCGCTCAAGAATTCTACATTTTCCTGTTAACTATAATTTAAAACGAATCAATATTATAGCATAATTTGTAGATATTGCACATATGTCAATTTTTCAATGCGGCATTTTTCGTTTTAACTAAATTAGGTAACAGACAGACATGAAAATTCTTGGCCTTAAAAGTCTTATTTGAAAGTCGAAATCGACAAGCCCAGCGTTTATGTACGTTTAACTAAATTTTTACTGTTTTAATAATTGCTTAGAAAACGTTATCAAGTAAATATTCATTTGCTATTTATTTATTCTAACACTAGATCAGCGTCTAGCACATCGCTCATCGTTCAATTAGTTTGCTAGTCTAGCCTAGCGAGCTATGTTGCAGCCGTACTATCTATGTGTCGTAGGCACAATGCAAATTCAGGCGTTTGATAAAATGCCTAGGCATTTTACAAAAAGCCGGCAAAATGTGTTCTTTAGGACTTTATTGCGTTATGACTAGATAATTTTAGGCAATTTGTCAAAATGCCGGCATAACATGAGTGAAAGAAAACGTATTTCATTTTGCCTGCTTATTTTCAGGCATTTTACAATTTTCCTGTTACTTCCTAGTCATTATAAGAAATAACAAATAGACTTATTAACTACAGTTTTATTTCGAAACAAATAAACAAGCATTTCTAAAATTAAAAGAATACGTAAGTGCATAGATACCTAAACAAACATTAAGTATAATCTAAAGTACACATCAAACAAATAAAAGAAGATATAATTAAAATCTCAAAATAAAGTAAAATTTTCAAAGGCAAAACATCTGTTTGTTTATTAGAGCATGTCAAACTTCTATGGCATTTAGAGGAACATAAATGCTTACAGGCACATTTATTTGAGTTGCACTGTTTATTTCCAGCTTTACACGTACATTTCTGAAAACCTTGACCACCAAATTTAGAATGAAATGCAACTGCCTGTCTTACTGTGATTAATCGATCAGAGACTTCATCTTGGAAACCAGCCGAGGATTCTTGAATTTCATTTCACGAAGCATATTCTCGTGCAAATGTGAAATTACCGCGTTCGTGTGTTTTGACTAACTCTTATTCGACAAATTGTAAAATGCCTGAAAATAAGCAGGCAAAATGAGATACGTTTTCTTTCACTTATGTTATGCCGGCATTTTGACAAATTGCCTAAAATTATCTAGTCATAACGCAATATAGTCCTAAAGAACACATTTTGCCGGCTTTTTGTAAAATGCCTAGGCATTTTATCAAACGCCTGAATTTGCATTGTGCCTACGACATATGCACGTTCAAGCTGTGCGGCTGTGTTGCATCAGCTCTGCAGCCCAATACCATTTTTACTTAGGTTGCTGATTATCCTGCTCTAGCGAAGAAGACATTTGTGTGAAAAGGCGTTTTCTGCTCGAGTTCATACGATAAAAAACATAGGAATAGTTTGAGAAATGTCTGTTGTGATCTCAGAATAGAACGGTCTACTATTAAACATGATATTAACACGCTGATTTGTGTGATGAAGCATCAGGGTTCCAACAATTTTTTTTTTTTTGTATTCCACAATTATTTTATTCTGATAGTATTCCTGTTTTTTACCTTCCGCTGCCCTTGGTAAGGGAGGTATAGGGATCGTGCTAAAAATCGCATAATCCAATATGGAAAGAAGCCATTAAATGTTGGTGTAAATTAGATAACCGGATATGGCTTGAAGTTCAAAATAGTTTCTCCCAAAAATACCTTTTAAATGTTATTTTTTCGAGATTGTTATTACAAAAATTAAAAAGAAGAAAAATTCTCGGAAATGCAGTCAAGATAATATGTTTATTTGATTATGCCGACGTTTCGATCATACTATGATCATCCTCAGTACAGTAGTTTCATAAAAATTTTGTTTCATTCGGTCTGTTCAGCTAATAATATCCATATTATAAAACATATTGTTCTTTATTACAATTATAACGAGTGTATTTTCACATTAATTCACAAATGGTTAATATTATGTACAAATATTTCTTAATTTCACCTGACTTGATTTAATCCTGAGGATGATCATAGTATATGATCGAAACGTCGGCATAATCAAATAAACATATTATCTTGACTGCATTTCCAAGAATTTTTTTCCTGCATCATTTTCCCAGTCGATCATCGTTACTCCAATAAAAATTAAAGATTATGAAATTTTCTATTGGTTTGCATTAACACTTTTTCTATACATTTTATGGATAAATTTATAAAATTATCTATAATTTAAATCACAGAGACTGCACTTTATACAAACACAACTACTTGATTAGACAGTTCATACCTCAAATGTATGTAACTGACAGATAAATGTCACTGTCATAGAACTGATCATTTCAAATTAATAATAGTAACGTTTTAAAAAGAAAATATTAAATAGAACCATAGTTATATGGAATGGATTTTAATACAGTTTCTAGCATAACTAAATATGTAAGTATGTATATTTAAATTAATGAAAATTAAATAGCGGGAGGTGTTGTGTTGGCCACATCAGATTTTTTAAAAGTGTTGTGTTTTATTAAGTAAAACATTAAACAAAACTTTTGTTTTAAATAATTTCCCTCCTCATTTCTCCTTCTATAAAATTTGTGTTAAAAAAGATCTATTTCAACACTTTACTATTGTTTTTAAAGATTTTATTTCTAAGGGTCTGCTATCTCAAATTTCAATACAAAGGGGTTCGCAGTTTAGAAGAGGTTAAGAAACGCTGGTTTATTGTGATCACTAGTTATTAAATTTAATACCAAGGATCCATTCAAAACAGTAAAATCCAATAAAATATTAATGTTTCTACAGTGTTTAATAAGTGTAAATATTTACGAGGTACTCGGGCGAAGCAACGGGTTGAGCTACTTAAACTATACATTTGATTATTTGGAGGACATATTGAATATTTCTAAAATATATTGTATTAATCAAAAACCTTATCGCTCAATATGAATAATATTGGCCTGTACGGAAGTGCAACTGAGCAATTTAAGACAAATCTAAGTTTTGAATCTAAAAGCAGAAAATAAAAAAAGATGTGAATTTTAAACATTGATTGTGGATAATAAAAGAATGAACTAAATGATAATTAGTTAAATTCAAGTCTAATGAGAATATCAATATTACCGAACAATAATGCTACACAATACGTATTATTGTACGTCTAGGGGCCGCTTAAAAGACAGAAAAAATATAATGTTTACTTAGGTATTTATTAATTATTTGTGATATTTTTATTATCATGTTTGTTTGTTTGGAGAGTGAGTGCGGGGTGTAAGGTAATGGGTGCTCTGGGTACGTTTGCTCGAAACGTAAACGTATCTAGAGAAGCTCGTTTAAGTGTGTATAATGGAGTGCTAGTGCCTGCTTTGATGTATGGAAGCGAATGTTTGGTATGGACGGGAAAGCATAAAAAGAGAGTGACTGCCGTGGAAATGAGGTATTTACGTGGAGTATGTGGATATGTAAGACGGGATCGCGTGAGGAATAATTTAGTGTATGAAGAATGTATGGTTAGGAAGAATGTTGTTAAGAGAGTAGGAGTGAGCCAGTTGAGATGGTTTGGTCATGTGGAGAGAATGAAAAGTGAACGTCTTGTAAAACGTATATATCTTGGTGAAATTGAGGGTGTTCGATTGCGTGGCCGTCCAGTGTGTAAGTGGATGGATGTGATTGATAAGGTACTAAAAGAGAGAAAGTTTCCGAGTGGGAAGAGAAGAAGAGCGTGTATGAATGCGATTATGAATGTGGCCGAGGCGAAAGAAGTGTGCTTAGACAGGAATGTGTGGCGAAGGATGATTGTTTCGTAACTATTATTATAGGCCGGTTGCGGTATTTCGCTATCGTAATTCGGTCATTTTATTATGTTAAGAGTGAGGAATATATGTTGTACCTATGATGTCAGGTTAGTAAGAATGTTGTTGAGAGAGACTGATTTTTTTTGGATGATATTTTTTTAATCTTTCGGGTTTATGCTAACCCACTAAGTGGGAAATGCGTGATTTTATGTATGTATGTATGTATGTATATGTATGTTTGTTTCACGGATAAATTCGCAACTTGCTTGCAATTTTCATTTTTATTTATTATTTCTTCATACGTCAAAATTCTCTTTAGACACAGTTTAACATTGACTTTTCCGGCACATACTTTTTTCGCTTTATTTAATTTCCGAGTTAAAAATCATAAGAAAAATATTTTTACCTATCAATGCATTTTAATAAAAACTAGTTTTTAAAAAAGTTTTATTTACTTTTAAAAAAGTGTAATATTTCAAATGTAACTTACGACTATTAAAAATTGTAAGTATGCACCTTGCAAAAGAAATATTTGGCTCTTGAGTACGATTGCATTAATTTACGACGGTTTCTATTAAAATTTCATTATATGAAATTAAAAATAAAATTTATGTTCTCTTGATAATGAATTTTGTACATAAAAGGAGAATGAAAACAAAAACAAATTCTTCAGTTGGTCGAAACGCATCATTTACTCAGCTATTCACATTGATTTATCTGACATGTGATTGAAAGGTAGATAAATGACACGAACCGTAGCTAATTTGAAAAAATACATAATTTTCTTTACGAATTTATTCTTCCATTATTTACCCCATAAATCTTTCTGTCAGCTACTGTTTCATTTCTTCACGTAGACCTTTTTATGTCCAAAAATGTTTCTACATTCATATTATACAATTACAGCTCTAAAGTGATTTATACCTACCTGTTTCTCAAAGGTAAAAATTCAACTTACTAAAAATTTATATCATAGCAATGTATATTTTTATTTAATTGTTAAACCAATATTACTAAAATAAATTAATTAACAACATTACTCATATACATATCACATATCATTATAAAATTATTATTATTATTTAACAAAAAATCTGGTGTGGCCAACACAATACCTCCCGCTATTTACAGCCCGAGTCACAAAAAAGATTAAGTTTTTTGGATTAGCGAATTTTACTCTAATTTTAACAGTTTATTTCTTAAAATATAGTCTAATCTAATCCAAGTAACTACCTTTTTTAAGCCCCTCAACAGGATTAAATTCCAATTACAGAGTGGGTTCGCATTCACACACATCCATGCCTTAGTGAGATTCGAACCCAGAGCCCCGAGGGTACTCATGACATGAGGCGTTGCTCTAACCATTGGCCACCGATGCTATAATAAAATGAAGATTAAATTGTAAATACCGGGATAGAATAGGATTCACTAATCCAATACTGAGGATTAGCTTATAGTGCTTAAACATTTTTGTGAATCGTTAATTTTTATTAATCTAAATACATACCTACATATTTACTTATGCTGGAAACTGTATTGAATTCCTTTTCTATTGTTCTATTTACTTTTTCCTTTTTAAAACGTTACTAATATTATTTTGAAATGATTAGTTCATTGATAGCGACATTTATCTGTCAGTTACATACATTTGAATAACTGCGTTTTGTTTGTTTAAAGCGTAGGCTCTGGGATTTAAATTATACATAATTTTATAAATTTATCCATAAAATATGTAGAAAAAGTATTAATGCAAATCTATAGAAAATTTAATAATTTTTATAATAACATTAATCTCGAAAAAATAACATTTAAAGGTATTTTTCGAAGAAAAACTATTTTGAACTTCTAGTAAAGTGCCATTTTCGGTTATCCGATTTTCACCAAAATCTAATGGGCTCTTTCCAATACAGAAAAAGTTCGAAATACAAGATTTCAAAATTTTCTGAATGATAGTATTTGAGTTAGAGTGGAGGATCCACACACACATACACACAGATATCATCGTGAAAATGTTAAAATTGGATTCTAGGGACCTTAAAACGTGCTCATTTACCAAAATCTCGATATGCGATTTTTAGCACGATCTCTATACCTCCCTTACCAAGGGTAACGGGAGGTAAAAATGATACGAACTTTGATAACCAGTCAACAATCATTCTATAATGAACTATAGGTAGGTACTATAATTTTTACCTTTCTTCATTTCTAGGAAAGGAATGTATATAGAAAGGAATAATGCTAAAATCCCATATTAAGATATTTGTGAATAAATACATTTTGAGATCCCTAAAATATGATTTGAACTTTTTTGCGAATAAGTGCAAATATTGGGTGGTGGGTTTATGCATTTATGCCATAAATTTTTATTAGCTTAGTATAAAATCACAATTTTCTTATTTAATTTATTCGTATTCGTATTATATATTTCACTCGCAATAATACTTACATCATACAAAGGACGTAAAATATAATATAATATAATATATAATGGAGTATGTTTGTAATTCTAATATACCTATTAAAGTATACATTGTGAGCACTGAAAACCGTGACTCGGGAAAACGTTTTTTTTTAAATATCATCTGTCCCGTAAGACTATAGTGGGAGTTTTTGATATGATTAGAAAGATTACTTAATTTGGCATTGAATAGAATCTAAATACTCCTAATTTAATGACTTATTAATGAAATATTTACAAAAGTATAATGCTATTTGACAGTTATTACTTATAATTTATTAAAAACAGGGCTATGGTATGTCTCCGTGGTTGTTTAACTTGTATATGGATGTGTTGTTGCGGAGAGCATTGAGTGAAATGGATGATGTAGTTGTTTTAAGTGAAAATGAAGAGCAACTCAGAAGAATGATAGAGAGAATACATTTAGTTGGAAGAAGTATGAATATAGAGTTAAATGTTAATAAATCCAAGGTGTTAGTAATTGAAAGGAGTAAACTGGTGACTGTGTGCAATGTGTTGGTGGATGGAGTGAAACTGGAGCAAGTGAATGAGCACGATGTCAAGGGATGGTCGAATTGATATAGAAATTGAAAGGAGAGTGAGTGCGGTGTGTAAAGTAATGGGTGCTCTGGGTACGTTTGCTCGAAACGTAAACATATCTAGAGAAGCTCGTTTAAGTATGTATAATGGGGTGCTAGTGCCTGCTTTGATGTATAGAAGCGAATGTTGGGCATGGACGGGAAAGCATAAAAAGAGAGTGACTGCCGTGGAAATGAAGTATTTGTATGTGGATATATGACGGGATCACGTGAGGAATAATTTGGTGTACGAAGAATGTGTGGTTAGGAAGAATGTTGTTACGAGAGTAGGAATGAGCCATTTGAGATGGTTTGGTCATGTGGAGAGAATGAAGAGTGAACGGCTTGTAAAGCGTATATATCTTGATAAAATTAAGGGTGTTAGATTGATAAGGTGCTAAAAGAGAGAAAGTTTCCGAATGGGAAGAGAAGAAGAGCGTGCATGAATGCGATTGTGAATGTGGCCAAGGCGAAATAAGTGTGCTTAGACAGGGTTGTGTGGCGATGTTTGTTTCGTAACTATTATTGTGGCCCGGTTGCGGTATTTTGCTACCAAAAATCGGCCACTTTAATATGTTAAGAGTGAAGAATATTTGTTGTATGATGTCAGATTAGTAAACATATTGTTGAAAGAGATAGAGTGATTATTTTTGTGGTTGATGTTATTATTATTGTTTCGGGTTTGTGCTAACCCACTAAGTGGGAAATGCGTGTTTTTATGTATGTATGTATTCATTTAAAACAGAAATCGGTAGTTGAGAAGGTTAGATCGAGACACCGTAATAATGTTTGAAAAATTCAAATCCCACCCTTGATTTTGCCCGGTTCAAGTTATATAGTCTTAAAGGACAGATGATATTTTCACAAAAACCGTTTTCTCATGTTAAACGCCTATGTCATGGTTTTCAGTGTTCACACTGTACCGCTACAAGACACAATGTCCGGAACATTTGCACTCTTTAAGCGTGGACACGGCCCCTTGTGCGCATGCGCCAACTGAGTTTGATTCATTATTGGCTGTCACACGCCTACCGGCTATGTGCGCATGCGCTTGTAGACGCGTGTTCAAGCTCTAGACACGAATGGAGATAATAATGTCGTGGACATTTTTCACATACGGGAGATAGGGATTCAGCGGTATATACTTTAATCTAGGTATATTGTAATTCTACCATCTACAAGAACCAAATTAGTTTTTTATGTATTCGAAAATTTTTTTCACTACCGTCCAGAAAATAAGCTGTTTTTGCTCACTTTCTAGACCGGAAAATCCTTCTTTACTGAGCTAGCTCGGGTAACTGTCTACCTATATAAAGTTACTTTCTGATCCCTGCATGAATGTTATTTATTATTTCCTATTGCCTCGCAAAAAAATAAAATAATGCATAGCTATGGATTTTTATTTATTTCTTTTTTCAGAACAGTGTAAAAAATTATACCCAACATGTCCTGAAAGTATCTTTCCTGGGCTCACAAGCTTCCAAAACTTGCCTACGGCTTGTTCTGGAATATGCTTGTTCACCCAGTAAAGTATCACTTTCAGGTCGTGTTACATAAATTGCTATTTATTATAAGATGTATGACATTTCTTAACAAAGCAAAGTAATAAAAAGTTGAAAAATATACTTGTTTATTTTTTAAATATCATTTCTTCTTCATTTTTATAATATTCGTTTGGTTATTGCAAATTTCCAACAAAAACCAAACAAGTCCAGATGTTTTAATTTTTATTTGTTTGTAATAAATGATGGATTGAAAATAGTTAATTGTGTATCAAGTTTGTAAAAGTGGTCATTTTTGGGCAAATCTAAAGTTTCCAGCCAAGCTAAAGTCTGAGACCAGCAAATCAGATGAGGCTAAAAAGGAACTTTTAAGCCGAGATGCACACAACATTTTTTAGGCAACTAGGCAACGGTTTTTAATCATTGACCATTTCTAGCCCTGAGGAAGACTGTAGTAACAGTCGAAACGTAGGCCAGGAAATAAATTATTTACATTAGACTGCGTGTCCGATCATTTCCCAATTTTCCAATATGCTTCTTATCAAAAAAAAAAAAAAAAATACAAGCTAAAAATGAGCTTTAGTGATAGCTAAATTTATTTGATATTGAACAAATGTTTGACAACTGAATTCGTAAAATAAATGCGGCCATAAAGTTGTCTTTAATAGATGTCAAAATAAAAGTGATACTTCACGGTTGTCAAAAAATACATAATGTAACAGCTGCCTACAATATTTTTTTTATGATATGTGTTAAAAGTGACATTTTATTTTATGAGAAGGATATTTGAAACGCAATGCGAAGCGGAGTGATCTAAACCTTCGAAAAAAAATCACTTTTAAGTCGTATATCACACACATATTTATTCTCTAAATACTATCATTTCTTTTAAAATTTGTATTTCTAATAATTTTTTGACATTATGCTAACAATGTCGATTTGTTGTTCTATTTATCATTGCAATGGTCATTGGTCTATTACCTTTTACACTCGTGTCATAAAATGATATTTTTAAGGCTAAAAACAAACATTAAAAAGCCTAAGTACTTTTAATAGATTTGTAGGAAAAATAAATTTATAAACTGAGCACTTATTATTTAGTATATGTTTGGAGAAAAATTGCCAGTCATACAATGAACGGTTTTGAAATGAGAAGATTTTTTACTCCAACGCGTTAGTTAATAGCTTCACACATTGAATCGTAGAACGTGAAGTATGTCTTTTAATAGCGATGCGTAAAGTGCAATGCATGTCATATGGAAATTTTACGTATTACGCCCATAAGAGCTCTTATACATTTTGGACCGGATATTTTTTTATTTGATTGCTGTGACTGTTTTTATTTAACTTTGACACCTGTTAAACAGCACAGATAAAATATTTTCGAATATAGTGTGCAAGGTGCGTGAAGCTTTTTTACACTCGTGTGATTGCATCACTCGCCTAAGGCTCGATTTACAAACCCATTCTCAAGTCAAAAAAAACTCAGCTTTTCCACCTTTGTTACACAATTAACTATTTTGTTGCGTATTTTCTTGTCAAATTCAGGAACTAGAAAAATATTGTTATATTTTCACTTAAGACCGAAATAAATTCCTCTTCCACGGCACTGGCGTCGCAGAACCCTTGAGATGTTCTCATGAATTGGCGCTAAATCTTAGCGGCTGCACCTGCTGTTCTGGTAGATCGGAGGGCCGCTCGTAGCTCTTGGCAGCCACAGCAGCAGTCAGGATGTTTGCACACTTGCATCCGCTCTATTTGCACTCTACCACGCATTACGTGTATACTCCAACAAACGTACCCTCTTGGAAGCTCATGCTCATATCGCTTTCCTGGAATGGTAATCAAGAAACAAGAAGTGAGTTTGTAAAGTCTCAAGACAAGACATAAAATCGAAATACTAATTGATGTTTTCAACATACAATAACAGATGATCTACAGTGTGTTCAAAAAAATTCCTAACTGGAACAAGCTTTGAACAAAGAAACGTATGTCGTATTTAAAAATAAATAAAAAATGTCAATTTGACACGAAATATTGTCAAAAATGTTATCCAAAGAAATCAAAACTTTTCTTCTTGAATCTTATTTTAGAAATGGAAACAAATAAGAAAACGGCGAATGTCAATATGCTGTATTCTTCTTTATTGTCTTTTCTCCTTAAAATTACATTTTAAGATCAATTTTGACAACTTGACTTTTGAATAATATAATGATCAGACACGTTTCACTGTTCATAGCCTACTGCAAGTAAAAAAATTTTTGAACACACTGTATTTTCTGATGTGGCCAGCACAGTACCTCCCACCATTTAATTTTTATTAATTTAAATGCATACTTCTGCTAGCAGCTCCTTAAGTTTCTTTGCATATGACTATTTTTTACAATTTTTATTGTAAGGTATTATCAATATTTTCGTCTTCATAATTTTAGTTATATTCAGCTCAATTCTCTAAGGTAATTGTTAAGTAAGTGGTTAGAAAACAATTTGAATTTAACATCTCATTTTAACAATTCTGTTAACAAGACATCGTAAAATGCTATTCTTTAAAAAATATTTTATCAATATTGTTAATTCATTTTAAATCCTTAAAAATTGCGTAACAACTGCATAAAATTCAGTTGTTAGATTAACAATTCAATTTACCCACTAGTAGTTAAATCCTAACAATTTTAAGTTTAAGTGAATAGGAATTCCTTTCTTAACAACTGCCTTGAAATTAACCTCCTAAACTAATTGTTAATTTTAAAATTTTACTTAGAGAATTGGGTTGCTTAATCAACTCTGCCCATTACTGTTAGATTCAGGAATCCGTAGTTAAAAATGTCTTTAGTCTTATAGTATTTGAGAAATCGTGGATCCAATATCCACACACGCACGCACGCACGATGTTGGATCCACGATTTCTCAAATACTATAAGACTAAAGACATTTTTAACTACAGGTTCCTCACTCTAACAATAATGGGAAGAGTTGATAAAGTTTTGGTAACAATAGGACAACCGGAAGTAGTAGTTACAAGGCATCATCGTAAACATAGTAAAAATGTGTTGCGGGGACCCTAATTCGGGCTTATTTACTGCAAGCTCACCATCGAAATTTTGGCACAATTACATTACCTCCCTTACCTACGGTATGACGGGTGGTAAAAATACCTAGTTAATAATTTTTGAAAATTATGATATTTGTATTTGTATGTATTATCAGTTTGCCATGATATTTGTATCTTCTTTATTTGAGGATATATTTTTACGTTTACCTGACGTATCATTTGTTTTCGAATATTTTGAGCTGTATTTTTTTAAAAATAAATATGTACGCTACCGTTTTGACGTCACAGGATACCCTTTCTCTCGTAAACTACAAATAATTGATCGATTTAAAAAAAATACGGGTATTTTATTTTTTATCTAATATCATATATAGATCAAAATTTAATCACATACCCCATGTTGTACTTATTAAGTTCAGTTTAATTCTTTATTTTTAAACTTTTGTTCTAAAATTAATAGAGCAGAAATTACAGACATGAAAATTTTACTATTGTTCATATAAATATATGTAGTAGACACGGGTGCCTAAAGATACCTGCCATCCGGTATATTTTTAGAAGAAATACAATTATTTTAAATAACATGAAATTGGCGATAGTTAACGTGCAGGTTTTTGTAAGAATAAAAGACGTATGGTGATATTATGTAATAATGAACATTATTACCACTATGTAACTATCATCTTTTTCAATCTACTGGGTCGGGATGAGGCAGAAACATCACATACGTGCATTGCGGCCTCGGCAACTTAATCCAAAGAGGAAATCGGATGTCACGTATCGTTTACATGCCTTTGTGTGGTCACATTGTTTCTCGGTCCCACTGTACATAGATCTTCATGAACAAAGAAGCGCCATCATTCGGTGCAACTGTGTTACTATGTAGTTGTAGCTGTAGCTGTGTTGAGTTAGTATTGCTGATAGTGTTTATCGTAAATGACTCAGAACCTGACTCAGTAGTTCCCAGAATATAATTTTTAACTTAATTGTGGTTAAATGACTAATCATTATGATTTACAATGTCCAAAGTAATTGCATTTTTATAACATTCAGATTTATTATATAATTGAATTTATTATGCAGGGTGATCAAAAAATGGTAAAAAAATTATTACGAATTAATTTTTGCTATTCAACAAGCATTTTACGTGATTAGAAAATTCATTATTTTTAATATCTAAACTAAAAATGTACACTAAGAATTAAATAAATAGTAAGAAATAATTTTCCGAATTTTGAAAAATTTTTGGTTGAATCAACACATTAAAATGTATATAGGTGAACATTTAATACATAAAAAAGTCTTGTTTATACTTGAATACCGACATATATAGATGAAATACTTTCCACATTAAATACTGTAACGTTTTTATTTATTTGGATGAAGTGTAAAAATCAAAGAATTATTACTAATTAAAATAAATGTGTATTAAGACGATAAATATATATTAAATACTAATTTATATTTCAAAATTTTCGGACACCATCTAGTGAGTAAAAAAGTATTTAATAAGTAGTTATGTAGTGCGCAAGATTTATCTCTACAGTTTACCATTTATCATGTGATCCACCACGTGATCACAACAACTGTTCTTTGAAAGGCAACGTAAACAAGTCAGACTGAACACATTTTTATATAATGGGGCGCATTCAGCAGATTTCTGTGGTCACTGAACATTTGACAGAACGGTCACTGAACATTTATCCGAACGGTCACCGAACAAGTAGGTTTCTGCTGAATAGACTTTTTACATTCAATCTGATTCATGATGTTCAAAAGTCAAAATGATCTGAATATAATTTAAATTATGCATTAAAAATATTACGTAAAATAGTATTGAAGAAACTAAGCCTTAAAACACAACAGCATGTTAAATAATAATGGTGAAATTCTAACATACCGTTAAAATAATAATTATGTTCTTCTTCTGGCGCAGAGGCAGTATATATAAAATTATCGACAATATAATCTTTTTTGTAAGCCATATTAAGAAAATAACATTCGCTTTAGCGCGCGTAAACAAGTGACCAGGACCATCTGACCGTACTTTATTTACGGTCAGCTGGTCGGTGACCGTTCAGTGAACGGTCTCTAGTGAACATTGCATACAGCAGAAAAATGGTGAACATGTTCAGCGACCACATGCCTGCTGAATACGCCCAATTATTATTACTCTGCCGATATTTTAATCTTGTTTTTGAAGTATATGATCTACTCAATGCATACCTTTCAATAAATACATGTTTATTTTCACTTTTCTTCAAACCCCGGCATTATAACCATCTTTTCAACTGTAAGACGGATTGGTTTTCAATGTTTTTAAACACAAATCGTGCCCCCGGTACAACATCTTGTGGTAAACTCATTATTTATTTATTTATTTATTTCAAATTTCAAGAATCAATACACTTTAGTTAATTAATAACAAGCACTACACAAAATAACATAACCAAACTTTGCTGACTAAATAACAAACAAATTGCGTGGTTAACGAAGCGAAGTGCTGAAGCGGAGAGCATTTTATCGAGTCGGCCATGGTATATCACCTCGCTCTTTCTAAAATTTGGTGTCCTTTTCTAAATTATGTCGAGGTAGGCCCATCGCCGATCCGCCGCGGGTGACGTTAAAGTTACAAGTCCCCATTAACTAGTTAAACACTAACATTAATATTATTTATTTATTGAAAAATGAACAACGCACTATTTATTTACACGATATTACTGATTATTTATTTCGACTATATATGTCACTATTTATTTATATCACATTCAACTGTCCGATCTGCCGATTTCCACAGCGTCTATATACTCAACTGTCTCAACAGTGACTGTATATTCAACTGCCCGGACAGAATTCACTTCTTTCACCTCACTGTCTATTTATGTAACTAACTCACTGTCTATCTGACGGACTAACTGTTCTAACTTCCACAGCTTCAGTATCACCGACTGTCTATATGCCACAACTCTTCAACACCAACTGCCGAGTATCCACTTCCACTCTCCGTTACTGTCCCCGTATACCTAGCTCCCAATACTCCTCAAAACTACCAAGTATTCACTTTCACAGCTATCCCAGCATACCAGTAACTTTCCAAGTATTGCACTCTACACCAAACTGCATACCACGATATTGCTGTGCCACTCAACTCATTGACCCTTATCTATGTAACTGTCCTTCTGACGGACTAACACTCTATGTGACAGTCTCTCTGCACACAAGTACGTTGCTTATATAATTGTTCTAAAAAATTCTCGAACAGTCTCGAACTATGTAACAATGGCGTGGGTAATTACGCTTATTTCCCCCTTGCTCACACAACTGCCCATCTCACGTCGCCCGCCTATCGCGCGCTGCCCTATGTTAACGATCGCCTACCTAGGCTCCTCCTACGTACTAGAATACTTCCGTGTCCGGAAAATTTATCGCCGGTAAATTGATCGCGGAAAATTTATCGCGGAAAATTCATCGCGGAGAAAATTCATCGCCGGTAAATTGATCGCCCGAAAAATACATCCCCGGTAAATTGATCGCCGGAAAATTGTTCGCGAGGTAAATTAATCGCCGGTAAATTGATCGCGTGTAAAATTGATCGCGGGGAAAATTGATCGCCGGAATGTTGATCGCCGGACAATTGATCGCGAGGAAAATTGATCGCCGGTAAATTTATCGCGTGGAAAATTGATCGCGGGGAATATTCATCGCCGGTAAATTGATCGCCGGGGAAAATTGATCGCATACAAAAAATATTGTTTATAACAAAATAATTGAGTACATTGTACCTTTTATAAGATATACTCGTATTAATAATTTAGTTTAAAATTACTTACCTATTAAAACTAGATCACTAGATCTGTTTTAGACAAATTATATATTTTATTTACACAGAAACAAAAAAAAAGATTAAAAGGGGAATATAAAACTAGCTATCATGAATGAGCAATGTTAGTGATTTGGTGTTATACTCTATATAGCGATCAATTTTCCCCGCGATCAATTTACCTGTGATCAATATTCCCTGCGAACAATTTTCCACGCGATAAATTTTCCTCGCGACTAATTTTCCGGCGATCAATATTCCGGCGATCAATTTTCCCCGCGATTAATTTTCCACGCGATCAATTTACCGGCGATCGATTTACCTCGCGATCAATTTTCCGGCGGTCAATTTACCAGCGATGAATTTTCCCCAAGATGAATTGTCCGCGATAAATTTACCGCGATCAATTTACCCGCGATGAATTTTCCGGAAACCGAATACTTCTATTCATAGGCGTCGGTTCACACGCGCTGGCCTGGGCTCGCGAACCAAGTGTCTAGGTGTAATACTGTCTTATTCAATATACAGGACGATTTATAAAGAATGTAAAAAAAACAGCTTATTTCTCCGGTCGGTTTGAGTAAAACATGACATATAAACATAGGACGTAAGTCATATGCCTTTGTTACCAAAATACAAGAAATAATAAATAAATAAATAAATATATCAACACGACATATTTCCCATTGCTGGGTGTGCCAATCTGCTTTGTACGCAGATTTCGGTAATGATGACGACATATTTGTACCGTGCGGGCGTTTACCAGGCGTCACCTCACGGGCACTCATTGCTGGCGTGGAGAGTGCACCACAGGGGTCAATTTTGTGCCATTTAAAATTGAAAATATTTGGCATCGGTCGGGATCGAACCCGGTTCCCCAGATTCGCGACCTGACACTAAGGCACGCGGCCGCGAGACCCCATCAAGAAATAATAATAATAATAATCCCATACGCATATTATTCAACAAGCATGTATTGATGGCTGTAGCACAAATAATGGGCGAAGTTTGCATCACAAGCATGAGCCGCAGTTAAAGCAAATACACTTGAGTAGAATACTATTATTTAACATTTATCTACGACGTTTTTATAACAAATTGCACTTATCAGTCTGGCTAAATTCATCCTGAACAAAATAAACCATGTTATTATTAAATATTACTCCTATTTGATTCCTGTGTATAATAAAAATTACCAATCAATACTCTTAAAAGGGTAAAATAGGTAAAATTGAATAATTCAATATTCCACTTCAAATTGAAATGTGGGCCGGGAACATTTCTCATCTGATACAATGATGAGACATCTGGCGGATGCCAAATTCGTAAAAACACCTATAATATTTATATACCGTGCTGGCATATACTCGTACAAGAGAGGTATTATATGATGACACCATAATGGACATTTCAAATTTTGGTAGATAAAATCTATTAAAAGTACATGCCCCTTAACATTTCCCCTTTAAGAAAAATAGTCAGACTGGACACTAGTTCTAGGTGGAAGGTTCACTTCCACAAGTGAACCAATCTAGCTTGGTCAATAGTTGGAGATGTGACAGTTTATATATATATATATATATATATATATATATATATATATATATATATATATATATATATATATATATATATATATATATATATATATATATATACAAGGTGGTGGCGGTTAGGGGTGAACATAGGGATTTAACATGGGATTTTAGTTTTTTGCAATTTCCTGCTCTCCTGTTCATTTTACGGCAAAAACTGTAGAGTACAAAATTGTTCAGAATTGAAAATTGCATACAAAAATGTATTTACATTTATTATTATGTTTTTGGTTTCTTCACAATTTTAAAAAGAAATTTCAAAATTTCTGTTATTTTGTAGCAATAGCCATGGAATTTATTTTTTTCTGGTTGTCAAAAATTATTTATAAACGTGAACCATGCGTTAATCTAACTTAAAAATTAAATAAAAACAAACAACTTTTAATTTTAATACGCACTTTTTATTAGTTATACCATTTAATAATAAACCAATTCCAAATGTATCAACTACTTACGTAGAATTTTGATTTATCATAGCCAATACCATTTCTTCATTCACTTCGTTATAACGTTTTCTATTATTATTATATCTTTCATTACCTTCGTTCACAGCTACACTAGCTGTGTTCTCAACGTTTTTAACAAGTATAGAAATTGTTGCTATAATAGGAATTGGTGTATTTTCGTACTTTCCACCATAATAATTTTTTATAATGAAAACTCGTTCCTTATTCGAATAAACATTCATTATTAAATTAACTTTTTATTAGAGAAAATTTCGAAAATTTGACAGAAATTGAATGACATTATTATGTTTAAACATTTGAGTTATAAGTCATGGCTATTGCTACAAATTAACAGAAATTTTGAAATTTCTTTTTAAAATTGTGAAGAAACCAAAAACATAATAATAAATGTAAATACATTTTTGTATGCAATTTTTAATTCTGAACAATTTTGTACTCTACAGTTTTTGCCGTAAAATGAACAGGAGAGCAGGAAATTGCAAAAAACTAAAATCCCATGTTAAATCCCTATGTTCACCCCTAACCGTCACCACCCTGTATATACATAGGGATTTCAATGATAAAATTTTAATGTGCAGTTATTTGCTCCCCTAATTATTTTTGAGCAAAATTGTATTGAGATTTTTGTTATAGAAAAAAATATTGCATCCGAATGCAACATGCAATTGTTTATAATTTTTTAATTTCCGGAATCGTAAAAATAGTCTAAAACAACAATAACAACGCAAAAATCATTGATGCCATGGAACAAAAATTTAAACAAAAGCGCGAACATCTGTCATAGATTCTTCACGTTTAATCCTTATAGAAATCTTAAATTTTGTTCTCGTCAAACTACATTGTTGTAATTAACTATAACATTGTTGTCATCAACTACAAAAAAAAAAGTTTTCATTTTCCTCGTTTTGAAAATAAGTTTAAACGTCAAGGCTCTATGACAGATGTTTGCGTTTTTGTTTAAATTTTTGACCCATTTTTACGGTTCCGGAAATTGAAAAATTATAAACAATAGCATGTTCGGATGCAATATTTTTTTCTGTATCGAAAACCTAAATACAATTTTACTCTAAAATAATTAGGGGAGCAAATAACCTCACATTAAGATTTTACCATTTAAAGCCCTATTCTGCGTCGTCCAAGTCACCACTCTGTATATATACATATATAAACATTGTTTTTCTTTATTTTACAAATAAAAATGAGATGATACTTACATAGAAAACAAAAACATATCCTTACGGGGTTCGAAGTCGAAATCTTCGATATACGAAACGGCAACCACCTCGGTCGATATTGTAGCATTACTAACTTTCTTAAAAATAGAAATATATAAATTTGTCATAACATCAAAATTATTAGAAAATTTCAATTTTAAATGGAAAATTAATTTAAAGTACGTGACTATTATTCTTTGATTTAGATATCGTAATAAAATAAAAATAATATTGTTTTTTGTATCTATTTGATAAATTATTTCTTTAATATTTTTATTATTACGGATATATTTATTATAAAACATTATTTCCTTTATTCTTCTTATATCAATACGTAACGAATAAATGGCACAAAAACTAATTCACCGGTTAAATTTTCTGACTCATTAAATTTACGCGCGTATAACTGTACAATTTGTAAGTTTACAAATGTAAATGTCAAGTATGAAATAAAAGAAACATGAGGGTTATGAATGAAAGTGAAATCGGCAACCAGCATATCCCGTCGTTTCCCGCTTCCCGGTTTCCCGCGCGTTTCTGTTGCACCATCGCCAGACAGATGGCGATACCCATTCTACTATTACATACCTTTTGAAACGCAATTAATTTCAAAAATGTTTTTAAAATTGTAATTTGTTAATCTTTTAAGTCATATAAAATACTATAAATTTTGTTTTATGTAAAATTCATCACATTTCAAAACATCTGATATCTCAAACATAAAAAACCATTAAAACTTTTTGAAAAACCGGCATACGAAAAGAAAGGGTAGGTTATAATAGTAGGATAACATCTTAGATAGATAAGTACATATATCAAAGTATCAAAATACTGTTGTTTCCATAGAGTAAAACAATAAATTCATCTCTCAATTCTCTAAAACTCATATCTCAAATACGCCAGTTTTCGACGTGGAGTGCAGACATTTTCTTATTCGAAATTCTTACAATAAAATGTGCATATGGATAGATATCACTTATTTTTAAAATACGTGTACGAGTAAATTATAAACAATAGGTAAATTAAATTTTTTATTTTATAACATTATTCTGTCACAAAAATATAAAATAATACACTACATACACTTTTAATATACGAGTAACTAACATTTTACTAAAATTTTCTGTTATGGTTGAGGGCCCTATTTCTTTTTATTTTACAAAAAAAAAAAAAAAAAAAATTCGAAATTTACAGCATATTTAAGTCACAATGCCATGGAACAAACAAACACCACTAGCTCTAGGACTATAGGCGGTCTAGGCAATAATAAAAAATAGTATTTGATTTTAGTGTCATATTCATGTTGTAGTGTTTAATTCTGAACAACTGTATTAAAATAAATAAAGAATTAAAATTGTATTTCAAGTGATTGCAAGTATACATTGTATGTACATTGGATTAAATGAAAAATCAATGCACTAATGCATATCATAGACGCTAACATAAAATTATAGCCAATTTAAATAACCTGTAACATATGGCTTTACTTTAAACTTAAAGTATTATAATCGGAAATTTAACAATTTAATACGAAAGTTGCTATTTTCGGTTTTGATTAATTAAAGCTAAATTATTTTACATTAGGAAATGAATTATATTTATAAAGTAAAAATACGAAGATGTAGCTACAATGATAAAGTAAGTCTAAGTAAATAAAAGTTGGTATATACGTGAAAACCGAACATAGAACTTTAACATGTAAAATTATACTTTTGTAATTACCTGCTTCCCTAATTATTTTAAGAAAAAAAACCTCCAAATAAAATTTGTAGGGCATAAAATTTTGCATTACAATCAACGAGCAAAAATTATTTAGCATGCTTTGTAACAGCAGAAATTGGTTAAAGAATAATTGAAACAACTAAGTTAATAAATGTAAAAACGTTTTATCTGTCAAGTTAGGTAAATTTATTTTTTATTAGATATTATTTAAATTTTGCAGTAAATTTCAATCGATTGTTGATATAGATTTGGAGAGGTGAATTAATGGAGAACCAGTCCTTGAAGAGCAAAATAATTACTGATACATTAACAATAAACAACACCGACGTTTCGGTCACAAATTGACCATCATCGGGGTTAGTTTAAGTTATTTTAAAATTTCAGATTTGTTAAAATAATTAATGTATCATTATTATTTTAACAAATCTGAAATTTTAAAATAACTTAAACTAACCCTGAGGATGGTCAATTTGTGACCGAAACGTCGGTGTTGTTTATTGTTAATGTAACAATAAATATTTTGCTCCTCAAGGACTGGTTCTCCATTAATTCACCTCTCCAAAATTATTTAAATTGATGGATATTTGCGTACTTGAACAGAAATAACAAATTATAATAAAAATAAACTAATTTAACTTGACAAATAAATCGCTAACATTTGTTAATTTTTAGTTTCAATTCCATGGCTATCGCTATTGTTAGGGTGATTTTTTACATGTTTGTACCTAAACTATTATTCACGAAAGATGACTATTCAAGGTCATTTATTCGAAGAAAGAATACACATCACTTTGTAGCAGTAGCTTAGCAACATTTTATATTAGAAAGAGAAAGATTATTTGACCTTCGTCTGTTTAATTTATGTGGTGCGACAGATATACGTAAATAGTGGCATTACTTTCTAACACACTATAAATAATAATGACATATGTCGTAGAATTACAGATACCTAATTATCTACTACACTGCCCTCTGTGCTAATATTTATCCAGTGGCGTTGACGTTTAAATCAAATTATTATTCCTTGGTTCATAAGTTAAGTCTTTGTTTTTGTATTTTGCAAAAACATAAGCGAAGTACATAAATCTTTCAGAAAGGCATTATTTAGAAAAAAACATAATTTTCAAATGAATTACTCTTATTTTTTCAGTTAAAATATTTCAGGTTGTACGCCTATACATACAAAATGCTATAAAGTTACCTGTAAATAATATTATATCAGACGGCTCACAAATGACCTTGAATAGTCATCTTTCGTGAATAATAGTTTAATTTTTGTGCTTACAAAAAGTGCAAAATTAATATTGCTCGTTGATTCAGATGTAGCTACATCTTTATGCTCTACACATTTTATTTTTTACCTAAATTAATTATGGAAGCAGGAAATTATGAAAGTATGATTTTAAAGTCCTTTGTTCGCTTTTCAAGCATAGGCGTGTGCAGAACTTTTGTTTTGGAGGTGCCGCGAAATGTATAGTTGTATTCTCCATTCGCTGAAACGAGAGAATGCGGAACAAATTCTTGAACTGAAACAAGTCATTTTATTGATTCGTCTCCAAAATTATGCTCTTTTGAGATTTTGACCAATAGAATGACATCTCTATTCAAGAATTAGTTCCTTTTAGCGAACGGAATATAATTATTATCAGAAAATTAAATGTAAATATACTCATTTATTTTACTACTATTACTTCAAATTCAAATACATATTTTGAAAATTTTATATATAAAAGTGAAATAATAGCCGCTAGGCAAATCTACACCTTTTTACATAATTGACGCCAAATTTTGTAGAGATGTTATTTCAACTTCAGGACGTGTCGTACAAGTTGTTAGAGTTCAAAATAGTGCATAGTTTATATATAATTAATTTTCAAAATCTACATAAGAATTGCATTGTTTCGAGAGCGGCTTTACCGACAGAGTTAAAATGTCAAAACCACACTTTCTGCTGTCAATCAAATATTTTCATTAAAAATTGATATTTTCAACAACTTTTAAGCATAAATAAATGATTTTCAGTTGATTTTATATGTTTCCTGCAAATTTCTGCCGAAAGCATACCCAAAGAAAAGTTTTGCTGTTTTTGTAATAGGTAATTGCGAAAAATTTAGTTAATTTATATTTTAAACCCCGTATAATACGAATTTACTGTTAATTTGATAATAATTTAAACCGTTGAGAAGTTGAGCACAATAAAATGCATTTTTTGCAGCAAATTTTTTCCCAATTTTTCCAAAATTTCAGTCCTATTTTCTACAATGGACCTTTTCAATTTAACGGCTATCTCTTTCTATCGCTGCAAATAGTAAGAAAAAGGCGCGAACAACTGCCAGTTGGGCTGTCAAACGAAACGTCAAAAATATTGCAGTCATTAAAATACCTGTATTCTCAGTGAAAATTTGCATCATTAGACATTTTAACTTCAATAAAAGCTTTTGTAATTTATTTCGATACGATTTTTTAGTTATCTGAGATATTCTCATATTTTATGTCCAAATTTTTTAGAAACAAACGCCATAGATTTCAGTTGTTCTTACTATGCGCAGATCCCCAATGCGCATATCTTCCATCTCTTTAAATTGAAAAGGTCCATTCCTAAGGCCTTTTCGAGATATTGATCGATTTTTAACCTCACAGTTTTAGCCAATAATGTAAAAAAAATATTCGGGTTTGAGGAGTTCTTAGCTGGAAACTTAACCACTTTTATATCGTAAATGAACAAATCTACTCTCTAAAGTTCATTTTTGCAAAAATTAACACTTCCTTTAAAAGAAATCGTGAAGTTTTATTTTTGACTTCACATTTTTGGCCAAGACTGAACATGTAAACATGCATTTTTGGGGGCTCGTAAGTCCTGAATTGAAATATTTTCAAAGTTACACTAAAATCGTGTTGTACAGGGATAAAATGTAAATTGACTCGCGGTTGCGAAGCCCGCGGGTATCAGCTAGTATAATATATAAAATATAAGAGCAACACGCACAAAATAATAAAATAAAAATTTAATCTTTATTTATTATTATTAATATATTAGGGATTATGGGGTGCCGTGGCACCCATGGCACCTACTGTGCGCACGCCTTTGTTTTCAAGTATTCACTCGATATACGTACCTATACTGAATGATATCCCTGACAACAATTCTGTCTACTATGTATTTACACAAGAGAAAACAATTAAATATCTTTTCCAAAAATTTATTAATTAATTTTGTTTTTCTCATTTTTCAAACCTATGGATAACAATATCAATATCATGTGTTTATTAACATGTCTGAGGTAATTCGGATGATTCATAATCGAAGTTTTATAGTGACTGTATAAAAATAATTGTAATATAGAGTTTGTCATTTAATTTTGTACTGTAATAATTAAGAAGATAACTTATAGTAGTGGTAAAATAAACAAAAAAATTAATAGATAAACACTCCATTTTTTTTCTTTTTTAAATACATTATTTTGTTTACTAGATATTTCAATGTAGACATGCATACTTATCAAACAATTCTCGTATTACTGACCTTTCTTAAGCAAATAATACACGATAACAATAAAAAGAAATTACACTGTAATTGAAAAATAAACAGCAAAGCAAAAATTCTATGATTAAAATATTATAATATCAACGTTTCTAATTGCTAATAAGTTATTGTTCTGGTTAGTGTTTAACACATTCCTGAGCTATGTAATTATTATAGTGAACAGGGCCGGATTGTATTACTAATACCAGAATGTATAAATAAAATATGTGTGCCTACTCATCGTAATGTGCTCTACCGTATATAATATTCTGGAACTATACTTCATTTCACTTAAGAAAATAGAGGTGGGGTGGAGATAGGTGCAGTTTGATCTGAGTATCTCCTTTCAGTTTAATTAAAAACATATTTTCATTACAAAGAAAACAAGTCGTAATTACAATAATAAAAATTACTAAATAAAATTTTATTATAATATTGAAAATGACTATACCTTGTCCCATTTAAGCCATTCAGTATTGTAGAGAATAGGGGATAGTTTTGAACTCTCTGATTGGCAGAAATTGGAGACAAGAGGCAAGTTTATCCAATGTAATGATTATCACTGACATTTCTTGCCATATTCTGTTCAAAACTGTAAGTTTACAGATCTGTAAATCTAAAGAAATGAACAAAATCGCAACGAAATCTGCCTCTCTTGGAGCTATCACACGGATGCACATGTCTGCAACTTGTTACACTTCAGGAGATATATTCTAATTCAAGTTGGCGTTAGCCGGACGCCATAGTTAACGCTTTTTGATCGTGCTGCCACCTAGTGAAATATGTGAGAAGTACATTCATGACGTAATAGTCGGTGATGATGCGACAATGGGGTATATGATCAAATTTTTATTTCTACATAATATGATACTAGACAGAAAAATAAAATACCCGTATTTTTTACATCAATTAATTATTCGTACTTTACGAGAAATTAATTATGAGAAACTTGGGGAAGGAATTTGTGACGTGACAATGGTAGAAGCATGAAAAAAGACGGTTAGACTGGGAGGGAAAGAGATGGTCATAGCCAGATGTGATCATGCCACACCCTGCCACACCTACCACAACATAAACGCGACGGTGATACGCTAATTTATAATTGTCTCTTTCCTTCGCGCTGTCTATTTGGCTTCGTCCACGACATCTTACGGCATATATTCCGCCATGATACTTAGCAGATGAGAAGTGTCATGGCGTATTCGCTAAGCCAACATCACATATTTTTTTCTTTGAGGCGGCATTCGTCATTGTTATTAATATAATAATTAATATTACCTTTATTTGTGTTTTACATATTTAACTAGTATAGTTTAGTTATCTTCAGTTTTAGAATTATATTCAATTTAGTTTAAGTAGTAGTATATTTTTGTTTTCATAAAGTTCTTTCTTGTTTATTGGAACAGATAAGTCATAAATACTCTTAATCAAATTGAAATTCATATATTCAACAAGTAGTGTTACCAACATTTGGTTCTAATTCATGTCAATACATACATTAAAAAGCTCTACAAGTTCCATCTGGACTTGACGTCATTCATGGGCGCTTGTCAAAAGTCGCCATGACATGCGCTACGAATTAGAATAGGTCTCCTGCTACTCGTCGCAATTTTGTGCAACTTTTTAGGTGTATTATAAGACCGCTACTAGTTTTCGAAAAAGATGTAAAACCAATTGAGGAACTTTTGGCAAAAACAATCATAGTCCGAATATTGTATGTAAATACCAATGTGTTACAGCGATATCTACGTATCTACTTTCAAGGACGCCAAACAGTTTGGTAAAACTGTTTCTCGCAAAAAGTATCTTAGTCATTATTATTTCATTTAAATAATTGAGCGTTTCTACAAAAACGTCCTATAAAAATGTCTAATTATTATGTAATTGCTAATCAATATTTATTTTTCTTTTACTTAACATCCAGTACAAATAATTTTCTAATATATAAACATAATCCTGAGTTACATTAAGTTACAGAAATCCGTAACAGTAAGAAAGCTAGAAAGGTTTTTCTTTGCAAAAAGATCCTAAATTGTACGAATGTAAAAAGATTGCAGATAATTTTTAACTTGTAGTTGTAGATACGTGCTAGGGTACCTTTATAATCAGGTATTATTATTATTGACATACAATTTAAGGTTATGTAGAATATAGGATATCAAATCTAATTTAATATCTGTAGTTATTATTTACATAATAATTATATATTCTAAACTTACCTTTTAAAAATTGAAATGTTTGTCCTTAATACTGGTAATTTTATGTTGCTTTCATTATTGTCAGTAAACGTGGTGAGTAAAAATTACACAAGTAAATAAAATAAAAATATTACTTACACTTTAAATAAGTTAAAACTATGTAAATGTGTTTTTCATTAAAATAAAATAAATAGCCACGAAAATACATAATAATTTGCGCAACAGGCAGTGGGGCCGACACAGTATAAAAAGTATTGTATGTATGTATATATATACAGAGTGTCCCATTTAAGGTACGAATGCATTGGGATCTCGAGAACCGTAAGACCTACGAGGTTGGTTAAATTAGACAAAAGTTGCCCCATTAGGAGACCATTTTAATGGTATTTTGTTATTTGCGAAAAAATGCATAGGTCACTAGATATAGGCGAAAATGTAAATTTTGCAGTTTTTTATTTTTGCAAATAACTTCGAAGTGTGAAATCATACTGGATTTTGGTTTGCACTTCTTTAGGGCACTTTTTTATGTTCTTTCGACTGGCGATGCTCAATTTTTTTATCAATGTTGGTTTCCGAGATTTGATGTCAAAGTTTTAATTTTTATATGGACGCCATATTGGAAAGTTACGCCATTGAAAAGAGAATTTTTTTAACTTTACAATGATATAAAATAGTAATAATTTATTTTTATAATTAACAGAGAAATTAACAAAAAATGTTATTAATACTAAAATTTAATTGAGAAAAGTAAATCGAAGGCTGCTATTTAAGAAAATAAATACTTAAAATAAACAAATAATGTTAAAAATACAAAAATAAATTACAAAAACTACACAATAAATTTTCTATTAACCCGCCATTTCGTTCTACGCACTTCTGCGCCTTCGTTCTGTTCCTTTTATAACTTTTCTCAGAATTTGATTTAGGATTCTTACTGCGGCATTTCTTAAGTCATTTTCATTCTGATATTCCCGAATAAAAAGTTTATTTTTTAAGTATCCGTATTTAAGTAGCCTTCGATTTACTTTTTTCAATTAAATTTTAGTATTAATAACATTTTTTGTTAATTTCTCTGTTAATTATAAAAATAAATTATTACTATTTTATATCATTGTAAAGCTAAAAAAATTCTCTTTTCAATGGCGTAACTTTCCAATATGGCGTCCATATAAAAATTAAAACTTTGACAACAATCCTCGGAAACTAACATTGATAAAAAAAATTTAGTATCGCCAGTCGAAAGAACATAAAAAAGTGCCCTAAAGATGTGCAAACCAAAATCCAGTATGATTTCACACTTCGAAGTTATTTGCAAAAATAAAAAACTGCAAAATTTACATTTTCGCCTATATCTAGTGACCTATGCATTTTTTTGCAAATAACAAAATACCATTAAAATGGTCTCCTAATGGGGCAACTTTTGTCTAATTTAACCAACCTCGTAGCTCTTACGGTTCTCGAGATCACAATGCATTCGTACCTTAAATGGGACACTCTGTATATATATATATATATATATATATATATATATATATATATATATATATATATATATATATATATATATATATATATATATATATATACAGGTGTTTCCTTTAAAACAACCAGCGCTTTTTTGGGCGAACTAACAACTTTAGAGAAAAATATTTTATACCAAAAATGATCAAGAGTAAGGGGATAATGTATCAATGTAACAAACCTAATATTTAACCAGTGGTTCTCAAACGTTAAAACAAAATTATATTTTTTTAATTGGTACCCTATATAATTTTTAGCCCTTTAAATAGAATATTATTTTCTGATTTCAATGATATAAATATAGTATAGGGTTGTATAACAATTATTTCGAGAAAAATGGTATTTAAAACTAGAAATAATGTAATAAAAAATTGGTTTACTACTAGCGTATCTAGGCAACAGACGTATTGCATAGCCTATTGTAATATTATAACAATTTTTAATACCATTCTTCTCGAAATAATTGTTATTCAACCCTATACCATATATATATCGTTGAAATCAGAAAAAAATCTCTATCTATTGGGCTAAAAATTATATAGGATACCATTTAAAAAATAAAATTTTGTTCTTCCGTTTGAGAACCACTGGTCGAATTTTCGGTTTGTTATTATTAATGAATCAGCCCCTTATTCTTGATCATTTCTTGAATATAAAATTTTTTTCTAAAGACATTAGTTCGCCCAAAAAAGCGCTAGTTGTTTTAAAGGAAACACTCTGTATAGTATAGAGGTACGTACCCCAATACGTGCATAGTTGTGACACCCTCTTTATGTATGATTTTATAGTAATTAACAATAATAAATATGTTTTCGCCCATTTGTAAAAAATTGACAAAACCCCATTTTTGTTGATTAATATAAAATTATCCATAAGAGTTTGTTCATTATATATTAAGACTTTATAGTTTTGAGCAGAACAGAATAAGGCAATTGAAGGGTCTAGCGAAAGTGGACAAGTCCATTTTTTGGACATGTACTTTGGAAAATTTGATGTCGTCCTGTGCAAGAACTAGATTTCTATCATCACTACAAGTCATACAGCCGAGCAATATCTACCAATACCCAATATTTCGCAATAACATGGTAATGTCCACTTTTTGCATTTATTAGTTTTGTTTTTTTATTTATTTATTTTTTCTATGAAATACTTTGTTTAATGCTAAACAAATGTATGTTTGTTAATGGAAAATAAATAGTGGGCAAAAATTGTGATTATACTGTGCAAAAACTGGACATGTCCAAAACTTTTTTAAATTTTTCCAAATAAGATTTAAATTCAAACTGTCACAGACTAGTGTATTTCTTTTGTATACAGATAAAACGTTTTTTACCTCCCGCTACTCTTGGTAAGGGAGGTATAGGGATCGTGCTAAAAATCGCATGTCGAGATTTTGGTAAATGACCACGTTTTAAGAGTCTTACAATCCAATTTTAATGTTTTCACGATGATGTCTGTGAGTGTGTGTACACTATTATTCACGAAAGATGACTATTCAAGGTCATTTGTTCGAAGAAAGAATACACATCACTTTATAGCAGTAGCTTAGCAACATTTTGTATTAGAAAGAGAAAGATTATTTGACCTATGTCTATTTAATTTATGTCGTGTGACAGATATACGTAAATATATATAGCGGCGTTGACGTTTAAATTAAATTATTATTCCTTGGTTTATAAGTTAAGTCTATGTTTTTGTATTTTGCAAAAACATAAGTGAAGAACATAAATCTTTCAGAAAGGCATTATTTAGAAACATAATTTTCAAATGAATTATTCCTATTTTTTCATTTAAAATGTGTCCATAAATATTTCATGTTGCACGGCTATGCAAACAAAATGCAGTGAAGTTATCTGCAAGTAATATTATATCAGACGGCTCACAAATGACCATGAGTACTCATCTTTCGTGAATAATAGTTTATGTGTGTGTGTGTGTGTGTATGTGTGTGTGTGTGTGCGCGCGCGTGTGTGTGTGTGTGTGTGTCTGTGTGTGTGTGTGTGTGTGTGCGCGCGCGCGCGTGTGTGTGTGTGTGTGTGTGTGTGTGTGCGTGTGTGTGCGTGCGTGCGTGTGTGGATCGTCTACTCTAACTCAAATACTATCATTCAGAAAATTTTGAAACCTTGTATTTCTACCTTATTCTAATATGGAAAGTCATTAGATTTTGGTGTAAATCAGATAACCAGAAATAGCACTTTACTTGAAGGTCAAAATATTTTTTCTTCGAAAAATACCCTTACATGTTATTTTTTAGAGATTTATGTTATTATAAAAAGTAAAGATTATTAAATTTAACATTAATACTTTTTCTATAATATATTTTATTGGTAAATTTATAAAATTATGTGTAATTTAAATCCCGGAGCGTACGCTTTAAACAATCACAACTACTTGGTTACACAGATCAGATATCAAATGATCAAATGTATGTAACTGATAGACAAATGACACTGGCAAAGAACTAATTATTTCAAATTAATAATAGTAACGTTTTAAAAAGAAACTTGTAAATAGAACAATAGTTATATGGAAATGAATTTAATACAGTTTCCAGCATAAATGTAAGTATATATTAAAATGAATAAAAATTAAATTGCGGGAGGTATAGTGTTGGCCCCATCAGATTTTTTTGTTTTCATCTCCTGAAAAATTATAAAAAGTGGACTTGTCTACTTTTTGCATTGGTCCCTTCAATTAATTTCTGTTATTTCAAAAACGTCATGTGGTAGCGTTGCAGATAAGGTGAGAATCACTGCCTACTTATCGGCGACATCAATATATAAAGAAAATTGGAGAGATGTCATATCTCTTCTCTATAATCTATTCTCTATAGTGAGAGAATTTCGAACTAATTCACAAACAGAGACATGTCATTCTATTGATCGGAAGAGGATCATTATCGAGCCGAACCATTCGAATGACTTGTCTTTGTTCGCGAATTAGTTCAAAATTCTCTCGCTGTTCTGAATGAAGAATAGTATTTATACACCCTACTAATACGGTTCTCAACCATTCGTCAGTTTTCTATTACTGTACTCATACCTATAAATTGTACAAAGCAGCTAATAATAAATCTAAGTTATTTTGAACATAACATCGTGTGATTGGTGTGGAGGCTCGTATTCGTATAGATAACTGTACTCGTACTCGTCGTCGTAGTCGTTGTGTTTACGAGAGCTACGTGTTCCCCCCATGTAAATGTGAGTGCAGTCTTATGTTTACGAACGAGAAACACGCGAACTGGGTGTGTACGACTGTGTACGTAACACATATAAACACCATTATTATATCTGCAGCATCAGTGTACACGTCGGAAAATATGTGCAATATTGGTTTGTTTATTGGGCTGTTGGAACATGTTTTTATAGCTTGTTCATCGTTTTTAACCTTTACAATTTAGTGAAACATTAAAATGTTTCACAAAACTTGCAAATTTATAAGTTACATAAGTTCTTCTTAGAACCTACGTATTTACAATATTTCAAAATTATTGCTAAGTGCTTCATAATTTTAAATTATAACTATAGTTATTGTTGTCGTGTCTGAAAAAAAAAAACAGTAAGTTACGTACTTATGTAGCAATAGGTTTTCTTTAATTTTAAACTACGAGGGTTGTTTGAAAAATTCGCGGACCGGCATCTTTCATTCAATAGCAGAACTAAAAATTTTGTTGCTAAGACTGAGATCATATATTTTTTATTTGCTCATTCGTTAGAGAATTTAATTCTGAATTCAGTGATATAATATTTTTATTCCCTTATATAATGATTATTTTGAGAAAAATGCATGTAAAGTTTCATATTAATTTGATTAAAATATGGCTATAATAAGAGTGTCATGAATGGAAAAAATCTGATGTGCTCAGCACATTACCTTCCGTCAGTTCACGGATCACCTCAACTACAGATAGGACATTTAATGTATTTTTCGAAATACAAAATAGTGACATCTACAGATTGCTTCCATGAACTAACGCACACTCTGATGGCTTGGTCGGCTTGGTAGTTTGTGACATAGGAGACATGTCATACATAGATAAATTGAAATTTTGAATTTTTAAAATAAAAGACAATAAGAAAATTAAATATAAGTACATACATATATTTTAAATAATCACAATAAAATAAATAATAAATAAATAATAATAAATAAAACTATAAATTCATTTCTTAATAAATTTAAAATTACTTATCAGATAGATATACACTTCTATTTTAATATTTGTTTATATGTAAGATAAAAGGATATTGGAAATGGTACGACATTTCATCATTAAATATAAAAATAAACGTCTATTTGCTTCTTTGCACTGCACTTTATAACAAACGGCACAACGAATGTTCATCAGCTTATTGAATTTCAATTCCATATTACGTCAAAAACTAAACACAGTTAATACACTTTAAAACTGGAGAAATCACGACATAAATCACTACTGGCACTATAGCTAAAACTATAAACTATTACAAATTGAATTACCAAATAATTAAAGATGTTAAAGCGTACGTTCAATGACATGTGTGATGATTTATGTGACTTTACAATTCAAAATATTGCAAAATGTTTTGAACTCAAGGGTGACTTAATCCATTTTCTTAAAATTTAAGCACTGTCGCGCCTCTACAGTTTGCTTCCTGGAACTATGATAGTGTTTTGGCACATTCATCTAGCTGACCGGTGCCTGCGTCAGTTCTATGTATTTTGTATAAATGTCATACAGAAAGCTCCTTACAAAAGGTTATATTTCTTGTACATTACCTTAAGCCAGTTGTATGTACTTTATACAAATTCCATACAGAAAGTTTCTAACAAAAGATCCTATATTTCCAGTAAAATTATAACATAAACATACTGTCAACTGCACTTGACACTGACACCTTTCAATCAGAATTTTCTTAATGTAGCAGCTGTTTCCAGAGTTATAGCAAAGCTGACTAATATATACGATATTTAATTTCTTTATACTTTTTTAACTCTATATCCATTTAATATGAAGTATAAAATGCATTTAAATCGTATGGAGAATAAATAATTCTTTATTTTTTATAATAACATTAAATGTGAAAAAATGATATTTAACATCGTTTTTTCAAGAAAAACTGTTAAAATCTTCAAATGAGGGTACTTCCGGTTGACCAATTATAACCAAAATCTAATCAGCTCTTCACATGGATGTAACGAAGAGGAATACGAAAGAATTATAATTTTTAGAATTGTAGTATTAGAGTTATCGCATTAGAAAATTTTGTCACACACAGACACACACACACACACACACACACACACACACACACACACACATACACACACACACACACACACACACACATACACACACACACACACACACACACACACACACATACACACACACACACACACACACACACACACACACACACACACACACACACACACACACACACACACACACACACACACACACACACACACACACACACACACATACAGACATCATCGTAAAAATAGTAAAATCGTATTCTAGGGACCCTAAAACGTGCTTATTCATCAAAAACTCACAACCGAATTTTTTGACCAAAGACAATACCTTCCTTACCTAAAGGTGACGGAAGGTAAAAACGAATACGTGTTAATTTTTTTAACATAGAATTAGATTGCCATGAAAGAAATACATGAATACATACATGTTTACGTTGACATTTATGGTCACTTACAAGAACAAAACATGCACTTCTTTAGGTCAGGGCACTCTAATTCGTGGCATTCTTATTATAGCCATATTTTAATCAAATTAGTATAAAACTTTACATGCGTTTTTCTCAAAAAAATCGTTATGCAAGGGTATAAAAATATGAACTCACTGAATTTTGAATTAAATTCTCTAACAAATGAGCGTATAAAAAATATATGTTCTCATTTAAAATAAAAAAGTTATGTTCCGTATTTTGAGAACCACTGGTCCAAAAAAATAATTTTTCTTTTATTTAAATCTGTCTTGTGAAACAGAACTTGTTTGCCCATTTAACCATCTTTGTAGCTCTTATAGTTCTTGAGATAGCAATGGTGGCCCATTTAAAATGAACTCCCTGTATATATATATATATATATATATATATATATATATATATATATATATATATATATATATATATATATATATATAATTATAACTTTTGTAGGATTTCAGTGAAAGGGCATGAAAGTAGAGCTCGTTTCTTGATTATTTCATCTAGCTTTCGGATTTATTTAATCCTTCATCAGGATGAATAATGTGAAGTTTAGTTATAACATAGCTTCATTGAAAAATATAAAAATTGTACCTATATATTTTTATATTTTTCAATGAAGCTATGTTATAACTAAACTTCACATTATTCATCCTGATGAAGGATTAAATAAATCCGAAAGCTAGATGAAATAATCAAGAAACGAGCTCTACTTTCATGCCCTTTCACTGAAATCCTACAAAAGTTATAATTATAATTAAAACAGTGACGAATTCTCAACACGTATATATATATATATATATATATATATATATATATATATATATATATATATATATATATATATATATATATATATATATACCACCGTGAGGTATTATCAAGTCGGTTTGTCAATTAGTATTTGTTCATAAGCCATTTGAAGTTGACGAAAGTGTGGTTTTGATAAAAGGATATGGGAATACGACAATTAAAAGAATCGTGCGGTGATTGAACACTTTGTTAAAAAAGGTTTAAACTTTAAACCCAATGGAAATTCATACCGAAATGCTAAGTGGGTTGGAAAACTTTGCTCCTTAAAAAACAATGATTTGCAAATGGGTGCTCTAGTTTAAACGAGGCACAACGAGCACTGAGGATGACCCCCGTAGTGGGCACTCGAAAACTGTCACAACACTAAAAATAATTGAATAAGTACATCGAATGGTACTTATTCGTTGATCGAGGAATCAAGGTACCTGAGATTGTTGTCCAAAGAACATGTGAATCATATTATCAATGAAGAATTAAATATGAAAAAGATTTGCGTCAGATGGGTGCCGCAATTGCTAAGTAACGATCTATAACTCATTCGTATGCGATTTTCTCAAAAATGTTTAGATCGTTTCAGAAGAATAAACATGATTTTATTCGTTATGCCATTATACTCCTGAGACAGATAAACAATCCTAACTATTCCATTCCATCTTCCATCATACGGAAAGGTCATTGGTTTTTGGGATGCAAAAGGGTATTTTAATGCTTGATTATTTAGAAAAAGGTGGATCTATCAGCGGTGAATACTATTCATACTTTCATATCTTATAAGCCAATTAGATAGAAAAAAATCGTGAGAAGCGGTTTTAACAAAAAGAATCTTCTATCGCCAGGACAACGCTCCTGCTCGCAAAAGTGTAGTTGAAATGCAAAAATCGCCGAGTTAAAGTATGATTTGCTGGAACATCCTTCTTATTCTCCATTTCTCCAGGTTTAGCACCATCTGACTTTCCAAAACTTAAGATATTCTTCGCTGATAAGCGTATTTCGTCCAATAAAGATGCCATATCCGCTGTAGACGAGTATTTTGAGGAACTTCCGCAAAATCACTTCAAAAACGAATCTAAATTATTGAAAAAACGTTTCCAAATGCATTGAGGTCCAGGCAGACTATAATAAAGTCATTTTTAAACATAAAAACTGTTGTTACGTAACGATATAATTATTCAGAATAAGACATATTATGGTTCTTTTTTATGGTCAAAGTGTTTCCCTTCAACAATCATATACTTTCTCTATTTTTTCCTTCCACTTAAAAGCCCCAATAAATTTTCTTTTGGAATGCTTTGAAAATAATCATGAATTGTAGCATCAATCTCTTTTACAAGCAAGAACCAAAAAATAGCCAAAAGTCGAACATTGCCAAATCAGGTGAATATGGCGGGTATTCTATTAAGTACTTTTATTTTATTTAGTTTTTCCTCAATAATTAGTTACTTCTATATTTTCACTCTCAACGATACTTTAAAAAATGAATAACTAAATTTTAAAAAACTAATCTAACGTACAAACGAGATAATACATTTTTACAAAATTAGCGATAAACATGTTTTAACCTGTAACTCAAAAACAAAAGACAACACTTAAGTTTGTCTCAAAAAATGTACAAACGGTTTTACTCTCTAGTCATTATTACTCAAGATATACCAACCTTAAGAAAACATCGAAAATTCTTACACACTTATGGCCAGTCTTAACTACAAGTTAAAAAAAAGTGCGTATCAAAATTTTGACGGTAATATTTCAACTCATTTGACATTTGGTTTCGTTACGATATTGCCAATTTAAGCAATAGTTAAAATTTAACTCTAAGCTGTGCAACTGGCCATTATTTACTTAGGGTTAATAATAGGTTTAATTTCAAGTCTTTAAAACTTAGTTTATATATTCGTAGTTAATAATACTTTTTAGTAATAAAAAGGAGAAAGTAATAAACAGGAACATTTATAACTATAGATACAAAAGTATGAAATATATCTTGTTCCCTATTTTTACATTGTGTTAAAAGTTATGATACTTTAGCAAGCTTTGTTGTTTCATTAATCCTTGCTTCCATTATAGCAGTTATAAATTATTAACGACTATTTTCGCTATAAACTCTTTCTCCTCAATCAAGTTCTCAAGATCATAAAAAATATTTGCATGTCAAGGAGAATAACATGTGAATCCCAGTGTCTATTTTTCATTTTAATCCTCTATTTAAATAGTAACCCTCGTCTAAAATTAGCATGAAGTGAATCTAAACGTATCACTTACATAAAATTAATTCGTACGTTGAAATTTTCCCATCAACAAAAAATTCGCCTAATCTGAGCTGTTGAAGTGTGAATATACCGGTCCATCACCATCATCACCGCACCGCCCTAGAAACACCTAGTTTCAGCGACAAAGACAAGTGACGAATAGGTGTCAGAATTTACGCACATTGTGAAGGTAATTGCACTCTTCAAGGGGCGTTTCCCGTATCCCAATTCGACCACTTGTTTCTTACCCTACAATAAATTCGTACTTCATTTCGTCTCTAACCCTAGCCTTGATAATCTGAATATTATCAAAAAACAACATAAGAAGAAAAGATTTTTTGTTGTTATATTTATTTAATCTAATTTTCTTTACATTATTTTTAAAAATTGATTTAGACCTTTGTTTTTTTAATCAATTGTTCCGGACCAATGTGATTATATTTTTAAATTCTTAAATTGAATGTTTGGAAAAATGTTACAATTAATTTTATTATTCTATAATTTCTTTCTGATAATATTATGCTGGATTTTGTAGGAACTTTTTATTATGAGCCTGTTTCACGTTTTTCAAAAAGTATTTTAAATGAAAGTTTATGCAATATTTTCTTATTAATAATTATTTTTTAAATAATTTGTTATTTTCTTAAATAATTAAATAAAAAGATTGGCGCCAAAAATAGTCATGAAAAACAACCCCCCACTCCTGTGTCGTAGATGCACATACATTACGTCATTCACGGCCAATAGAAAAACAGTTTTTCCATCACCTTCGTTTATTTCCGGATAAAGTTCAGGATAACTATCCGTCAGATAAATGATAAAATATCGCATCGAAATAAAAGCATAAATGATGAAAATTATACTGAATGTCATTTTTTGATGCGATATTGTTCATTTATCCGACAGATAAGCACTTTATCCAAAGATGGAAATTCCGGCCCTTAGATAAATAAACGTTGGCGTTAGTTTGTCACATGTTAAATTCAAACTGTTAATTTGACATATGACGTTGACATTTTCCATTATAAATGAGTAATAAAGTAATAATGGCTAATACAGACTACTCTCAAGCTAAGTCGGACAGTTTATTGAAAGTCGATAGCTGGATGGTGGCTGAATTTATATCAGAAAACGATTGTTTTACTGCTGCCGAAATAAAGGGTGTTAAAGAATTAAGGTAAAATTAAATGTAAAAACCCAACTATCAGCTCTTCGACCTACTACTTCCAGCCACAATTTTCTTTTCTTCGCATCTTTTGACAATTTTGGCATAATTTATAAATTCAATAGTAGGTTTTCTCCTAGTAGCAATTTTGCAAGAAGGAACAATACGATAGTGTGAATTACCCAAGTAACACTGACCGACGGTCGACCAAAAAGTGACGTCGATTATAGGTTGAATTTAAGTCATATGCGGCCGTCTAATTTGACGTAGATGCGACGGCACTGCGACGTTGATTTTTGGTCTGAAATAGGACTATTTAGACGTCAGATTAGTGGTCGCGATGACGACCATGTGACGACTTTATATGGTCATAATTAGGTCTATTTAAACCTTTGTCACACGTCTAATTTGACGTCTTTGCGACGATTATTTTTACTTTATTTTTAATATTATTAAAAATTCATATTCAATTTTTAAATTTATTTAATTTGGCAACTTATAATTGTTTATAACACACGAAGGTGTATATTATTTTTATTTAAATGTCAAATTGATATATTTTTTTAATGCAATAATATAAACAATAATATTTAAAATTTTGATAAAATGTAATAAAAATCAAATTTAATATACATTTTTATTTAATTATGGTCACCCGTCATCGCCACCGAAATGGATAAGCCGTAATGATATTTATGTTTTATTTATATTAAAAAAAAACATATTTACATTTATATACATACGACTGTGAAAAAGAAACAATTTATATCTGTTATATTTGTGGTACAAAAATCAAAGTTATTATTATATTGGAAATTTAAATTTTTAACATTTTAAACAAAATCTAATGGTGCTTTAGAAATAAATTTTAAATCTTACAAGAAATGTTATTAAAAGAAAATGTATTAAGGGATCTTCGAGTTTTTTATTACAACTTTCCTATGAAATTGAAAGGTCGAAAAATAAAAAAATAAAATTGTATTTTCTACATGACAGACCCTCCATGAACAAAACAACAAAACAATACAATGACAATGCAGCATGTCACCAAGATGTCTACGGTTGCTTGCTTGGTTGCTTGTGTAGGCAAACATTGGCAAACATACCGATTGATGTTAAAATTCTGCGGTTTGTTATTGTTTTTTGTTTTATTAATATATTTTCATACAGAAATATTTTTTTTTACACTGGAGAAGAAGAGTGCCTTGTCTCAAAACGTGCTAATACACAGGAAGAACTGAGCTTATAAAAGTCTAGATATCAATGTAGAAGTGGTGTTAGGTTACAAAAAAACAAACGATAATATTTGTATCAATGTTTTTGTTATGTTATGGTAAAGGTATGTAAAATGTAACTTTTTTGAAATTATACTTATTACTGTTTCTTTTGTAGACAACATTTTCAGAAGTTTATCGAAAATTCTTCGTAAGCGTATACAGCATATGAAAAGGCATAAAAAATGTACACACTGTATTTGTATTTTGTAGTAGCTTATGTTCTGAATTGACTACATTGTAATTCGTGACAGTAACAGATGAAAGTTATCAGGTGGCTAAATCCATCAACTGAAAACAGTGGCCATAGTAGAAGAAATTTATTTTTCTATTTTAAAATCTAAACATGAACTGATTGGTAATATAAAACAAGACTTTCGAGTAACAAGGCAAAGCAAAATTTTCTCATATTTGAGTGATAACTATTTATTTCATAATAATTACAAAAATAAATACTCGGAAACTAAAACTACTTTATAATTCTAATAAGATTATACAGTTCTTAAAGGAACTATTCCTGGGTAAAAATAAGTTAATGTATAACAAACAGTTACTATTTTATCTATTATTGTTAAATATTAATTTGAATACCTGCTAAGAATAGTTACTGATAATTTTCCGGACGAAATTGTATTTTTTGCTTTTAACAGCTAATGCATCCAATATGATCCGGAAATTTTGCTAAATTTTCATGTATTCTTGTAATCTTCAATTCTGTTAAATAAATGTACATGTATGGTATAATATTGATAGATGCATTATTTAATTAATTTGAGTTTATTATGAATTTTTTTTCAGGAATTCTATGTAGGTTTAATATTTTTTTGTATTTTTTATTTAAATTTTTTGTCATACTCAATACTTCAAAAATAAATTGTTTATTTTTTCTTGTAATTTTTCCCACCTATTTAAGTTATTTTCGGTATATATCCGAGGTCTATTTACACGTCAAAATAACATCTTAAAAAGACGTCGAAACACCGTCTAAAAATGACGTGGAAACAACGTTTTAAAATGTCGTCTAAACAACGTCAAAAAATGACATCTAAACAACGTCTTAAAATGACGTCTAAACAACGTCTTAAAATGATGTCTAAACCACGTCTGAATATGACGTCGAAACTACGTCCTCTCCACGCTGAGACGTCTTCCGGGCGACTATATGACGTGAATTAGGACGTCATAGTGACGTCGATTTAGATCATTTGTGTTACTTGGGTACTCATTTTATACTGGATTTTTTATTATCTAACACGAACCAAATTCAAAAATTTGACACTTGTTTGACAACTTTGACAATATACTTATCATAACACTTGTAACAAAACACAAAGAATTGACACTATAAATGGACCAATTGGAGCCGATGAAGATGTATATGTTGTGACGTCACATTCTGTTTCAGATCACGTGACTTTTTCAAAATATTATCCAAATTAAAAATAATTGTAAAATTTCAAATGGATATTTATTGATATTTTCAAATTTGAGGCTATTTAAATAATGATATCTGTTTAAATTTAAAACTTAGAAGGCATATAAAAATTCTTGCAACAGCCCTATTAGACCCGCTAATAATTTATCTGAATCCTGTTTAAAATATGAACTTCTGAAAAGATAGTGATCTACATTTATCGACTCTATCAGTATTTTATAAAATAATCAGTAAATACAAATATTCTGTCTAGGTTAGATTAGATTAGAATATAATTATATTAGGTTAAAATCATTAAGTTAAATTACATTTTTATTATAAGTTACTCATAATTTAATTCTGATCATTTAATTAAAATACTGAAAAATGTTCTGACAAATATGATTTTGAACGTAGAATAACGTGATGTAATTATATTTTTGGAGACTTAATTTAAATTATATTTGTACAATAGAAAGTACTTCAGTTTGATCCGGAACCTAAACCCAGTTCAGAAGATCAGAAGAACAATCGGTCACTTACCTATGCACTCAACCATGCGACTTGTAAATTAATGTAATACTTTTACTTACCTGCAAAATATTCATCTACATTCTACAATATCTCATGAAAGTATGTAATTAACAACTCTTAACAAATACGTACTATTACATACTTATTATCTTTCTTCTGTTGATATCCGTTCTAAATCTTGATCTGATCGGGAAATCTATATATATATATATATATATATATATATATATATATATATATATATATATATATATATATATATATATATATATATATATATATATACAGGGTGTTTCCTTTAAAACAACCAGCCCTTTTTTGGGCGAACTAATGACTTTAGAAAAAAATGTTATATACAAGAAATGATCAAGAATAAAGGGCTAATTTATTAATAATAACAAACCGAAAATTCGACCAGTGGTTCTAAAACGGCAGAACAACATTATATTTTTTTAAATGGTATCGTATATATAATTTTTTAGTCCATTAGATAGAGATTTTTATTCTGATTTCAACGATATAAATATGGTATAGGGTTGTATATCAATTATTTCGAGAAAAATGGTATTAAAAATAATGTTATAATATTACAATAGGCTATGCAATACACAGGTATTGCTACGTCTGTTGCCTAGTTACGCTAGTAGTAAACTCATTTTTTTTTCAAACGTCGTAGAATGGCATTTTTTGTGACTTAATTCACAAGGTAGAAGTTCCATTTCTACTCCGCTGGATATTTCTACGCCGGCGGAGTAGAAATAGCTAATTTCTATGCCGCCGGAGTAGAAATAAAATAAATAAGTATCCATAGAAACTACATAGAATTCGAGAATAAAAAGAAAAGTAGTGCGTTTGAAAAAAAAATTGAATGTATCATTCGGAATAAAAGTGTCTTTGTGTGCCTCGCATGCAATCGTCCGACTCGCTTCGCTCGTCGTGCAAACTTCCATGCTTGCCACACAAAATATCACTTTTACTCCTAATAACACAATATACTTTTTTGTTACATTATTTCTAGTTTTTAATACCATTTTTCTCGAAATAATTGTTATACAACACTATGCTATATTTATATCGTTGAAATCAGAAAATAATATTTTATTTAAAGGGCTAAAAAATTGTATATATAATTAAGAAAACAGATAATAAACATTTTATTTCTAGCTAAGATATCTAACTATAATATTATACATATATATAATTTTAACGTATAAAATTCGTCAGTTTACTATCTACAATGACGTATAATATTAATGGAGTAAGTAATTAAACGTAATTGTTTCAATTAAATACTTTTGTAATGAAAATCACAATTTAATTTTCTGTGTTGATTGATTGATAACTTTGAAATTGTGATATCCAACGATCTAGATGTAACTTACGTACTGTAACGTTTATTTATTTGGGTGAAGCGTACAAAATCAAAGAAATATTAACAATTAAAATAAATGTTTATTAAACGATAAATAAACAAGAAAAGATAATTACAATAACGATCACTATGATTCAACAAACATGAATTAAATATTATTACTTAAACACTAAGATTATTTATTTAAACAATTAACACAATACAAGATATTTATCTCACTGAATTTATGTCACTAACTACTTATTTTACGATGCATGTGTATATCAGAATTCCGGCTGTCTTGCCAGACGGGTTTCATATACTTCGGCGTCGTTGTACTAGAATGTTCTCGATCATTCTACGCGATAAAAACATCGAATACAAAGGATAAGGCGACGAGAAGTAAGTAAACAGATCGGAGCATGTCTGTTTTACGCCACTCGGCTGCTCGCGGCAATTACGTCATCTCTAAATTTAGACACTGGTTCAGTGCGGAGTCGGCGGCGGCCGTTATCTGTTACAGTACGTTCGTTTCCAAAATCTTAATATTGAAAACAAAATAAAGCTTACAAAAACGATACGTAAAGATGACGATACAAAAGCTGTCACTGCAGAAACGAAATTTAAATCATATAACGGAATCTTTAACAAACAAATTTGGAATATACATATTGCAAAATTAAGCTAATCCTTATTTTTGAATTAGCGAATTATACTCTAATTTTGGCAGTTTATTTCTTAAAATATGGTCTAATCTGATCCAAGTAACTACCTTTTTTGATAATAAAATGAATATTAAATTTCAAATACCGGGATAAAATAAAATTCACTAACCCAAAAATGAGAATTAGCTTAAACTCTTTTGAGAATCGTTTATTTTATGTTAATCTAAATACATACCTACATATTTACATATGCTGGAAACTGTATTAATTTCCTTTCCTATTGTTCTATTTACTTTTTTACCTCCCGCTTCCCCTGGTAAGGGAGGTAGGTATAGGGATCGTGTTAAAAATCGCATATCGAGATTTTTATAAATGACCACGTTTTAAGGTCCCTAGAATCCGATTTTAACATTTTCACGATGATGTCTGTGTGTATATATGTGTGTGTGTGGATCGTTTACTCTAACTCAAATACTATCATTCACAAAATTTTGAAACCTTGTATTTCTACCTTATTCTAATATGGGAAGAGACTATGAGATTTTGGTGTATGTCAGATAACCGGAAATGGCACTTTATTTGAAGCTCAAAATAGATTTTCTTCGAAAAATACCTTCAAATGTTACTTTTTGACGATTTGTTATAAAAATTAAAGATTATTAAATTTTCTAAAGATTTGTATAATAGCTATTTGTGTATTAAGGCAAAATGGGACATTGTCGATTGAGAGGTTGTTGACGCGCGACGCAGGAGCGCGGCGTTCTCTTGAAATCGACAATGTCCATTTGCGCTCGAAACACACACAAGATTTTTTCTACAGTCCTCCATCATAACAAAAAACTACTCAATAGTTTTGCAGTGAAGATAGGAACGTATTAATGCCATTTTTGTAATGAATATTATAAGTTTCTGTATAATTTATTTGTTTCAAGTACATTAAACTAGTGCAGTGAAAAAGTGGATGTCCATTGGGAGCGTTCACGCCAAACTTTTGCAGGTGGCAGTACAACTGTTCACACAATTTATTATATATTTAATTTTAACTTATCATCATTTTTCATTCTTCTTGAGCTATTGCTTCAATCTAATCTAAACATTTTATATTTTCGGTTTTGTAAATAAATTCTCTGTTTTATTTGCACAGCAGTGCGGCATCTTGTTTGGTTATGTAACATACCGACAGAGCAGTTATATGTCAAATTAACTTGTAAAGGTGGTAAATGTGTAACTACAGTGCCATTAGTTCCTGACTAAACGTTTCTAGTAAGAATGTAGACAAATGACATTTCTCGACATTGTATAGTCAGAAATTTGGACAGCGAGCGTTTTTTCTACTTTGTCGCGCATGAGCCGCAAAGTTACATTTTGTGTTAACAAAAGAGAGCGCAAATGGCTACTTTGTATATACACTGTAGAAAAATACTATTTTTATATATTTTATGGATAAATTTATAAAATATCTATAATTATAAACCCGGAGCCTAAGCTTTAAGAAAGCAAAACTCCTTGGTTACACAGTTCACATCTCAAATGTGTGTAATTGACAGGTAAATGTCACTGTCAAAGAACTAATCATTTCAAATTAACAACAGTAACGTTTTAAAAAAGAAAATAGTAAATAGAACCACAGTTATATAGAATGGATCTTAATACCCCAAGTAACACTGACCGATGGTCGACCAAAAAGTGACGTCAATTATAGATTGAATTTAAGTCATATGCGGCCGTCTAATTTGACGTGGATGCGACGGCACTCCGACGTTGATTTTTGGTCTGAAATAGAACTATTTAGACGTCTAATTTGACGTCTATTCGACGACATTGTGACGTTGATTTTTGGTCTGAAATAGGATTATTTAGACGTCAGATTAGTGGTCGCTATGACGACCATGTGACGACTTTATACGGTCATAATTACGTCTATTTAAACCTTTGTCATACGTCTAATTTGACGTCTTTGCGACGATTATTTTTACTTTATTTTTAATATTATTAAAAATTCATATTCAATTTTTTTTAATTTGGTAACTTATAATTGTTTATAACACACGAAGGTGTATATTATTGTTATTTAAATAGCAAATTGATATTTTATTTTCCTTAATGCAATAATATAAACAGTAATTTTTAAAATTTGAAAAAATGTAATATAAATCAAATTTAATATACATTTTTATTTAATTACGGTTATCCGTCATGGTCACCGAAATGGATACGCCGTGATGATATTTATGTTTTATTTATTTAAAAGATATTTACATTTATATACATATGACTGTGAAAAATAAACAATTTATATCTGTTATATGTATTTGTGGTACAAAAATCAAAGTATATATTGGAAATTTTAATTTTTAACATTTTAAACACAATCTAATAGTGCTCTAAAAGTACATTACTGTTGCTTGTGTTGGCAAACATACCGATTGATGTTAAAATGTTGCGGTTTGTTATTGTTTTCTGTTTTATTAATATATTTTCATACAGAAATATTTTTTTGCACTGGAGAAGAAGAGTGCCCTGTCTCAAAACGTACTAATACACAGGAAGAATTGAGCTTATAAAAGTCTAGATATCAATTTAGAAGTGGGGTTAGGTTACAAAAAACCAAACGATAATATTTGTACCAATGTTTTTGTTTTCTTATGGTGAAGGTATATAAAATATAACATTTTTGAAATTATACTTATTACTGTTTCCTTTGTGGACAACATTTTCAGAAGTTTATCGAAAATTCTTCGTAAGCGTAGTATACAGCATACGAAAAGGCATAAATGTACACTCTGTATTTGTATTTTGTAACAGCTTCTGTTCTGAATTGACGACATTGTAATGCGTGACAGTAACAGTTGAAAAATATCAGGTGGCTAAATCCATCAACTTAAAACAATGGCCATAGTACAAGAAATTTATTTTTCTATTTTAAATCAAAACATGAACTGGTTGGTAATATAAAACAAGACATTCCAGTAACAAAGCAAAGCAAATTTTTCTCATATATAAGTGATTAACTACTTACTTCATAATAATTACAAAAATAAATACTCCGAAACTAAACCTACTTTATAATTCTAATAAGATTATACAGTTCTCAAAGGAACTATTCCTGGGCAAAGATAAATTAATGTATAACAAACAGTTATTCTTTTATCTAGTATTGTTACATATTAATTTGAATACCTGCTAAGAATAGTTACCGATAATTTTCCGGGCAAAATTGTATTTTTTGCTTTTAACAACTAATGCATCCAATATGATCCAGAAATTTTGCTAAATTTTCCTTTATTCTTGTAGTCTCCATTTCTGTTAAATAACTGTACATGTATGGTATAATATTGATAGATGCATTATTTAATTAATTTGAATTTTTTATGAATATTTTTTTCAGGAATTCTACGTAATTTTAATATTTTATTGTATTTTTTATTTAAATTTTTGTCATACAATATACTTCAAAAATAAATTATTTATTTTTCTTTGTAATTTTTCCTACCTATTTAAGTTATTTTCGGCATATATTCGAGGTCTATCTACACGTCGAAATAACATCTTAAAAGGACGTCGACACACCGTCTTAAAATGTCGTCTAAACAACGTCTAAATGACATGGAAACAACGTCTTAAAATGACGTCTAAACCACGTCTGAATATGACGTCGAAACCACATCTTAAAATGACGTCGCACAGCTCCACGCTGAGACGTCTTCAGGACGACTATATGACGTGAATTAGGACGTCACAGTGACGTCGATTTTAGGTCATTTGTGTTACTTGGGACAGTTTCCGCAATAACTAAATATGTAAGTACGTATATTTAAATTAATAAAAATTAAATAGCGGAAGGTTTGGTGTTGGCCACATCAATTTTTTTCTTTTAAAAACGTTACTATCATTAATTTGAAATGATTAGTTCTTTGACAATGACATTTATCTGTCAGTTACGTACATTTGAGATATGAACTGTGTAAACCAAGGAGTTTTGCTTGTTCAAAGCGTAGGCTGCGGGATTTAAATTATAGATAATTTTATAAATATTTATCCATAAAATATATAGAAAAAGTATTAATGCAAATCTGTAGAAAATTTATGGGGTCTCGTGGCCGCGTGCCTGAGTGTCAGGTCGCGAGTCTGGGGAATCGGGTTCGATCCCGACCGACGCCAAATATTTTCAATTTTAAATGGCACTAAATTGACCCCTGTGATGCTCTCTCCACGCCAGCAATGAGTGCCCGTGAGGTGACGCCTGGTAAGCGCCCGCACGGTGCAAATATTTCATCATTACCGAATTCTGTGTACAAAGCAGATTGGCACACCCAGCAATGGGTAATAAGCCGTGATGATATATTTATTTATTTATTTGTAGAAAATTTAATAATCTTTATTTTTTATAATAACATTAATCTCGAAAAAATAACATTTAAAGGTATGTTTCGAAGAAATACTATTTTGAGCATGTAGTAAAGTGTACACACATACACACATACGCATATACACGCATACACACATACATCATCGTGAAAATGTTATAATTGAATTCTGGGGACCTTAAAACGTGGTCATTTACCAAATCTCGATATGCGATTTTTAGCACGATCCCTATAACTCCCTTACCAAGGGTAGCGAGAGGTAAAAATCAAAACATAATATCTTTAAATAAAATATAAGAAAATAAAATGTAACATATTTTAATTAATACACTGATCGGTAAAAAAGGACCTCCTTCAATATGATCAAACATTGCGTTGAATTTGTTCCATATAGAGCAAAACCGTTTGCACATCCGTGAGTCAATTTTTTGAAACAAAATTGATAGTCTCTAAAAAAATTATCAGTTGTCTTTTTTTGAGTTACAGACTAAAACTTGTTTTTTGTTAATTTTGAAAATACCTCGTATGTCGCTTATTATGAGAGATACGGAAAAACGTTTAAACAATTTTTATTCGGTGTCTTATGTAGAAGAATGTGTTGGTATAATTTAGGTTACGTTGTTATTATGTATATGAAACATATTTTTTTATATTTTGCGTTCATAATGAAGTCATTACGATACGCAATTCCGTATCGTAATGACCTTCATTTCAATACGTAATTTTTTGTTTTAAACGGTTGGTACTAGATGACGTTTCTTTAACCCATTTTTACCTAATTTATTTTTGGTTAATTGACAATTCATTTTAATAATATAATGTCGAAATTATTATTATTTTTTTTTATTTAGGGAAGATTATTTACATGAAAATGTACAAATGGTTACAAATATAATCACAAATTGAGTAAGTAAATGTTATTGTAGAAGGCGCAAAATATAAAAAATAGTATAAAGAACTCATTTTATAAGACTTTCTTTCGCACTTGTCAATTAGAAAACTCGCTAACGCTCGTTTTCTAAATTTTGACGCGTGCGAAAAAAACATGTCTTATAAAACACGTTCTTTAATATACTATTTTTATTTAGTTCGAAGAATTTCTATAGTTAATAAAAACTGTAATTTCATGTGGGATCCCACTTTAGACACACTAGACAGGTCGTAGTTCTTAGTTTAATATAATTTCCACATAGGTATCTAATACGAAAATATATGGATATTTTTAAGTATGGTCCGTCTTTTTTGCCTGTCTGTGTAACACTAATTATTATTTACTTTTAAAAAAAATTATTTCAGACATACTAGTACATATTAAATAATAGTTTAGAAACTTGTTCCTGCTTTGAAATAAGATGCCGCAGAAACTTTCAGGTACGTTTCCGGCGTAAAATAACAAGAGTTAATATAACTATAATCATATCGTATAGGACTCAAATACTAATTATTACTTAATCAATTATATAGGTAACATTGTTTTTACCTTCCGTCACCTTTAGGCAAGGAAGGTATTGTCTTTGGTCAAAAAATTCGGTGGTGAGTTTTTGATGAATAAGCACGTTTTAGGGTCCCTAGAATACGATTTTACTATTTTACGATGTCTGTATGTGTGTGTGTGTGTGTGTGTGTGTGTGTGTGTGTGTGTGTGTGTCTGTGTGTGTGTGTGTGTCTGTGTGTGTGTCTGTGTGTGACAAAATATACTACAATTCCAAAAATTATAATTCTTTCGTATTCCTCCTTGCTATATTTATGAAGATATTGACAAAGAAGACAAAGAACAATCCTTGTTGATATCCCAACTAGTACAGGTCGAAACAAAGAAGTTAGTTTCGCTAGGGTGCGAAATCTCGCGAATAGTGTTGTATCCTAGATAACCTGTTTGGACGGTTGGTTCGCACGGGTTCAGGCACTTTAGGCCGTGATTTCGTCACGTGCAAACAAACAAGCCGAGAACTCACCAAACGTGTCATCTTAATAGGCGAATTCACATGGACCGAAAGACTTGAGCTTGATCATGCCGCTTGAGATACGCGGGGTATCTGTGCGCTTAGCCAAGCCGACCAAGAGCATCCGCCTCGAGACCGGTAGCTGTTTGCTTAAGTTGCTGCTGGTGCTGAGGACGCAAGCTCACCCTTTAGTAATAACGTTGTTAATACCCAAGTCCTATCTTCGCGGATCCAGTGGACCTCAATAAGTTTATATAATAAAATGTAGTTCTTAACATCCAATGTTTTCCGGATAGTTCTTTAAGATACAGAACAAATTCCTATATAATTTAATTTTTTGCTTGTTAACGGATTAGAAGTGCCTTTAATATATATTTTTTTTATTTTGTAGAATCACGTGGGTGAGTGCGATATGTGACTGGTGTACAGAGTGTCTCATTTTCGATGTTTTTTTAAGGTATCGCAGGTAATATTAACGATAGATCAAAACCGTTTGCACATTGCAGGGTCAACTTTTTGAGAGAAGTTTAATAGTCACCACAGGAATTTTCGATCTTCTTTTGTTTCTGAGCTACATGCACAAACTCGTTTTTCGCTCATTTTGAAAATGTGTCATATCTTATTTATTATGATAATTAGAGAAAAATTATTTTTACAAAAATTTTACCGTTTTTTAGATAGAATAAAATGGCGTAATTAGATTTTTTGAAAACTTAATCATTTTCGAGATATAATACAAACTTATGATTTTTAAATGGGAACCTGTTGAAAATAGTCTCGTCTTTTTGCTTAATTTATAAGCTTTTAAATGATATATAACAAGTCTACATTCTTTTATTTTAAACATTAATAAAAGACGAATTATTATTAATTTATTGGGGTGAAAATATTGGAAATTATTAAGAAACAAATGAAAAAATCTCTTACAGGTCATTATTTGCGTATTTTTAATAGTATTTATTTCAATTTTACTAATTTTTTCAATTTATTTACTTCAAAGGCATATTAAATCTTTTTTTCGGATTGTGTCAAAGCCAACTATAACGTAGATAAATAGTAATTTAACTAACCTGAAAATAATTAGTTAAGAATAATTTTGAGAACACAATTAATAGATATAGAATCAAAATAACCAAATTATGATCTGTAATAAATTTTTTCATTTGTTTCTTAATAATTTCCAATATTTTCACCCCAATAAGTTAATAATTCGTCTTTTATTAATATTTAAAACAAACAATGTAGACTTGTTATATATCATTGAAAAGCTTATAATTTAAGCAAAAAGACGAGACTATTTTTAACATAGGTTCCCATTTAATAAATAATAAGTTTGTGTTATATCTCAAGAATTATAGTTTTCAAAAAATCTAATTACGCAATTTTATTCTATCTAAAAAACAGAAAAAAAATTGTAAAAACAATTTTTCTCTATCTATCATAATAAATAAGATATGATATATTTTCAAAATGAACGAAAAACGAGTTTTTGCCTGTAGCTCAGAAACAAAAGAAGATCGAAAATTCCTGAGGTGACTATTAAACTTTTCTGGAAAAGTTGACCCTAGAATGTGCAAACTGTTTTGATCTATTATTAATATTACCCGAGATACCTTAAAAAAAACATCGAAAATGAGACACCCTGTATTTCAAACAATCCAGATTCCATTCCAATCAAATTCAAATTGAAAAATTAAAATCGCATTACTGACCTTTTAGTTCACTCTCCACGACAGCTTTCAGTGATAAGATGTGTTACTTTGTGCACCTAGACACAGTGGATAAATAAACAGTGATGGTATATTTATTTGCCATCTTAAATCTTGATTAAAGGAATTATGTTCTATATTTTTTTCGCGATCGCTAAGAAAATGAGCTCTTTCTGATCATTTTTTAGAAAGGAATTTCCTTCTTTACCGACCTAGCTCGGAAAATAAGGCTAGGCGCGCACTACGACTTTTTGCCGTGCGGCATATTCGCCGCACCGCATTTTCATAAAGTGAGGGTTTTTATTAAGATGCGCCCACTTACGGCGGAAGTGCCACATCGGCAAAAGAAACGCAACATATCACAATTTTAGTGCGGTGCGGCGACGAATATTAGTTATACGACACAACGGGCACTACGACAATTCACCGCATCTTAACAGCACCATTGGGATGTACATATTTGTTTAAAAGCATATCTTTGTTAGTTGTGCGATTTTTATTAACGAAGATGTCTTCTCCTGTGTTTATGAATATAGAAACATTAATATTAGAAATAGAAAAAAGACCGCCTTTATACAACAAAATCTTAAAATGTAAATTTCTTAGTTGAGTGTGTTTGTATGTTATATGTATACGTATCAACTAGTTTCATAAGTCCAACGAATGATTCTATGCTCATTCGGTATTAATAAAAAAAACTTCTCATGAAATATTTAGCGAGACTACTCTTTATTCAATCTTTAATTTGTAAGAGCATGCATTCACAAACGTTTAATTTTTCCGTGTTTCCTTTCACGATTTTTCGTTAATAGAGCACAGATACACGCTTTTTCTATGAGATCCATATTTAAAACGTTAGGTACGGTAAAATAATGTAAAAAGGGAATTACATTTATTGTAACAAAAATATTTTTTTATTATCAACAATGGAACAAAGAGAAAATACAAAACGCAGTGCGCGCGTTCTAATCTTCTTGCGTTTTTCTGTCGCGCGGCAAAATACCGCACAGAAATTTGCCGCGCGACATAAAGTTGCAGTGCGCGCCTTGCCTAAGGGGTATGGTATGGAATAGATCATTTCCGCGCGAGCGAAATGCTTGTTTCGCAAGTGGCGGAAATAATATTATATACGAGTTTTAGACTATACTTTCTCTAAACAATAAAATTAAAAAATCGAAGACATCTATAGCCGAAAGTAGAGAAGGCATGATTGTTCAAGTTAAAGTGCGTTACTCTGTTATCCTGTAAAATATTAATAAATTCATTCAAAATCATATTTATTACAGATTCCAGGAGACCTTCGAACAACTATTGAAAAACGGAATACTATGCACAAGCTCGGTTTAACACTACAACCGTTTATAATTGTTGAAGCTCCAATTATAACGGTACTTAACGCTGTATATGTTTGCATTGACTCTAATTTATATCATATGAAGTCAATACAGTGTTAAAAGGAATTGATCTCTGCACGAGGGCATATTTAGTCTTAAATGCTTCATATATCCTCCTTAATCAAAGCAGGTATGGTACACACCTAAAAATTTGAGCCGTGTAAACTTAAAATATAACGCGGTAAATTTGTTTCGTGTAGAATTCGACACTAAAATTTGTTTTATAAAAGTTGGTGTAAAAAGATTAAGTTGGTAATTTTATATCTGTGTAAAATTTTCTACGACATATTAAATTATCACTGGAAGGTGTATTATATTTATTAAGACTAGTTTTAAACACACATGTGGGTTAAAATTGCTTAATTTGGTGTTACTTGTATTTTTACACTAATTTTTGTACAATTTACTACAGTATACTTGTGAAAAATACACTGTCTAGTGTATATCTAAAAATTGCACTGCCTGGTATAATTTCAAAACACAATGTGTAGAAAAAACACTACTTTGTGTATATTTAAAAAAGTCGGTGTAGAAAGTGTAGTACTTTGTATATATTTGAAGCATCGGTGTAAAAAGTACACTCTTATATGTATATCTAAAATATTGGTGAACAAAGTATAATACTAGGTGTATGTTTAAAATGTTGGTGTAAAAAGTACACTACTTTTGTAAAAGAAATACACTATTTGGTGCATTTCTAGACAATAGTAAGTGTAAATCTGTAACAGTTTATTCTTTTCGCATTTTTCATTGTGGTCGGAAGTATAGATACTCGTCTGACGCTATGCTTAGCACTTAGATCCATATTCAAAAACTTCCTAGAATTACCAAACGTTTCCAGTGTTATCTTAGAATATACTCGTTTGAATGAAGCAACAATGGACCAAAATTACATACATAATATTTTACAAGGTAAGTTATGGCAAAATAAAATTAAATTTTCTAGATAAATTAGTAATGCATAATTACTTATATTTTGGTGAATTTGAGCCTAGAAATCCACTTGGTTCACGGGAAGCATACTACAAACTTGGTTCTTATATGTTTCACGTTTCACTGGCTTGTATACCACCTAAATATTCTTCATTTCTGGAAAATATTTTTTGGTAGAAATATTTGAAACCTGCAATAAAAATATTTATACCAATAAAGATATATTTCAATTACTTATAGAAAATCTAAAAAAAAATTGAAAATGAGGGTATTACAGTAAATATTTATGGGGAAGAGAAGCGAATTTATTTAGTTTTAATTGCATTATTAGGTAATAACTTAGGATTAAATTATTTATTAGGTTTCAATGAAAGCTTTGTATCCATATATTTGCTATAAAACATCAGTCGAAACTCGAAACTGTGTCACCGATTTTTAAGTAGAAAAGGTTTCTGTGATAATCTTATATTTGCCCGCAAGTAATGTCTTCGGTAGATTTACAGTCAGTTGATATATTTCAAAACTTCAATTTTTATGATGGCATTTGCACATATTGGTACACTGAGAAAAATGACTGGTTTGTAGCAAATAAATATTCATAATTAATGGGTACTTCATTCATTTAATTATTGCAACTTTGGAACAAATACAATTTAATCTTTAATATGAAATGTATTTGATTCATTCAGTTATATTATTTATTTGGCCGTCATTTATATCATTTAAATTAAATTAAATTTTCTCAAATAAACTAATATATTTATGTTTAGCATTTAAAATTGAGGTTTTAATAAATAAATTTATAATTTTCTGAAATATTTATTTGTTTCTTACAAATATGTAATTGTTTAGAATTAAATTCATAATATATTTGTGTAAACTTTATCTTAATTACAATGAAAAATAGTTTTTATTGTATGAATCTAAATTTATTTGTCACAAATAAATATTATTTGTGGCAAAATGATATTTCCATTGAGTGAACAATGTTCTAGTTGTCAAATGATGATTTTAAGTGAAGTGACTTGTATGGACTTGTTCATTTGTTGTACGTTGCATCTTGTTTATGGTGGTGCTCATTTGTGACAGTGTTCATTTCTGGCAATTTGTTTTTCATTCGTGTGCTAAAAAGTAGTGAATATGGTTGACGAAATAGTGAAATATATACTACTTGAGTGGAGTTTTGGATATTTGCTTTGCATTTTTCAGTGTATCTTTTATACCAAGGCACATGCATCGGTACCTGTTGTGTATTTATACTTTTATAATTTTTTATTATATGTACAATAATATACCGGTCATAAAAGGATGTAATTTGTGTGTTAATAAAAATATGGCGTACGAATAAATTAAATGTCTTTATTTAATTATTTAGCTTCAATTTTAATCTATTTAGAGTGAACAGGTTATGAGAGGTAGGTATTTAAATTTGGTTCAAATAAATTATTATACCTATATCCAATAATAATGAAATAACTTTAGCGCAATTAAAATAATTTTTAACGTAAATAAATGCATAGTTTTCATGAAATAGAAGATATAATTGATCTCAATATATATTTATTTGAGACAAATAAATGCTTCAAATAAATAATTATATTGCTTCAATTGTAGATATATTTGGATCTATTCAATCTTAGGATTTATTTGTAACAAATAAATTTACAGTTCACGTAATTATATCTTTTTCTCAGTGATATTTACAATGGTGTTAAAAATGATCACGGTTTGCTGTTTGATTTTGACTATACCTACCTTGAAAATCCTATTTTTGGAGAAACAATGTTTATTATTGTAGATTTCAAAAATAATAGTTTAGTTTTTAAGATGTTAAATACATTCGGTTATGAAAAGCACTATCAAGCCTACAAGATTGAGACTCATGAAACTTATATTACAGTGTAAAAAACCGAAGTTGGCTGTGGTCATAGAATAGACCATTTATTAAACTAAAACATGCAGGTGTTTTTTTTTTAATTTATAGCCTACTTAGACTATTTTTTAATTGCACTGTGGAATACTCGTTATACGGAGTGTGTATTCTTTTATATATATATATATATATATATATATATATATATATATATATATATATATATATATATATATATATATATATATATATATATATATATATATATATACATTAAACATATACCAAGTTTTATATAAATAATAATTTGTATAAGTTAATAATAAAAATACACGATACAAATAAAAATTAAATATACTGGTCTTTCTTTGAATAACTTATATTTATTTAAATCCTCTTACATTGGACAGGTTATGAGAAGTAGATATATAAATTTGGTAATTAAATTCATAGTTCTCATATCATAGAAGAATATAATTGAACTGAATATATATATATATATATATATATATATATATATATATATATATATATATATATATATATATATATTTGAGACAAATAATTGCTTCAAATAAATTATTACATTGCTTCAATTGTAGATATACTTGGATCTATTCAAGCTTAGGATTTAATTGTAACAAATAAATTTACAGCTAATTATATTTATTTCTCAATGCATATATGTAGCAGATTTCAATTATTTAACTAGAGTAAAGATTAAATTAGATTCTAACTTTGCCAGGGGTTAACTTCATTATATGTAGCATAATTAATAATAAACTCTCTAATGAAACAAATACTTTATAATTGAAGATTATTTTAAAAAATATTAAATGTTTTATGGGAATTAGTGGTGTACAAAAGTTTTCAGAATAAAAGTAGTTGCGTTTATTTTTCTGTTTTTATTTGCCATGACCTAGTTTCAATGAGACTCTTTGTTAATATGCACAAATAAATTATTACATATTCTTATCACAATTATGTAATTCAAAGTATTTTACTTGAAAAAAAATCATAATAAATATAAATTTTGTTTAAAACTTAGTTTACGTATACCTAACAATAAGAATTAAATATTTATAGTAAAACTCAGTTCCCAATTAGCGCCTAGAGCGCAACAGATTTGAGGGGGCGTACAATTTTATCATTTCATTAGTTTTGGGACATTGTGATTTGGTTAAAACTAAAAATAAAAACGTCCGTTTGTTAAAATAGGTACGCAAAAAATCACTATGACCAATTTAAGTCTTTCAGTAAGTATGTAATTAATTCGAAAATACTTTTCATTATAATAGTTAGGTCCTATTATATTAAATTTCACACATGTCAACTTCAAACTTTCTGATACATAATAAATTAATAACTCTTAGTGATTGATGATTTAAAAATATTTTTTAATTTCATAGAAATTAATTCCTGATGATCTGTAATGTACAGACTGTCTCATTTTCGATATTTATTTAAGGTATTCGGGAAATATTAGCCATTGAGAAAAACCGTTTGCATATTTCTTTGTCAACTTTTTGAGAAAAATTTAATAGTCACACAGGAATTTTGTTTTTGAACTAGGCAAAAACTCATTTTTCACAAATTTTGAAAATATATTATATCTTATTATTATGATAGAGTAACATTATACCTATTTTTCCGTAGGCGAAATTAGATTTTTTGAAAACTTAATAATTGTTGAGATATATATAACACAAAATACGATTTTTGTAATGGGAACCCATGTTGAGAATAGCATCATCTTTTTGCTCATTTTATAAGCTTTTCAATGAACAAGTCTATATTCCTTCGTTTCAAACATGAATATAGCATGAATTATTAATTTTTTGGGATGAAAAAATGGAAATTTTTAAGAAATAAATGAAAAAATTAAGTCACCTTTTGTTTATTTTTAATATTATTTTTTTCAGTTTTGCACATTACTTTAGAAAACATAATAAACCACTTTTTTCGAATTGCGCAAAAGCCAACTGTGACGTCGATAAAAAAAATAACTAACCCAAAAATAATTGGTTAAGGATAAGAACATAATTAGCAGAAATAGAATGAAAAATTTCACACGCATATGAAAATAGTGGAAGAAGTATGTTTTCATAATTTGAACACTTTTATTATGAAATGATATAGGTACCTAATTGTTATTCAAATATGTAAGTTTTTTGTGCATTCGCAATTTCTGCGATCTACGACGGTATACAAATCATGTCATCACTAACACTTTCTTCAAAATTCATTATACTTATTAATCACTATAATGAAAAATATGTGTACAAAAATGTTGAGAATCAATTGAATGAAAAAAGTAAACAGTTTTATTGTTTTGTGATTATGACAACAAGCCTAACTAAACTAAATTTGTCGTTTCTATATTTAAATAAAATTTTCATTCATAATAAATATTTCACATTCGTAGAAAAAATAGTATGTACCTAAACACACTAGCGGAAAGTATAATTGAAAAATTCGTATGAATTTTCATACCTACTCGTTTTTCAATTAATCACTTTCCACATTTGTATTACAATATACTAATTATACAACAGGTGCTCAGAAATGGATATCTTTGAAAACTGATTACAAAATGTTTACCTTTTCATTTGGAATTAGAACTTAAATTTAATAATTTCATTAATTTGAGAAATTTTTCATTTAATGATTGAAATTATTTTTCATATCAGAATATCAGTATAAAATCTAACTAGGATTTAAAGATTGTCAAATTAATTTCAGGCTGACTTAAATAATGTCAGCTGTCAAATTATAAACATCTGATGTGGCCAGCACATAACCTCTCGCCAGATATTTTACGTGGTTGTACGCATAAAACGAAAAATATTTTTAAATACAAATACATATATTCATGTCTCACTACAAAATAATTATTTTAATATAAATTATGTACAATACATACATTTTCTTTATATTCAATATCCTGATTTTTTTCTACTTTCCTTTCCTTTTTCTTTTATTCGTCATTTTTTCGCAAATTCCTTTTAACATCTTTTTAGGTATATTCTTTTGCGGTGTTGACTTTTTATTGATTTTCATAATCTTCATAATGATGTACAAATATTTTTGACAGTGACATTTATGTGTGAATTACAAACATTTGAATTTCTTGCCTTGAAGTAGTTTGGTCTAAGAATTTTTACATCAAATTATTTTATATGCATTTCTTTATCTCTAAATCTATAGAAGATATAATAATGAATTTATATTTATCGAACAAAGAATTTAACGTTCTTTAATATAAGTAATTACATAAATTTTCGATAAATAATATTTAGATGATTTTTTTCTTATAACTACTACTTTCGGTTGTCCAATTGTTACCAAAACTGACTCGACTCTTCCCATTATTGTTAGATTGAGGAATCCGTAGTTAAAAATGTCTTGTCTTATAGTATTTGAGTTATCGTGAATCCAACATCCACACACACACGCACGCACGCAAGCACGCACGCACGCACGCACGCACGCACACACGTACACACGCGCACACGCGCACACGCGCACACGCGCACGCACGCACGCACGCGCACGCACACACACACACACACACACACACACACATACGGACATCATCGTAAAAAATGTTATAATCGGATTCTATGGACCTTAAAACGTGCTTATTCACTAAAATCTGGATATGCGATTTTTAGCATGAATACAATACCTCTCTTAGCGAGAGGTAAAAAGGGATTCGAAAATGATTTGTATAGTTAATTTTATATTATTACTGACGATACTTTCAAAAATTTATTAACTCTTTCTAATTAACTTTAACAACTTACATTCAAATGACAGATAAATAACTGTTTAAAATTAAAATTATAGTGCAAATTTTATTTCCACAGCCCACCTCCTTTTCTTCTTCTTACGAATATTAACTTGACCATCATATCAATTTTCAAATAATATTTTTCAAAGATAATATTTCATAGGTCGCGAAGTATCGCCCATAATTATTAAATAAAGATATAGAGATACAAGAAAAGTAGTAAAAAAATAGCTGAATGAATACAGGTTTGGTGGGAAAAAGTTTGGAAGGCACTGTGAAAGCAAGTTGCGAATCCTTTACGTGTTATAATAAACATTTTATACGCCTTTTAACACCACGGGAGCGCGTACTGGTTTCGCGATAACCCTCTTTGTGCTTGGCGCTGATTTCCATTTAAAACGTTCAAGTGTACGTTATATTCGTAATAACCTCTCAGTCTTCTTCTATTCTCTGCCATTCTCATCTCGTCATCTCGATCTAGAGTGTGACCGCGTGTTTACCATCAAATCCGCGGGACAAGGAAGGGAAATGCCAATGACGTCACTCGCACACTTCATCGCCGAAGTGGAGTTACAAGCTATGCTATAAGGTCACTGGGACTTTGTTTTTTGGGGAAGACCTTGGGAAGTGGGTGAAATTGGCGGGAAACAAGACAAGAAAAGGAATTTTAAGGTTGATCTGTTCATTAGCGCCGATGGTGGATATCTCACGCATGATAATTATTATTTTATTCGCGCCTAAACGATTGGAATGTTTCCGTACAAGGGCAAATTAATAAAATCAGGATTTGATGAGACCATTACTATTCATGCAATTAAGTACTTCTACAATTGCACTTAAAAACACCAAACTATTTGCATATTGAATGAGAATAATATTCGTTTGGAAATTAAATAAATTCTGTGAATGACCGTCATTTCTTGTTAATGTAAATAAAAATGTTCTAATATGTGTCTATTTTATGAGAATTTAACACTATATAAACAACCTTTTTAATAGATGTATATACGACTGTGTACGAATGTATGTTTGTGCATTAAATGTTTATCACTAATAAAAATGCATAATAATAGGTTTGTTCCTTTCGCTACCTTGCGTCTACGGTTTACTGCCGCGCCCATACACTTTGTATGGAGGCGGCAGTGAACCGTAGACGCAACGTAGCGTAACGAACAGAACAGACCTAATAATAAAAATGATAAACCAAAATAATTACATTGAAATTTTGTTTACATATCGAAATATAATGAACCATTATGTGTATGCCATGATTAACTGTAATTAAAAAGTTAGGTTCGATACTGAGGTCGGGTCAATAAAAAAGATTTAATCAACTGCTTGAAATATATTAATTACGAATAAATTGACAAATACGAGTGTATTTTCTATCAATACATATGCATATAAAATAATTTTAAGGTCTTTTCATTACATATATTGGATATTAATTATTTTAGCTCGTTTTCAAATATACAATTTTATTCATTCTATATAAATGTACCAAAAATGTTCTTGAAAAGTAAAAATTGAATATTATAAAAATAAATAAATATATCATCACGGCTTATTACCCATTGCTGAGTGCGCCAATCTGCTTTGTATACACAGATATCGGTAATGATGAAATATTTGCACTATGCGGGCGCTTACCAGGCGTCACCCCTCGGGCACTCATTGCTGGCGTGGAGAGTGCATCATATGTGTCAATTTTGTGCCATTTAAAATTCGAAATATTTGGTGTCGGTCAGGATCGTATCCGATTCCCCAGATTCGCGACCTGACACCTGACACTCAGGCATGCGGCCACGAGAACATTATATTATGTTATTAGATTTTGAAATATCTTAGCAAAAATAATCTGATAATGTATGAAGTACATTTGATGGAAAATGAGTATTAAAAGAAAATTATCCTGTATTACTAAATATATATTTCCAGGTTAATATTGACCATTGTCTCATCACATTGACAAGAAAAATAAAGGGAGTAAAAAAAAGAAAAAGAAAGGACAAAAAATGTCATAATTAACACTGAATAAAATTCAATCCCGGAAAAAATACTATTTATGTAGACAATCACTAAACAGGTGATATATTAATAAATTCATTTCAATTATTTTATAAATTTACAGTACTCAACAAACTAAACAATTTTTTATGATGTACAATAAATTGAACAATATATTGTGCAACGTAAAACGGGCTTTATAATCATTTTTTAAAAGACATTTTTATGAGCTAAGTTTTACAGAGGAGTATTATCACTAAAAAGGCCCTTGGTCCCTCAATAATAATAATAATAATAACAATAATAATAATAATATTAAACAATAATAGTAATATATGTACATAGTTCAAAAATCTTAATGCGCTCTCTGTTGAGAGTATAATACAATAATTATTTCCATTCTGTTACAATCCATAATTATTCTTTAAAATCTGTTCTTTCTCATTTACGAATTCCACTGCCAATTGTTTTACTCATATACAGAATGCCCGTTTTTCCAGGTTCGCTATAGGGCGCGAGCAGACACGTGACTCGAGCGACCTTGACTTCCTTGGCATCAGCTGATTTGTGTGCGCATGTCATTTTGACAAGAACATTGTCAATTTGACAAGACCAATGTTTTGACTTATTTTGATTTTGAATTGCTAAAATGTTAATATTTTATAATTTCTAGGCAGTAAAACACATGTAATTAAAAATAATAACATTTTAGCAGTTAAAAATCAAAATAAGTCAAAACATTGGTCTTGTCAACATGACATTGTTCTTGTCAAAATGAAATGCGCACACAAATCAGCTGATTCTAAGCACGTCAAGGTCCCTCGAGTCACGTGTCTGCTCGCGCCCTATTGGAATCTCGGAAACTACAAGGGATGAGTCGGTTAAATTTAAATTAAGGCAAACCTTAGGTCATTAGGAGACCATTTTAAAGATTAGTTGGTTTGATATGAAATATGCAATAGTATGGAATTTTGGTTTTCACTTCTTTAGGGCATTTTTATTTTCTTTCAAACGACAATACTCAGATGTTTTATCACTGTTAGATTTCGAGTTTTGGGGTCAAAGTTATGTTATGTTTTATGTGGACGCCGTAGTGAAAAGGTACACCATTAAAATAGATTTTTTTTAGTTTACTAACGATATAAATTGTGTATGTTCAATTGTTTCTAACAGCAAAAATGCAAGAATTATTAAATTTATTTATAGAACATCAAAAGTGTAAAGTTAAAAATTTTTGTACTCTAAATTTTAGAGTTTTATTCCCTAAATATTTTTTTCTACAAATCTACTATGACCTATAACACCAGTGTTAAAAAGTAACAAACCATTGTTACTTTTAACACTAGTATTAAAAGCGAATTAGTAAACTTGGTAATGACGAATGGAACAGCAAATCAACATTTTTGACATATGTCAAAAACATAGAAATACAAATTTAAATGAAAAAATAGTGTTTGTAGAAAAAATAGTGTATGATATACGTGTTAAAAGTGATTTTATTTTGTTCACAGCTTTGGAGCACTTCGCTTCGCGTCGTGTTCCAAACTTCCTTCTCACAAAATAAAATGTCACTTTAAACACATATCATAAATAACTATTGTATAAATAAGCCTATAAAGTTTAACGGGGCAGATCGGATAATATATGAAAAAAAATTACCTGTTTAATGTTTGTCACGGATTCGACTTTGTAATATCAAACGTCGTTTTTGAATTTTTATCGATTCTCAAAACCACTCATCGGGAAGCTTAGATGTTTCTGGATAACGTACTGTCAGATGTCAAAAAAATATTATTGAATTTTAGTTTTAAAAAAATCCTTGTAATTTTATTAATTATGAAATCAACAACTGGCACTTGTCACTATATGTTAGTTAAGTAATATGTATTTAGAATATCATCTCCATCAAAAGCCGATTTGTGTCGTTGGATCACTGTGAAAGTGTAGACCTGTAAAAATAGTGAACAAAAATAACCCCTCAAAAATAAATAAATGCAGAACAGATATAATTTTTATTGTGATTAAAAACATTTTTTTTTTGCTATATCGGTGTTCTTATGAGCCTATAAAAGCATTGCAAACAAGTCGTTTAGAAGATCTATAAGCACACTGTTTGATACAATGTATTAAAGTATACAATCACACAAAATTCAGAGCACACAATACACAAACTGTCAAAATGTGAAATTTCAATTATTTATCTAGAAGTAGACAAATAATAACTGACAAATGACAAAAAAAAACACCAAGCCATATGTTTGAAAAGTCGCATTTTTATAAAATCTCATTGAAAAAGTATCCCAATATCATAAAGCTGCGTTCAGAGCTACTGAATTATAATTTCTTTTAAATCTGAAATAGCGTTTAGAATTAGCACTTAGTGAAAGTGACATCTATTGAAAAATCTATGAAGCAATCTACATAAATAAAAAAATTAAATGATTTTTATTAAACAATGGTAAATAGAGTAGTATTTGTAGTTGAACACTATAATTGACGGATAAAAATATTTCGGATCATAATATTTTCTATTGTGATAAAAGTAGGGTTAGAAATGAAAGACATTCTGTAAAAAGTGACAAGCCTTTCTATATTCTTATTTATTACAAATCCTGCATCATATACCACATTTAAAACAGATTATATACGCTATGCCGTTTGACGTTTCTGACAGAAAGAGACAAGATGATATATCTGTCGCACTTGGGATTTGTATACTTATCACTTATCACTTACACTTAACGTCTTAATTTTGTCGCTGTGAACGCTAGCGTTGTTTGCCATAAGTCAAAGTGCTTGTATTAATTGTAAGTGCTAATTGTAATTTATAATTCGGTAGCTCTGAACGCAGCTTTCCCGTTAACGCACTCGCCTTATGTAAAACTCGCCTAGCGGCTCATTTTCCAAATGTGGACTCATGAGTGAACAGATTGCCTTTTGATACTTGTGTTTTAATGCACAGTGTGTCCACTGTAAGCGGGCCATCATTGCTAACTTGCTTAGGATCGTGCTAAAAGTCGCAGAATCCGATTTTAACATTTTCATGATGATGATGATGATGTGTGTGTGTGTGTGTGTGTGTGTGTGTGTGTGTGTGTGTGTGTGTGTGTGTGTGTGCGTGTGTGCGTGTGTGTGTATGTGTGGATCCTTTACTCTAACTCAAATACTATCATTCAGAAAATTTTAAAACCTTGTATTTCTACCTTATTATAATATGGGAAGAGACCATTAGATTTTGCGATTTTGGTGTATATCAGATAACCGGAAATGGCACGTTATTTGAACCTCAAAATAGATTTTCTTCGAAAACTACCTTCAAATGTCTTTTTTTGAAGATTTGTTTTATAAAAATTAAAGATTATTATTTTTTTTTCCAGATTTGTATAAATACTTTTTCTATATATTTTATGGATAAATTTATAAAATATCTATAATTATAATCCCGAAGCCTACGCTTTAAACACGCAAAACTCCTTTGTTAAACAGTTCATATCTCAAATGTATGTAACTAACAGATAAATGTCACTGTCAAAGAACTAATCATTTCAATTTAATAATAGTAACGTTTTAAAAAGAAAGTAAATACAACCTTAGTTATATGGAATGGATCTTAATACATTTTAAATATGTAAATATGTATATTTAAATTAATAAAAATTAAATAGCGGGAGGTTTGGTGTTGGCCAAATCAGATTTTTTTATATAAAAAATGGTACTATTTAAAAGATTTTTTTATCTGGATATAAAAGTTTATTATCACTAGGTCTCTAAAATTAAAAACATAAGATTTATTTCAAGTTGAAATTTACATATTGTATTTCTCATTATAATATAAATATAACTTTGTTGCTATGGAAACAACAAAAACAAATAAAGAAATTAGCTAACACTGATTAAAGAACAAATAAATAAGTGCTAAGTATAAGTAAACTTCAAAAAAATATTCAAAATATTGACAATTTCTTTCACGACAAATATATACTCTTTTTATCACTTAAATTTGTCGTATAATATCGCCCAACTTTGTCCATTTACCCGTTTTTCTATCTCTTCAAATAAGAAAGTTAGCAATGTTGGCCCGCTTAGAGTGACACACTGTACTATTATTTAACACGTAGGATTTTTTTTTTCATTTATTAATTGTACTACTACTATTTATACTCAACATAACATATTAAAATAGTGAACGGTTAACTACATGCCTTTATCAAATACCGTAATTATACATTTTGACGCTAAGTTATACAATATTTTTAAGTTTATTTGTGGAATTTATCAAATAAGAACAATATTTCCATAAAGCGAACTTATTTGCTGTAATTTATTGTTTTAAAAATTAGCTACTACGCCCATGCACTTTCAGATCGGTAGGAAAACACGTGCTCAATTTTTTATGTCACAAACAAGTATTCGGTATCGAGCATTAATTCAAATAAGAAAAACCAGTATTTAACGTGTTCTGGTAATTAATATTCTTGAGTGTTAGTCATTGTGCCCTTGTATACTTCAGAATTGAAATTCTGGACGTAAAATCTGCGTAGGATAAATTTACATCGGAATTTAAATACAGCGCTTTCGTTTTAGCGCCAAGAAGTTTCAGATACTTGATATTTCTACTATTTCAGATGTTCACATTTGTTTAAGACTTTTTTAGAATGCCGATTGTAGGACATATTTGGCATATTTCGGTAGTTTTATTACATGGCGGTAAAACACTTTGATATCCATTAAAGAGCTCTGTTAGGTTTGGGTTTTCTTTTTATCGGAAGCCAGACGTTGTGACATTGAATTCTACCTTTAAAATCAGAAGCTGAGAGATGTGGAATTTGACAACAACTTGGAACTCTTCAAATTGTATTCCCATGTTACTGATCTTTATAAATTAAACAAAGAAATCTGGAACAAATTTTCTGACTGCAAGACTGATAAATCGTATGTTCTGGGCATGCACACTACGAACCTAAATTGGAAAGTTCATTTTATTTAAGTTGCAATGTTACGAAATAAGTCTGGAAATAGTATATTATGTTATTAGGAGTAGAAAGCGGTCTTTTTGTGTTGAACCCAGCTATTGCGGCCGAGGCGCTAGCCGAAGCTAGGCAAGCTGGGTAAAACACAAAAAGGGCGTTCTACTCCGAATGACATATACTATTTTTTCTTCAAGTGTTTCAAAGAATTTTTTGACATTTTTTTTGGAATTTTTTAATTGTAGAGTTTGCAATTTCTGCCAAAGCAGGCTGTGTACACTACAAAACAAAAACAACACAACTGTCAAATAACAATTTTCAATATAATATGTGTTGCTGTGACAACTGCCGCCGCCAGCGGTGAACTAAAACACTAACATTTTTTTACTAGTACAACAATAAAAACATTTTTGTACTAGTAAGACAATGAACATCTTCTACAGTGTGTGTACAGGAGCATAATATTAATATTATAATACGCTTGAAGAAAAATGTAATTTTACTAGCTCCTAACGTTATTGGCTAATTTGGAAACTAGTTTTTAGATTTTTTAACATGGCGTCGTTTTAACTATTCAGGTGATGCATGAAAACTATATTAGCAAAGTTTATTACGAAAAACTACATAAAAAAATTCTTAACAGCTTTAGACGGTGTTCAATTAGTAAACACATATTTTCTTGTATATCTTTACAATGACCCAAATCGCTTTTAAAAAATCTATAAACTGGCGCGTTAAAATGACATAGAGAGTACAGAGTGTTGATGATGCTTAGGTGTAAACATATGAATTTAACATGGGATTTTACTTTTACGCAATTTCCTGCTCTCCTATTAATTTTACGGCAAAACCTGTATAGTGCAAACTTGTTCAGAATTAAAAGTTACCTTTAAAATTGTTTTTGCATTTTTTTATTGTTTTCAGTTTCTTCACATTTTTAAAAAGAAATTTCAACATTTCTGTCACCTCGTAGCAATAGCCATGACATTTGCTTTCTTTTTTCTTGTTTTCAGAAATTATTTATAAATGTCAAACGTTAATGCAAAATCCATTATTCTTCGATAACTATTTCCATAATAATAATTTTTTTACAAAGATACGTTCCTTATTCGAATAAAGATTAATTACTTAAATTAGTTTATACAAGAAAAAATTGACAAAATATTCATATTGTTTTCCACAATGTCGTATGTCATAGCTATTGCTACTAATTACCGGAACTTTTGAAATTTATTTTTAAAACTGTGAAGAACCCAAAAACATAAAAGAAATGTAAAAATAGTTTTGTATACAACTTTCAATTCTGTACAACTTTGCATTGCAATCTTTTCCGTACAATGAACGGGCGAGCAGGAAATTGCGTAAAACCAAAATCCCATGCTAAATCCCTATGTTCGTACATAAGCGTCAACATCCTGTATGCTATTGAGAACTGACATGTCCAATGGCGGCAGCACCATCGGATCTGTCAGCTGATTCAGAATTGGTACTCGCCATGTACTCGCAGTGTTGTGACATGAAAACCAGCAACAAGAGCAATTTTTCTATTGAAATGAGGCTTGGTATAACCGTATAAGAGAACATTTTAGATTTCTATAAGCAACTGCTACATCTAGATGTATTATGCAAGATACTTTATAATGTATTTATAATTTTTATAACAATCGAAGTAATTGTTGATTGCGAGAGATCGATTTATATGCGCTGCGCTAAGCACATAATATTAACCAATCCAATGCAATTACTGCTAAGCCACATTAAATCAAAGTATAAAGGGTTATTCAGAAAAGCTGAACAAAATGCAAAATGTAAACATATTTCACCAGTTTTATTTTACTGTGGCAGGTGGTATAATTTTTATATTTTAGATAATATTTAAAAGAACGATCAATGTAAATTTTAGTATGTACTTTCTCAATGTAGCTCTTTGTAATACAATATAATTTAGGTTATACTCACTAGTCACAACATCTGAACTTTGAATTTTTTGCTCATCAGGAAATATGTAATCATCGGATTTAAAACGACGAGAACAAACTTTCATGTTTTTTTTTACTTCCTTGTACGAAGTAAAAGAAGTATTGTAATCGCGAAAAATTTCGGTTTTGAGATTTCAACGGAAATATCCATTTTGACCATCCCTGAGTTCATTCTGACTAATTTCGTCGTGACGTCTGTACGTACGTACGTACGTACGTATCTGCATAACTCAAAAACGGTAAGCCGTAGAAAGTTGAAATTTCGAATTTAGGACTTCTATAACATCTAGTTGTGCACCTCCCTTTTTGGTCATTACATAATTTCCAGAAATGGTACTTTATTTGAAGCCTATAATAGATTTTCATGAAAAACTATATTAAAATATAATCCAAAACGTTTCAAATTTGGTATATAAGACTTTTATATCAATTGGAATAACATAGCAGATTTTGGTTAAAACAGGCTAACCGGAAGTGATATATTACCTGAAGTTGTTAACAGTTTTTCTTGAATAAAATAGTTTCATTTTGATTTTATAAATAAATGCTTTAAATAAAAGTTTTAGAGAATTAAATTCTGCGTCTAGCACATCGAGTATTATTAAATTAGCCCTTTGTATAAGCGAGATATGTAAATTTAAAACTTATATACTTTTTGGTTTTTGTAATGAAGCTTGCTATGGATTAGGACAAAAAATAACAAAAAAATAAAAAATAGATGTTAATGTCAAATTACGTCAAACACGTGCAATTTTATAATTGGGTGTATACTTCATCTTCATATTGGTCTTGCGTACAAGGAAGTCGTGTGGTGTCCACATCAGATTTTTTATTATTACATATGCACTACTGTAGCATATTTCCAAGCTTTTTCATTGTTCCATTGGTCCATGCACACTTGAACATCTGTTTTAGATGTAATTTTAACAGTATTTTGACCATGTTTAGATAAATTATATAATCCAATTCCTGTGTTTCGACCAGATCTTGAGTAGTATCCGAATATACAACAATTTTTACGAGTATTTTACATTTTTAAATCACAACAAACGACGAAAGCACATGTAGTTCAAACACACAACATAAAACAGTACTAATGCGGAAAGTTCATATTTTCCCCACAAGGTGTCATGTCGCAGCTTGACAGTTGTCAATATTACTGGTAACACCACCACCACACCATGCATTGGCAACCCAGTAGTAAAATAACACTTACGCTTGTCAAGTTTTCATAGTAAATGTTTATCATACATAATTTTCATTACAGAATGTATTTTCTCTGCTTAGGAATTAGAATGACACATTCAAGGACACTTATTGATGCTAGGAAAGTACGGAGGTTCATGCTAGAAAGATTTTAGTTACATTTTGTTATTTTGGATTGGTATGAGTGCAATAAATACACAAAATATCTGGGCAACTGATAGAATAAAAATCTGGTGTGGCCAACACAATACCTCCCATTTGCATTTGCAGCCCGAGTCCCAAAAAAGTAAGCTAATCCTTATTTTCGGATTAGTGAATTTTACTCTAATTTTGACAGTTTATTTCTTAAAATATAGTCTAATCAAATCCAAGTAACTACCGTTGTTGATAATAAAATGAAAATTAAATTGTAAATACCGGGATAGAATAGCATTCACTAATCCAAAAATGAGGATTAGCTTAAACTCTTTTGTGAATCGTTAGCGAAGTACAGGAAAAATAATTGAAAAAGAATTTTTCAATTTTAAACGGTGTACCTATATTAATTCTTTTAAACAATTTACAGTTAATGTTAAACGATGACGATGAAGTCGATATATCTGCAATTGATCTTAATAAGGAACTAATAAATATTTGTTTAATTTTATCAAAAGTACTAAAAAATGCATAAGAAAAATTGAATTTTATTTGTAAATATGATTGTCAATGCAGGTAGGATTATATTACCAAACGTTTTTATAGCTTTAAGAATACTTTCAATATTCCCGGTAACCAACACCAGCAAAAAGCTGAACATAGTTTTTCGAAAGTGAAAATTATAAAGAATTATTTTCGAAAAAGAAACAAGAACGACTAAATGATCTAGGCTTAATTTCCATAGAAGCAATAGATAACAAAACTATAAAGATGATATCCAGCTATTTGTGGTAAAAACAGCTCAAATAATTATTTAATAAATGTTTTTTTTTACTATGCAGTACTGTTTTAAATGTTTTGTTCCTTTTTCTGTATTCTTGATGTTCAATGACTTTTTATATTTAAATATTAAATATATTTTAAAATACATAAAAATTCCATGTTAATTAAGCCATAATTTTTCTCTTACACCCGTTCTATATTAATTTGAATGTGGTAATTGAGATGGGTCACATGAAAATAATAAGTAGATGAGGTTTATTTTTTTGCGCTATACAATTTTCGTTCTTGGTTGTATTGCTAATCAATAACATTACGACGTTTTTAAAAAAATTAAAAGGCGCCGTTTAAAACTTGCCTCAGGCGCCACAAGGCCCTACTACGTACCTTAAAACGTGCTCATTTACCAAAATCTTGATATTCGATTTTTAGCACGATCACTATACCTCCCTTACCAAGGGTAGCAGGAGGTAAAAAACACAAATCACTGTCGCCAATCTAACAATTCTACTAGAAAGTGAAAGGCGAAACAGAAAATAGTATAAAACACTCGTTACAGAATGCTATTCAAGCACTCGTCCGTCCGCCCCCCGCTGGCTGCTTGTGTTCGGATAGATTGCCTTCTGCGACTTCGTTTTAATATACTATTCTTGTTCCTAGTGCATCTACATTTCAATTAACATAACCAAAATTGTGAAAATTTTGTGTCATATTTTTATTAAAATATTATTGGCGGAATGAAATGTGTTGACCTCATGAATAAAACAGTTTTCAAAATTAACGTTATAGAATTTTATTTTATGCAATATAGCTCATAAATTTGGAATGTGGCAACGTAGATGGTCTTGTTCTGTTCTTGTTATTCCTGAAATTCACCTCGCTTTTCATCCATCAGTGCCGTAAATCATTTAATCCCCATTTAAATTCTAGCGGTAGTTGACCATTACTCACGCCACTACATTGCGAAAATTTTTGCAGCTAGAGCGGCTGCTTCCAAGACTAACAAGTAATTTATCTACTTCGGTTACTTCACTGTGTGCTCCATTTTCACTTTACCTTTTACACGCCGTAGTAAAGAGGCGTTACTGTGAAATGAAATAACAAACGAAGGTGGTGTCAACTGTTAAAATATTTTATTCTTTCAAACTTTACCCAGGTAAACTACCAAACAATATCATTTCTTTATACAATGGAATTCTTTCACTATTGGAAAAGCTCCTTTCAGTTATACGCTGTCCTATAGAAATGTATTGGTTTTTGATGTCAGCAGCAATGTCAATGAGAAAGTGAAGCTGCGTAGTGGTTTTGGCGGGAAATCTCGACTCGACCACGTGGTTGAACTCGGAACTCAGCACGTGGATAAGATTGAGAGCAGAACAGGTACGGCAGCTGGTAGCCACTGAATCATACCTACGTCTTGGCATTTCTGTGTAATTTGAATAATTTTAATCTACGCTTAAATGATGGGCAATATTTGTATACTTATTTTTATGTTTGTGCAAAAGAGTTATGTATTTAGAAAAGCAATTAAACATGGTAATGAAATGTAAATATATACATGAATGTGTTACTAATACCATCTTAGTTTAAATATGCGAATTTATCAAATCGGAACTTATTACCCAATAAATTATTTTAATTAATGTCTCATAAATTTCAACTAGAGTATTTTCGTTAATTAGCAGATACTTTAATACCATTAGATTTATGTGACTGAATATTTAAAATTTGTTATAATAGTAAAAACAAACCCATTTAAATTTAATGTTGTGATATCATTTTCTATGTACTTATTGTTCGCAATTCAAATGAAAGATTCATTTATTGAATGTTAATTGATAACCAATGAAAAGAATTTCATTCAGAAAATACTTCTGAGAATACAATTGGCATAAATATAATGCTTCTTGATAAAATTTAATATGTATGTGGTCATGGTCATGCATATATTACTGCTTATTCTTTGAGGATTAGTATATTAGTAATGTATCCTGTAACATAAGTAAGGTATACTATTATTCACGAAAGATGACTATTCATTGTCATTCGTTCGAAGAAAGAATACACATCACTTTACAGCAGTAGCTTAGGAACATTTTGTATTAGAAAGAGAAAAATTATTTGACCTACGTCTATTTAATTTATGTGGTGTGACAGCTATACGTAAATAGTAGCATTACTTTCTAATACACTATAAATAATAATGACGTATGTCCAAGAATTATAGATACCTAATTATCTACTACACTGCCCTCTATGGTAGCATTTACCCAGCGGCGTTGCTGTTTAAATATAATTATTATTCCTTGGTTTATAAGTTAAGTCTATGTTTTTGAATTTTGCAAAAACATAAGTGATGAACATAAATCTTTTAGAAGGGCATTATTTAGAAAGAAACATAATTTTCAAATAAATTATTCATATTTTTTCAGTTAAAATGTGCCCATAAATATTTCATATTGCACGCCTTTCCATGCGAAATGCAATGAACTTATCTGCAATTAATATTATATCAGACGGCTCAAAAATGACCTTGAATAGTCATGTTTCGTGAATAATAGTTTAACAAGTATACATAATACAGGGTATCCCAATTAATGAGAAAACCGAGAACCCCATGCAAAGCGCCTGCATGGGGTTCTCCAGAACTATAAGAAATACGAACTAGGTTAATATAAATAAAGTTGCCCCATTACGAGGACATTTTAGAGTGTATCGTTGTTTGAAAATAAATATATAGGCTACTAGATATAGAAGAAAATGATTTTGATTACCATCACACTTTTTATGGCCATGCTTAAATTTATTTAACAATGATTTTGATTTATGGAGTTCAAATGTTCATATGGACGTATGGACGTCACAATGATAGTTATATAAGTGAAAGGATATTTTTTGTCTCTAAATTTGTTTTAAACAGAAAAAAATCAACGATTTTTAAATTTACAGGTTTTGGTAGTAGCAATGAAACAGATAAAAAAAACAATTAATGATAATAATTTAGTTATTTTCATTGTTAAATACCTAATAAACGTCATAGTAGGCAATGTCATATTTAAAACGAAATTCAAAAATATGTTTCTTGTTACAATTCTTGTTTTAATCGATAAACTTGTAATTGTTGCATATTTGCTGTTTGAATCAAATAAACATAGATAAGTCGTACATTTGGGTGAAGTGTAAATATTAGACAATTTTTATTAATTAAAATTAAGTGTTTATTAAACTATAATGAAAGTTACTATTATTAATATTAAACAATTATTAAACAATTATTAAAATCTAATTAAGACTAAAACTATAATTAACTAGCTAACACTAACATTATTTATTTAACCAATTAACACTACTATTTATTTCCACGATATTACAAATTATTTATTTCATGCACTACGCGTTCCAATTTTAGACTGCCAGTCTGTTGTAGACTCTTGTAGACTGTTTACGCGATATTTATATCACTACAGTTATATCACTATACATTTATATCACGTTCAACTGTCCGCCTACCGACCTCCACAGCGTCTATATACCGAACTGATTCAACAGCGTCTGTATATTCAACTGCTCGGACAGAAGTCACCTTTCACCTCACTGTCTGTCTATTTTATGTAACTAATTTTCTCTTTCCACAGCCTCAGTTTCACCAACTTTCCGTATGCTACAATTCTTCAACACCACTGCCTAGTATTCACTTCTACTTGTCGTTACTGTCCCCGTATACCAAGATTCCCAATCCTCTTCAACAATACCGAGTATTCCCTTTAACAGCTATCCCGGTATACCAGTAACTTCCCGACTCGCCGTTACTGTCCTTGTACACTAAAGCTTCTCAATACTCGTCAACACTACCGAGTATTCACGTCCACAGCTATCCCAATATATCAATAACTTCCCGAGTACCTACTTGACACCAACTGCATACGCTCACTACGATTCTGCTGTGCTTCTCAAACTGACTAACACCTTACTCTCTAACACTCCATGTGTCTCTATAACTCTGTATGTAACTAACTAACTAACTCGAGCATAGCTGCGTCCCTTTTATACAGCTGTCATTACCTTCTAGAAAAGCTCTAAAATGTTCGACCGCAGGTAATTAAACACGTCGCGACTAATCTGTTTATGTCGCCCGGCTGCTAGCGCGATTACGTTACCGCTATAAATAGACACTCGCTTACAGCAACGGCCTCGGCGGGCGTTCCACGTTACACTGCCCCCTCCTTAAGACTTTTTCGTCCCTGAACAGTTCGTGATGACAAAATTCGTGTATTACCCTTAGCGTTTTTAGAAGTCTTAAAGACGTGGCAATCGATGTTCAGTTTGAGTTATTCTCTTTGGCCGCGAGCGTTTTAGGTACAGAACATCTAAGTCTTGAGACTATCCATACTCCTTCAGATGTTTTTCCAAGATTTATTTTCACAAATACAGCGTTTGGAATAGACTCCGAAAGTGATGACTTCAAAATTGAGCGGGAATAACAGGAGTTGAAAGTAGGCTTCCGGTTTCTTAATTACAATTTGAAAGAGTTGTGAACGAACCGTACTAGCGCCAAATTTAAAGTAAGTAGTAAGGATATTCTATCTATTTCTCGTCAATAGAGAGCAAACGTTCGTTTGATATATGATCGCTAGGTCGCCACAAAATATATGGCATAGAGGGCGTTATTCATTTATCAATTTAATTTATGCTATTCAATTATTAATTATATAATAATATTAATAATAAAATGAACCAATTTTTTATTTCGAGTTCTGAAATTTGAGGCCCCCTCGATTTAAAAAGCCCCAAGATCGCTTCCTGCGCCTGTGCGGAAATGCGCCACTGATCCCAATCAAATTAAGATACGTAAGTGTAAGTTAATTCTCTCTCTCTCTCTCTCTCTCTCTTCTCTCACGAATACATATTTGCCACTTGTTCTTGTTAATTTTTTATTTGCTTTGCTACATAGGATAGACGTAGGTAGCGAATATTTTGGCGGGAAGAAATAAAATAAATCACCTTTACAATTCCTCACAAATAAAGCAGGACAAATGTAAGTCTTTGTGTACGCAAACATCTAGCACTGACCATCAGTTGTTGCACTGACTTGCATCCATTGCCAATGCAAGTCTCTCACAGCACAGTGCACAGGTGTGGTTACCTGGCTGTCTTGCTGTCGGCTTGATCTGATGCAGTCATGGTAGGCCGCGCTTTCGTGGTTTCCACGGTAACTAGATCACTGGGAACATGTATCGTGTGCACCAGACAAAAACACCTACACTGTGAGAACATTTTATACGATTTGATTTTGCGGAAGAGAAAAAAATGTACCCACTATTTTCACTTTTTAAATAAATAGCTCCTACAGTTTTGAGATATAAATGTTGGCATTTTTAAATGGTACATGCTTTATAATATTACAACTCTGTTTTAATTTCACAAAATATCAGTAACTAATCAAAAAGTACATCTGTTTCAGTGCAGATATAGTAATAAAATAAGGCAACAAAAAATTAAAATTGTTTATAATTCATTTTATTCATTTCATTCATTCTTTTAAAAAATATTTTTTTACTACATTTACTGAAAATTATTATGTAATTTAAATTAATACTAGTACCTATAACTATAATAATGTATTTTTTTAATTTTCGGTATAATCTGATTTATGAGATATAACTATTCCAGGTCATCTTTAAACCATCTGGTATAATATTAATTCCAGATAACTTCACTGCATTACGTACATGCAATATTTGTGAGTATCCATTATTAATGAAAAAATATTGTAACGTAAGGGGGAAAAGTTTTAACAAATTTAAATTTAAATGTATAAATAAAATCAGTGGTCGATTTGAGCTGGTGTAGAATGGTAGCCGTACCAGTGAAAAAATTGTTTTTCATAAAATGTACTATTTTTTAAAAAAATACTGCATATCAGTGTGCGTTCACAATTAGATCATCTCCCTGAGTCTGGGACTGCTTTCAGGAAACTAAGATCAAAGCTGAGCAAATTACTCGAAATAAGTAATTAATTACCAATTACCGTTCAAAATGTAATTAAATTACTCAGTAATTAAATTAGTTGCCCAAAAAAGTAATTGAATTACTAATTATTACAGTAATTAAAAATATAAAAACAATTACATTTTTCAATTACTTTTCACTTATAATAATATTTCTTGAAATACATAAAATATAACATTTCAAACAAAAATAATAATTATGTAACGTTCAAATAATACGTATTTATTTTCAAAAATCTTTTTAAAAATAAATAAATATATCATCACGGCTTATTACCCATTGCTGGGTGCGCCAATCTGCTTAGAACACAGATATCGGTAATAATGAAATATTTGCACCGTGCGGGCGCTTACCAGGCGTCACCTCACGGGCACTTAGGCACGCAGCCACGAGACCCTATTTAAAAAACATACATAAAAAGAGGCACCTATTAGCTGTAAACTGTAATAAAATTACATATTACGAGTATATAAAGATGTTAAACGTGGAATTAGAATTAGAATAAGACATCATGTATTCGTATCATAACTCGTATATTATAAAACTGACACTGGCTCAACAGAACAGAACATAGAGAAAGTATAGTTTGTTCAAGACAAATGCACATTGTCTTCGACTTCTTAAGCTCCATTAACCCATCACTCCGGGGTATTTTCTGACCTGAGCGGCCAGGACCGGATTACCAAATTTACAGTACAAGCCGGGAAATATACAGTAAAAATCTTTTAATTTATTTTGTCTATATAAATTTCACTAAACGTCGTTTCATGTTATTCTTGTTTCAAGTGTTCATTTGTAAACAACTGAAGTAAAATGTGGCACCCATGGAGTGATTCTTCTGACGAAGAAAATAACATAATATTGAAGGAATACATATTTTAAAGATTTGTATAATGTAAAAAAATGTATAAACAAATTATTGAATAATAATACTGTTTTAAATTTGGTAATTGGCAAAAATTGTGAATATCTCTCTGTGCACTTACCCTTGTAAATCTTTTAAGCAAATACATGCTGTGATGGGCGTAAAAGTCAATGTGCTTTTATCTTGACACAAACTATGAGTAAGTTTATATCGAATATCGAAATCCTCAAACAGATTTCTAATCAAATCGGATTTAAATAAATCCTGAATCTTAACTGTTTATACCAGAAAAATTTAAAGCGATCAAGTACATTCGAATTTACTGTAGATTTAATTAGATTTATTACTGACACTGTTGGCATAGTAACATTGAATGCGTAGAACATTATTGACTAGTATTAATTTTGACTTTTGACAATTTTGACTTCACATTTACTTAGATTTTTCATCCAACATTACTTAGTTTTTTCATTTAACAAATCAATTATTTTTCTTTCCAGGATTAATTTAAAAAATATTCTCTTTCTTGTTGCGTCCACGGATTTCTCATTGCTCTTCCAATAATTATGCTAACTTATTGTTGACGCCACGTTGACATTAACTGAAAAACTATGAATGATGAATATATTGCTGTGGGTACATTGAATTTTCTGTTAAATCGCTGTTTATCTCGCGAAAGTAAATCGGATTTATGTATAAATCTCACTGGTAAAGTCGATTTAGAATCCGATTCTTAATCCAATCCAGATCGTTTACATCGTTTTCTTAAATACGATTTCTAATCCTAAATCCACTTAAATCCGATTAAGAACGTCGATATAAACAAACTCTATAATATATACCTATAATTATTTCTTTTTCTACGACTGCAACTGTTCGTAGAATAGAACGACACAGTAACAGATATACACCTCACAACTAACCTGTTGAAACAGTGGTTGCAACTTGCAAAAACAACTTGGAAAAATCAATACTACCTAAAGTAATTTAACTTTGAAGGTAAGTAATTAAATTACATTAAATAGAAATAAATTACTTTTAAAAGAATTAAATACTGAAAGATATTGAAATATTGGTATTGCTAGAAGCAATTACTTAAGTATTTCAATTACTTCCAAAATATTCCGAAATTACTAATTACAATTACTTTGTTTTGAAAGTAATTCAAATACAATTATTTTTTTCTAAAAGTAACTGAATTAATAATTTAATTACTTAAGTAATTAATTGCTGCCCAGCTCTGGATGGGGCCATGTTTCAATAGATCTTACTGGAACTGAAACCTGCAAAGCAAGATGTCGTCTTCTTCGACAAATGACCAATTATTGATAGATAACGCGTTTTTTAAAATCAAAAGAAAAACAAAACGGTATATTGATATAAAAGCTGATTTTTATAAAATTTGAAACTTTGCAAATGTTATTGGCATAGGAACTATCGATGGCAAACATATTTGCATCCTGTAACCCAAAAATTCGAAGTCAGTTTTACAATAATTCTAAAAAATATGTTTCCGTTGTTCTGCAGGCTGCAATCGACGCAAATTACAAATTTGTATATGTATGTGGCTACAGCTACGCGATCTACTCTCCGAACCTGCTTGCCAACAATAATTTATACCAGTTTCCGGTAAAATTGCCGGCACCGATTTTATACGATAAGTATCAACCTGTATCCTTTCTGTGCGTTTGCATTTATTAACATAAGTAGAAGTCCGGCGTCCTGCGTCGCCCAACTCCGGTAACCAGTGAGTAGTGATGTGATAATTTCCGAAATCGAATGATATAGAAAAATTCCCGTTTTGTTTTTCGGAAAGTTATTTTGGGAAATTTCCCGATAATATATAAAATATATTTCCGATTTTTTTAAAGAAATCATAATTATGAATTATAATGGGTTTTAAGGTTTATTTAGTATTTTGATACTCAGTTAATTTATGGTAAAAATAAATACATTGCTCGTCAAAAGTTTCCGGTCAATTTAAATTTTCTGCTTATATTATTGCTGTTTAATTTTAATTATAAATCAGAAGTCTTAATTACATTGTACGAAACATTAGAAAAAATAATTTAATTAATTTAAATTATGAAATTATAACTACATTTGTTTTCGAAAAAAAAAAACGTTTATTTTTATTTCGTGAATACCACAGAATGAAACGTACAGTGTCGGACATAAATAGAGCTACTCTCTGTAGGAACCAGTGAAAAATATTGCCCCATATTGACATTAAATGAGCAATTCAAAGGTATCATACTAAATTTCACAAGTACTTATGTATATGAATACGGATGTTAGGGAGCTACGACAAAAATAAAGCAACTTTATAATAATCTTATATTTACTTTCAATAAAATTAACCAAAAACTGAAATTACACAAAAAATAAACAGTGTTACACATTTAATACTTTAATTATTTAAACAGCTAGCATTCGTCGTGGCCTAGTGGCATAGAATTAATTAAATTTTTGATGATTTTGTGGTTTATAGATTTCCATCCATTATAATTTTAAATAATTGCTTGGAATTATTGATATTAGTCCTTGTAATATAGCGAATATGCGATTTAAAAAAGTTATTCAAAATAAATATGTTTTGCCCACTTAACCATTGTATTGTTATAGTTCTCGAGAGAGAAAGGTGGTCAATTTAAAATGAACATCCTGCAAACATCTTTATTACTGTAGTCGGAAATCAAATATATATGGATAATATAAAAAATATAAAAAGGTATGTACAAAAATAATTAACAGTTAAAAATCACGATTATCTTTAAACGAAATTTCTAGGAATTTTCCGAGGAATATAAAAACCTCGACAGTGTGAGTACCCCTGCTATCTTTCTGCGCCCATGCGTACGCACACGTATATGTGTGTCGCAACATAAATCAAACAGGCATAGATCTACCTATCTCCTTCTAATCAAAACATTATTATACTACTGCTATATAAAATGTAATTTTTTTCTCCCTTCACACGAATGGCCTTCAAGAGTCATCTTCTGTGGATCAGACTATGAAAGCTATAAAGCCAGTATTAAATTACATCAATGCTTTCTGCTTCGCAATTTTAACAATAAATCATGGAATGAAGGGTATGAAATATTTCATATGGCTGTGTCTTCTACAACAAATCTGGTGAATTGAACATAGTAAATAAATGTCTTTCGAAGAAATTAATTATTATTGTTATTAAGATATGACTTCATATAGGTTCTCGCAATCAAGCAAAAGTAAGCACAGGTGGTAGACCAGTAGTGGCATCAGGCACTTTAGAATTCTATGAAATGAGTCTTTTTTTTATTCGTTTCTCGCCATGAAGCGAAAGTTTATGAAAATATTCGCTTGTAAGGCGAAAGGATTAAGTTACCGTTAATTATTTTGTCACAATTCAATTCAAAGCCAATTTATATAATAATTTATATATTTATTATATGTATATAAGTCATAATATTTTTTATTCCAACGGTATAAAACTCGAAAATTCCCGAAACGGAAAGCAAATGGGTCATCCTACGTATTTTTATATATTTGGAATCTAGCCATATCAGGAAGGCTGTGATAATAAATTGATCATATTTTTCTAACAAAATATAGAAACAAACTTACAAAAATAACTTACAATTTAAACTTTAAACAATTAACTTAAATATAACTCAATATTATCTCAACTGTTTTCACAGCCTGCCTGCTATCATGGCTTAGTATTATAGTAGGTTAATTATTCATAATTTTCTCTTTCGTATTTGTAATTTATTTCTTCAATAAAAATGTACTTTAAGCATATCGTTGAATTGAAAGTTAATGTCACTATCGATTAAACCGGAAGCGCTACCAGCATGCCAAATACCATGACTACAAATAAATAAATAAATAAATAAATAAGTATATATATATATATATATATATATATATATATATATATATATATATATATATATATATATATATATATATATATGTTACAGTTACATCTAGCAACCATGTGTCGATCACACAGTTCGATCAAGACACCTATGAAAATGTTTTAATGTTGTTAGATACGAAATAAATAAAAGTGTTTTCCCGTTTTCGCTCTGATCCAAATTCATTTGTGTTTATTATTTTGCTTTACATGTTATACTAGTTTAACGTTCTTAGTTATATTTTTACACATGTAGAGTAGTTTATAATACAACGTATATCTCCTACTCTACATATTTGGTGACCCCGACTGTCAAACAGGATGGACGACATACCTGTTCCTGTTCCTGTTTCCGATACCCAACCTGCTGACCTTCCGCTTCCTGAAATATCTTCATTAACAAATTCCTTCAAGATCCCCGAATTTTGGCCTGCGGACCCGACATTATGGTTCTCTCAAGTAGAAGCGACATTTATGTCACACCGTATTACATCTGAAACAACTAAGTTCTACAAATTAATTTCATTACTCAATCCTCAGTATGCAGCAGAAGTCAGAGACCTTATTGAGAATCCTCCAACAGTGTTTCCATATACCAAGTTAAAAGAAACGTTAATCCACCGAACTTCGCTATCGAAACAAGAAAGAATTCAACAATTATTCAACATCACAGACTTAGGCGATAAAAAACCATCACAACTTTTACGTCAGCTCCAACAGTTGGTTGGCTCTATGCATCTAGACGATTCAATCCTTGAAGAAATATTCTTGCAAAAACTTCCTTCAAATATTCAACTTATCCTTGCTTCAAATAATAATATTTCATTAGCAGATAAAGCCGAAATCGCGGATAGGATTCTAAACGTCACACAACCAACGCTATGTTCCGTGAGCAAAGACGCACAGCAAATCGAGGAGCTAAAACAAGAGGTCTCAGAGTTAAAGAAGTTGGTGTTAAGTCAGTCAAGAAAGAAAAACCTTCCTTTCCCTACGGTTCCTCCGAACTCGAATTTATGCTGGTATCACCTCAACTTCGGCGGCAAGGCGAGGAAATGTATTCCACCATGTCAACAAAGTTCTTCTACAAACAAATCAGAGGTTTTGTTACATCAAAACAGAAACTTAATAGATAAACTCACTTTACCATCTATTTCTAGCACTAATACTCATCCAACGACAACAAAACTTCTTTATCTGACTGATAGGCTCTCTGGCCACCGCTTTCTGATAGACTCTGGAGCCGAGGTGAGTGTTATCAAAAATTCATTGTGCGAGAAACGACGACAAAATCCTCTTACACTACAGGCTGTCAATAATTCAACCATCAAAACTTTCGGTACTAAAACATTAGAAATAGACCTCGGATTAACAATGCAATTTACATGGAGGTTTATTATCGCAAACGTTAAGCATTCAATTATCGGCGCAGATTTTCTTACATACTTTAACTTGCTGATTGACTTACCTTCAAAGCGCTTGTTACAAGCAAACCGAAACATACAAAACAATTCAAATCGAATATCTAGTATTACTACTCAACATTCCACATGCTTTACCCAACTCTTGTCAAAATTTCCTTCTCTAAATTCACCTTTTACTCCCAAACGTCAAATTATGCACAATGTCAAACACTGTGTCATCACTAACAATTCACCTGTTTTTGCACGGCCGCGCCGTCTAGCTCCGGATAAATTATCCACCGCTAAAAACGAATTCGATAAAATGTTGAAAATGGGGATCATTCGTCCATCTTCTAGCAACTGGGCTTCTCCATTGCATATGGTTAAAAAGAAAGAGATTGGCGAATGGCGACCTTGCGGGGACTATAGGGCTCTCAATGCCATCACCGTCCCTGACCGTTATCCAATTCCCCATATTCAAGATTTTACAACTAATTTATACAATTCGAAAATATTTTCAAAATTAGACCTCGTTAAAGCCTACCACCAAATACCAATGGACGAAGAATCCATTTCCAAAACAGCAATAACCACACCTTTTGGTCTTTTTGAATACTTGGTCATGCCATTTGGATTGAGGAATAGCGCCCAAACTTTTCAACGGTTCATTGACAATGTTGTCAGAGGTTTAGATTTTTGCTTCGCATATATTGACGACCTCCTTATTGCTAGTAGTTCTTTCGAACAACATTTAAAGCACTTAGAATTAGTTTTCCAAAGACTTGAAAAACATGGTATACTTATCAATCAAAACAAATGCCAATTCGGAGTCCAGAAGATCGAATTCTTAGGACACAGTATTTCAACAAATGGCATTCAACCGGTAAAATCTAAAATTGACACAATCAACAAATTTCCCTTACCTACAACGCAACAAAAACTAAGGGAATTCCTTGGCCTCATAAACTTTTACCATCGTTTTATCCCTAACTGTGCAACAACGTTAAAACCCATTAATTGTCTCATAACAAATAAACCAAACAGCTCAAAAGAGATTGCATGGTCTCCGGAAGCAAACAAAGCTTTCAAAGACATTAAAAAACAATTAACATATTTAACAACACTCACATTTCCCGCACACAATGCCCCTATATCTATCATGGTAGATGCTTCAGACACGGGAGTAGGTGCAGTTCTGCAACAACAGATAAAAGAAGACTGGAAACCTATAGCCTTCTTTTCCGCCACATTCACACCTACACAAAAACGTTATAGCACATTTGGCCGTGAATTACTAGCTATGTACCTAGCAGTAAAGAAATTTAGATATTTCATAGAAGGAAGAAATTTCTCCATTCTAACAGATCATAAACCTCTGACTTTCATGGCTAACAAAATTTCCCACAACTACACCTCCAGAGAAATAAGACACATGGACTTCATTTTACAACTAACAAGCGACATCAGACACGTATCGGGCAAAAACAACGCCGTAGCCGACGCGCTGTCCAGAATCCAAATAAACTCCATCCTCACAGACAAAACCATCGACTACGTCAAAATCGCAGCAGCTCAAAAAACCGATAAAGAACTACAGACACTGCAGACAAATAAAACGAACAATTTACAATTCAAAAACATTAAGCTTCCAAATTCTACCTGTACCTTAGTTTGCGACATATCCACTGGTAAATACCGACCATATATACCAAAAGAATTCCGAATTAACATTTTCGACCATTTTCACTCGCTATCCCATCCAGGAATAAAAACAACAACAAAATTAATAAACTCTAAATTTGTTTGGTATAAAATGAACAAAGACATACAATCCTGGACCAAACAATGCGTACACTGCCAACGTTCAAAAATAACAAAAAACACCCAAGCTCCACTCAAACCATTTTCCGAACCAAACAGTCGCTTCGACAACATTCATATCGACTTAATCCATTTACCCAATTCCCAAGGATTTTCTCATGTACTCACGTGCATAGATCGGGTCACACGATGGCCAGAAGCAATTCCAATCAAAGATTGTAACACACAAACTATAGCTGAAGCATTAGTAAACAATTGGATATCTAGATTTGGAGTTCCTTCTGTTATTACAACAGACAGGGGAAAACAATTCGAATCGTCATTATTCAAAAATTTACTTAAAATGTTGGGCACACACCACATAAAAACCACGGCATACCATCCACAATCAAATGGCATGATTGAGAGGTTCCATAGGCAGCTAAAAACTTCCCTTAAAACATATAATGACCCTATAAACTGGGTAACTAACCTACCAATCGTCTTATTAAGTCTTCGCACAACGTGCAAAGAACCTATTAATTGCAGCCCGGCAGAACTTGTCTACGGCACCACATTACACATTCCAGGCGAATTCTTCACACAATCACCAATAGTTCCAGACCCTAACATGCCCCACTATCTCCAACAGTTAAAACAAATAATCAGCAAATTAAAGTATACAGCCCCAATCTTAAAAAACAAACCATATTTTGTAAACCCCGATCTATTTCGCACATCACATGTCTTCATAAAGCATAATGCAATAAGCCCCACCCTACAACAACCTTACGATGGGCCTTACAAAGTAATCAAACGATACGAAAAGTTTTTCAAAATTTTAATTAAAGATAAATTGGACACCGTATCAATAGACAGACTAAAACCTGCTTACTTACAATAGCCGCACAATTTTGACAACACTCATTCCTCTCCCCAAGTCCCACTAATAAAGTCATTCAATTTATGTCATTTCTTTGTAAAATGACAAGTAATGACTTCCCTTTCATTACCTGTCATTGTTTTCTTCTCTCTAAGGAGGGAGATATGTTACAGTTACATCTAGCAACCATGTGTCGATCACACAGTTCGATCAAGACACCTATGAAAATGTTTTAATGTTGTTAGATACGAAATAAATAAAAGTGTTTTCCCGTTTTCGCTCTGATCCAAATTCATTTGTGTTTATTATTTTGCTTTACATGTTATACTAGTTTAACGTTCTTAGTTATATTTTTACACATGTAGAGTAGTTTATAATACAACGTATATCTCCTACTCTATATATATATATATATATATATATATATATATATATATATATATATATATATATATATATATATCAGGTGCAATAAAACGGGCCACTATTTATTTTCGTTTTTGTTAACATCATTGTTTTTGAAACATTTTAAATAAAACTTTTAATTTTCTCCAATGAAAGATAGACTATTGCAGTGTACAAAAGGTAACGGATGCTACTTATCCAATAGTGATAAAAAAAAAATGAGTATCGCCATTCGAAAGAGCTTAACAAAAGTGCCCTAAAGAAGTGCTACTAAAAATCTAGAATTATTTCTTATGTTTTGCAAAAACAAAAAAAAATGCAAAATTTACATATTTGTCTGTATCTAGTGACCTAAGCATTTCCTCTAAATAAACAATGCATTGCTAAAATGATATCCTCATATAGGACGTAGTGCTTATAGTTGTCGAGATAAATAACAAAAAATAAAAAATAATGGGCCGCTTTCTTTGCACCGGAGTATATAAATAATTTTAGTAACTTTTTTACAAGTTGAAAGACGAATTTCAACATGTAAATTAAGGGTGTGAAGAAGTGTAATCGAAACGTCCGATTCTTGAGGCTAATAGGTTTTGTGTAAGAAATTTATTTGCTAAGACCGTAAATCGCTCGAGTTCGAGTTCTAGTTCTAGTTTTGAAATAGTACTGCCTTCCTCAAAATTAAATATCAAAACATTGATTTAAATCAGCGTTTCTTAACCTATGGGTCGCGAAGGGGTGTACGTGGGTCGCGTAAACTATTCAGAAATGTATTTTCAATCATGTTTGAACGTCAAATTGGACAAATATGGGGAAGGTAATATTTACGTCTCGGACATTTGACTATCGAACAAGATTAATAGGCCAATTTTAAACAAATCTGTAAGTTTTACAGATCTATAAAGCTGTAAAAAACTGACAATATCGCATCCATTTTTATTGATTAATATAAAATTATACATAAGAGAGGGAGCTTTGGTTGCAATTTTGTTCATTATGTACAGATCAAGACTTACAGATTTGTGCAGAATAGAGACATATGTAATTGAATCAAATTCGTGTATTTACCAAATTGTAACAAGTTTCTTTTTATTTGAATTTGTTTATCTTCTTTTGGTGTAAAATGTATATTATTAGTATATTCGTACAAATTCATTTTCTTATCATAAACAGATTAATGTTTATAATAAAACATGTGTTTTTATTTTTTAAATAATTTTCTATGTAGTGGGTCGCGAAACAAATAAAATGTTAAATTTGGGTCGCGTCTTAAATAGGTTAAGAAACGCTGATTTAAATGCACGAGTAGATCAAAGAAAAAAAAACACAATCGGAATTCGGTGTAATATTTTAATTTTATTCTTCTCCTTACGTAACATTTGTCTGTTTTAAATTTTTAAGCATTTTCCTTATAAGTAAATGTTCAAATTTATCCCAAAGTAAATAGCGGCCATTTTCTGTTTGTTATATTATTTTATTTTAATTTCTTTTTCATATTCTGTAACAGATTAAAAATGGCTTGAAATGAAATAAATTAATATAATATTGAATAATAAAGTTTTTATTATAACGAATTCTGATATAAAATTGTAAACATTTGTTTGTCTTTTTGTTCAAATGCCATCATGGCTATCGATATTAATTAGAAATTGAAGAATTTTAATAATTAATTTGTGGGTCTAAAATATTACAAATTTACATGTATGGTGTGATTTGATGCAGATTTTTTAGCTTTCTATTGATACTACAACCATTGTTGTCAATTAAAACGGCGAGCAAGAGTCTGGGAAATTCGATTTTCCCGTGTCAGCGGGCTATGTTCGGGTTTCAAGTATTCACCCGATATGTACCTTCAATTTTTTGCAACACGGACGTATTTTTAATTGTGTTTATTCTACTCTTATTTTTTATGTTCAAAACTCAAAATTTACATGTGTGTGCGTGGATGCGTGTATGTGAGTGTGTGGGGGGGGGGGTGTGGTTGCGTGCGTGCGTGCGTTTATGTGTGTGTGCGTGCGTGCGTGCATGTGTGTGTGTGTGAATGTGTGTGGATGCGTGCGTGCGTGTATGTGTGTGTTTGTGTATGTGAGGGGGGGTGACTGTGTGTGTTTGTGTATGGGGAGGGGTGTGACTGTGTGTGTGTGTGTGTGTGTGCGGGTGTATGTTTGTTTGTTTGTTTGTTTGTTTGTGTGTGTGTGTGTGTGTGTGTGTGTGTGTGTGTGTGTGTGTGTGTGTGTTTGGTGTTTGTGTACGTGGATCCTTTACTCTAACTCGAATACTATCATTCAGAAAATTTTGAAACCTTGTATTTTAACTTTTTCTGTAATGGAAAGAGCCCATTAGAGATTTGAGTAGATTTTGATGTAAATCGGTTGACCGAAAATGGCACTTTACTAGAAGCTCAAAATAGTTTTTCTTCGAAAAATATCTTTCAATGTTATTTTTTAGAGATTAATGTTATTATAAAAATTAAAGATTATTAAATTTTCTACAGATTTGCATTAATACTTTTTCTATATATTTTATGGATAAATTTATAAAATTATCTATAATTTTAATCCTGGAGTCTAAGCTTTGAACAAACAAAACTCCTTGGTTGCGCAGTTATTCAAATGTATGTAACTGACAGATAAATGTCACTGTCAAAGAACTAATCTTTTCAAATTAATAATAGTAACGTTTTAAAAAGAAAAAATTAAATAGGGAAATAGAAAAGGAAATCAATACAGTTTCCAGCATATGTAAATATGTGGGTATGTATTTAGATTAATAAAAATTCTATTTTATCCCGGTATTTAAAATTTAATCTTTATTTTACTATCAAAAAAGGTAGTTATTTGGTTTAGATTGGACTATATTTTAAGAAATAAATTGCCAAAATTAGTGTAAAATTTGCTAATCCAAAAATAAGGATAACCTTTTTTGTAACTCGGGCGTTAAATGGCGGGAGGTATTGTGTTGGCCACACCAGATTTTTTATATTAAATATCCAGTCACTGCTGTAATAATCACTCTTTGGTAAATTGAGTATTTAAAAAAAATTAAATCGATTATTATATGAGATATTCTATCCAAGCCCAACTTATTAACTTATGAATTGAATAAACTATTTCTATTCATGGTTTTTGACGAAAATGATTGATCAGTTGTCACCATCATAACGCTTGGCATTACAAAGAATAACCATTCGATGAAATGTTATAACACCGTCTTCAGAATCAGAACCCAAATCTCATTCTTATTGTCGAACAAATCAAACGGCATCAAACATTCTTGCCCTCGCCTCGGGTAGAATCGCTCCACCGTACATTTTATTATCTTGGTCTGTCATCTAGGTGTATCTCTGAATCTTGTAACGAACTCCTTGGCAGCCTAGCATGCAGGGCTGCATTGCTTCCTATAACCGCAAACCCGGCTACCGTACCGTGACGTATGTTGTTGTTCAGCCCATACAACCTTAGTAATCACAGAACACAGCAGGTTGTGGGTTAATGGATAGCTCAGCACTGTCTCAAAAATTCTAATTGAAGATTAGGATTATTTGCTATAATGTGTTATAAATTAGACTTGCCTCATTAGTGAATTACAAGAAAATCTGTAAAATCCATAATTAAAATCACATTCAAGTAGGGGAGTCAATTGTTACAAAATTGAATTTTTTTTTCACGAGTTAACGCTACGTTTCGAAATTTACCCCCCAAAGTGAATTATATTTTGAATTTTAAACTTTTGAAAATGTGACAAATATAAAAGTACGAGTATAAGGATTTTTAGTTAGGCACTACAAATGTTACAATTGCCACCTAACTGTTGTCATTAGTAATAGCGCTAGAGTTAATTGTAACACATATTAACAGTGATGTATATACATACATACATAAATTCACGCATTTCCCACTTAGTGGGTTAGCACAAACCCGAAAGAATAAAAATAACATCAACCAAAAAATAATCACTCTCTCTTTCAACAACATTCTTACTAACCTGACATCATAGGTACAACATATATTCCTCACTCTTAACAGTGATGTAATAAATTAAAATAACAGATAAAAGAACAAATTATTGAAAAAAAAAACATTTATTTATTACCTCAGAAAATACAAAATTGGACTGTTTTTCTTTTCTTTGCTCTTCTTCTTCTATGTTTTCAATAGCAGATCATGATCAAGACTGTACTTAATTATTTAACACGTTACAATCGACACTGTGGCATGTGTTACAACTGACACCGCTTAACTTATAAAGATATTATTTGCTTTTTACCTCTCGCTAAGAGAGGTATTGAATTCATGCTAAAAATCGCATCTCCAGATTTTAGTGAATAAGCACGTTTTAAGGTCCCTAGAATCCAATTATAACATTTTTACGATGATGTGTGTGTGTGTGTGTGTGTGTGCGTGTGTATGTGTGTGAGAGAGAGTGTATGTGTGTGTGTATGTGTGTGTGTGTGTGTGTGTGTGTGTGTGTGTGTGTGTGTGTGTGTGTGTGTGGTTGTGTGAGTGGATGTTGGATTTACGATTTCTCAAATACTATAAGACTTAAGACATTTTTAACTACGGATTTCTCAATCTAACAATCATGGGAAGAGTTGATTAACTTTTGGTAAAAATTGGATAATCGGAAGTAGTAGTTACAAGAAAAAATAACATCTAAGTATTATTTATCGAAAATTTATGTAAATACTTATATTAAAGAATGTTAAATTCTTTATTCAATAAATATAAATTCATTATTATATCTTCTATAGATTTAGAGATAAAGAAATGCATATAAAATAATTCGATGTAAAAAATCTCAGATCAAACTACTTCAAGGCAAGAAATTCAAATGTTTGTAATTGACACATAAATGTCACTGTCAAAAATATTTGTATACCACTGTCAAAGATAATTGTACATCGTGATGAAAATAAGAAAAAGTCAACAACGCAAAAAAAGAATGTACGTAAAAAAGAATATAAAAAGGAATTTGCGAAAAAATGATGAATGAATTATTTTGTAGTGAGACATGAATATATGTATTTGTATTTAAAAATATTTTTTGTTTTATGCGTACAACCAGGTAAAATATCTGGCGAGAGGTTATGTGCTGGCCACATCAGATTTTTTGTATTTATTATGTAATAATTTGAAATGTTTTTGATGAAAAATAAAAGCAGATATAACTGACAAACTGATCCTTAACTTGAAATATTTCCAAGCAGAGCACTTATAGCGTTTTAGAAGCAATGTGTGTCACTACCTGTATTTACTTTTTTGTCGATTTATAGATATTCGTCAGAAACAGACGCCGTATGGGCCCGTATGTACTTGCACTTAACAAAAGCTAGGATTATTTCTGCTTCACTCTAATTCGGAAAAATGGCACTGTTACATATCCTTGTTACATTTGACAGCTGTTAGAATTGACACCGGTCTCCCATACTAAAAATATTTTCGAGAAAAACACGAAACTAGAAGAAAAGAAGACAATCAAATATGTATTTACATCACTAATAACAAATTTTCAAAAAAAAATATTTAAATGAATTTTTTGATTGCAAAAAAATTAATTAGGTCTTCGCATTAATGTTAAATTGGGGAATATTTAGTTTCATAGGTAAACAGATAATGCAATAATGACCGGTTGCACTAATAATTTAATTGAGAATTAAACAAAAATTAAATTAAAGCCAACACTTGTATAGGGATTTAGGAAGAGTATATATCATAATAAAACTATATATTGGGGGGAGTGATTCGAGTAAAAAATGTTATATGAAGGTGTGTCCTGAAACTTTTCGTAACAGAATTACAGCCCTTTGAAAGTGCACCTAACGCTGGTACTAGTTGGTATGAAGATACTGCTTATTTAGATGTATATTTATACTTTCTTTTGTTTTTGTATCTCAGTCAGAGGCGTCACATATGGTCAAGTCAAGAACGTTTTTAAACGTTAGTTTTTTACCTATTAACATTTTTTAATTTTTACTTATAAAATATTACATACATTGAAAAAATACAAAAAGTAATCTTGCTAAAACTTGATAAACGCAGTAGTTTTTGTTATACCTATTGAAATTTTTAGAAAAAATCAATCAATATTAAATATTTGGTTAACAGTTAAAAAATAGTCATTGTAGGAAATAGAACAGAACATAAGTTGACGCCTCTGGTTGAGATATAGACATAAAAGAAACTATAAATATGCATATAAATAATTAGTATCTTCATACCAAGTTTCAAAATTTTAGTGCAACTATAGTACCAGAGTTATTAATAAAAATGTATCTGATGAGATGCACCTTCAAAAGGCTGTAACATTTTTTTAGTCAAAATGACTCCCCCAATATATGGATCTATTTTGGCACACTCTTCCTGAATCACCCTGTATATTTTATACGTGTAAAAATGTTCATTTTAATTAAATATTGGTGCAACGGGCCATAAGTTTAATAATTTTTAAAAATTCTAACTATGTTAGTTTGATTTTTCATGAAAATGCAAATATTCGGCATCACTGTATAGCTGATTTAAATTAGTACTTTCAGAAAGTAGAAATATACATAATTATATCATTCTATTTAAAAAATCAACGATGGTATCGCTTCCGGCCAAATCAAAAGTAGGACTGTTTCACATCAAAAAGTAGAGGATATACTGTTATTATTTTCCTAAGAATGTAAGAGAAATATTAAGATCCATCGTCAAGGAAAAATAGTAAACTATGTTATAAGTAAGTGATTCTCAACCTTAGGGTCGCGGTAGATTATTTTTATGGGTCGCCATTCATTCTTATATAGGTAATTCATAAAAAATATTTGTTCGTATTGTTTTTTCAGTTTTAGTGCATTGTAAGAATGTTGCATTACGTCTCGACGAGAATTGCTTGTCTTTTTTGTTTGGAACATCCAATATATTTTCATATATTTTGAATTTTATTTTATGCACATATACGCACATAAAGTTTTTTTTTATTTTTCTGCGGCATTGCCAAGTTATTCCGTTTTTTTCTTTATGAAGGCGTACTAAAGTTATTTTAATAGTAAAAATTAAGATTTTTTTTCTGTACATTTATAACTATACTCTATATTCTCGTATAATTAAAAATAAATTATTATACAGTGTGTTAAATAATGCGAATCAAATTTACTCAATTTCAATATTATATTATTCAGTTGTGTTTCTTTTTGTATTACCTGTATATGTATTAAGGATATCCGATGCCTAAAACCAATAATTTCGGATTTTTCTTTAAATTAAATCTAGTATACTATGGAAATTGTGTTTTTAATAAGAAACAATTGCAATAATGGAGAGTAGTTTGCATTAGCCAATAAATAAAACTTATTCATATTCATGCGATATAAGAGTTATCGTTGACGACAAAATCGTCACACACCGATTTACAGACATCATCGTAAAAATAGTAAAAACGTGTTTTGGGGTCCTTATTTCGTGCTTCTTCGCTGAAAACTCACTATCGAATTTTTGGACCGAAAATATTCCTCCATTCTTATACGGTATGACCGGAGGTAAAAACGATTACACAAAATAAAACGGTATGACATATATACATCAATACTAAACATACATCTAACTTAATGGACAGCTCGAATATTACATATAAAATTCCCTGTATAGATTGTGACAAAGTATATATTGGACAAACAAAGAGGTATTTGAAAACCAGACTTTCAGAACATAAGAAGCTCAAACAAAGACACTATTACAAAATGTGCATTGGTACAACATACCCCAGACTAATAAACATAAATTTAACTTTAAAGAGACCAAAATATTAAGAAATGAAAATAAACTAAATGAAAGACTGGCTCTGGAGATGTTAATAAATTCATAGACCGATATCCAACATCTAAGTATAATTTACAAAGCGATTAAAAATTAAATACAAATAAAACAATAACCAACAGAGAAATTTTCCCTCTCCACCAGCAAGAGTTTTAAAACTCCGTACGTAACTGGCTGCATCTTGTGATATCTCTGCAACAGGATAAATTTTTAGTTTGTTAAGAGCTAATATGTATGTATGCACTTTTAACTTTTTAATATTGTTTGACGATATCTTTTTCCTTGTTTTACGAGACTATAATATATTTTCAAAATTTCTACATTATAATCTAACATGTAAGTAAATAACTTCATTAGTTTTATGTAATAATTCAAAAATGAGATATGTATTGTATAACCAAAAAATGTTTTCCAGAACCCTGCAAATGATTCATTTGAAATTGAAAGGTCGGTATTTGTTAAACAAAATTTCATTTCAATAAAACCAATGTACAAGGACTGAAACTCCATTAACTTTTTTCCCCTTCAAAATTCTTATTATTTAAATAGAACAATGTATTTTTTATTCTTTTTTAGGAAGAGTATATCGCAATTTTGATAGCACTGTATTATAATTCGGCATTTTATTTGGATACAATAATATCAATTTAGCCCACTTTTAAACCAGAAGCTAGGCTTAAACAAAAAGCTGCAAATCGAAATTTTGATAGCAATATTCAATTTCTCATTTGATATTTCGTTTTGGTTCAATATTGTGAATAAGGAAAGCGTAAAATTTAAATGTCTGCGGTGCAACAGAGCATAAATTAACAATATTTTATTAAAAATATGTACAATACTAAATACCTACTGTTATAAATGTATAAAGATGATGAAGGAAGACACAAATGGTCCAAAACGTGTAGTTTAAAAAAATTCTTTATTACGGACGTTTCGAGCTTAAGGCAAGCCCATCTTCAGCTAATAAAATTATTAATTGACAAAATCGGATTACAGTGAATAAAGTGGAAAACTTACCTATCGTTGAAATATACATTAATTTTTAACAATATTCGTAACAAAATTTCATTACAATTGTATTAATAACGATGAAAAATATGAACTAAGTCATTTACAAATTTTTGAATTTTAAACCAGCATTTCAACCATTAATGTAGGCAAGACGAAAAAAGTGTCTAAATAGGATTAGTTGTCTAGGCAGGCTGATTGCTTCATGATTGAATTACTGGTTAATGCCAACATTGCCAGCCTACAATATGAAAGATGGCGCGAATATACTTCTTATGTATTATGTAGATACCATTGTATTACTTATGCATCTGACTATTTCCTTTGTCAGGTAACAATTTTGGAGTCTCATTGCTTTGGAAAACTGGTTAAAATCTCTGTCTCGAATCATTGAATGTTGTCTTGTTGTCTATTATTGACTAATTTAAAACCACAAACCACAAATGATTAATATTCTCAAACATTAATCTCAAGGCACCGCATTTGTAATACACGGAGGTAAATTTTACTTGACCAGAAGACTAGAACTCTATTCTACAGACAAGTATATAACAGACAGTGAACAGTGTACACATATAACAAAATAATATGTTTAAAATTATGCACATATAGATCGATATTCGAAGATATTTAAGGATGATTGTATAAGAAACTAAAATTAAAATATACAAATATTTTCAAAGAATAGCGGTGCCAACACTGCCAACCAAGTATACAGGCTGACTGAAAAAGATGAGGACAAATGGCTATTTGCTTTATTATTAATTATTGTAGGCGTATAGATTAAATTACAAAGTTGGGGGCGAACTTATATGCTACGTTTGATGTGAAACATTTCTGAATTCTACTTTCGGTTTTGCAGGAAGCGATATCATCATAGAATGATATAATTGTGTACATTTCTACTTTCTGAAAGTAATAATTGAAATTAGCTATAAAATCAATCTAGCATAATTATAATTTTTCAAAATTATTAAACATAATCGGTTGCACCAATATTCAATAGTGCTGTTGATTTTGAAAAAAATATAATTCGAAAATACAGTTTAAAAAATTCGAAATTCGAAAATTCGGATATCGAATTTGAATCTAAATTCGAACTTTCGAATTTCGATTTTTTAACAAAATTCGAATTTCATACACATTCAAAATTCCAATTTCGAGTATTTACAAAGTTAGAATTACATATTTTCAAGTGTAAGTTAATTGGCATTTATTACAGCTTGCTTTGTTATTATTAATTTCAGAAAAAATATTTCCAAATTGTACTTCGCAGCGACATGTTAATTAACAATATTTTACTTTCAACAAATAAGCGACAAATGTCGGTGTTTGGACTCAGAAAGCAAGTTTAAACAAGTCATGTCATTGTAAAACACGAATTAATAGATGTCGGCTTCAACTATCGAATTACAAAATACGAAAAATATTTCGAATTTTGACTTCGAAATTCGTAATTCGAAAAAGTAAAGTCTATAAAATTTGAATTTTGTCAACAGCACTAATATTTAAAAGATAAATGTCACAAAGTGGGCTTTTTTTCAAATCACTTGGTTTATTTGGCCTCTAGCGTGGTTTACACGTCGGGTAACCTTGTAAACTGAGTCTCCCCCTTTGTTGCTTAAACTCGGCCTCTATCGTGGTTGACACGTCGGGTAACCTTGTTTAAGACAGTACTATCCCCCTTGCTCCTGAAGATGCCCCATTCGACTGCGGGCGAAACGTTGAGCTCTGACTCAAAATATGACACAGTCCATTCCCGGAAAACGAATATTTCTCATGACTCAGACTGTGGAAGCCTACGCAATTATTTAACATATTAGATTTTGGCTAAAATTAATAAACCAGAAGTGATACTTTACTTGTAGCTCTGAACAGATTTTCATGAAAAATATATTATGATATAAACTCCAAAACTTGTCAAATTTAGTATTTAAGACTTTTATATGCACAGGAACAACATATTAAATTTTGGCTAAAATTTATAATCCGGAAGTGATACTTTACTTGAAGCTCTCATCAGATTTTCGTGAAAATATATTATGATATATTCCAAAACTTTTCAAATTTGGTATTTAAGATTTTTATGAGAGCGATATGTTAGATTTTTTCTAAAATTGATAAACCGGAAGTGATACTTTACTTTAAGCTCTGAACAGATTTTCGTGAAAAATATAAATGGATATATTCCATAACTTGTCAAATTTAGTATTTTTAGTAGACTTTTATGTGAAGGGGAGCAACATATTAGATTTTGGCTAAAATTTATAAACCGGAAGTGATATTTTATTTGAAGCTCTGAACAGATTTTCGTGAAAAATAAATTGATACAATCCAAAACTTTCCAATTTTGGTATTTAAGACTTTTATATTAATGAGAACGACATACTAGATGTTTTCTAAAATTGATAAACCGGAAGTACTACTTTACAGGAAGCTATAAACTGATTTTCTTGAAAAAATATATTAAAACATGATTCAAAACTTTTCAAATTTGGAATTTAAAACTCGTGTATAATTTGAAACTACATTATATTTCGTCTATATCTATATGATAAACCGGAAGTGGTACTTAATTTGGAGCTCTTAATAGATTTTCGAGGAAAAACATTATAAAATATAATCCAAAATTTGGTATTACAGACTTTTCTATTTATTGGAACAACAAATTAGATTTTGTTTACAAACGATCAACCAGAAGTGATACTTTACTTAAAGCTCATTGCTATTTCAAACATGGAATTGACGGGAGGTCATGTGTTGACCACATCAGATTTTTAAAAAATTGAAACAGAAAAAATTATGAAAAACTTTTTACTTTCTTTACTTCAAGCTGCATGTAAAGAACATATAATTTTGGCTATACTGTGCGAATTTTTATATTTATAAATTATATTTTGTTCATTTTTATAGATGTTGACATACAAAAAAATTTATGAGATTCTATTTTTTAATTAATAATAGAAAAAGTTCCATATGCTGCAATGAAAATCAATCACATTGTATAGAGTGACTGTCAAAACATTCACTTTTGTGAAACACTTTCTTATCTCGGCTTTTATACTATTTTGTAATCATAAAAGCTGCGTAGCACTTACTATAATCTTATTTGGTTCTCTACAATAAATGAAACACTGGCGTCACGGCACGGCATAGCATAATCGTAAAGTATAACAGTAAAAGATAAGAGTTCTTACAACAATGAGTCAAGGCTCAGAACAACCTTCATGAGGTCGTTGCCTATCTCCAAGCTCTGTTTCAATTATTGAATGTTGTCGATCCAATCAATGTTTTCTGTTCACCATAATAACGCCATAAAACACTTCCATGCTATGCTGTACGATGTACTCGTGCTTGTACCAAAGGTTTTCAAATAACTCTTGCTGTTGCTGTTGTGAAGTATCTGACTAGTAACCGCAAATAAGTAAAGTTACAAAAATTGCAACCACCGTAAATTGGATTTTATTAAGATGCTTGGTAATTGACAGTAAAAATTCTACAATAAATTGCTTCACGCTGAGAGTAATGTTGCAGTTGCATATACGAGTAACTTATAAACAAAAAGTATAATTTAACATTCTTTATAGTAATGAAGTAATAATAAGCATTAAATTATCTGCGTAGAACAGTGAGTTGCGTTTGAAGTTTAAATGAATGCCGTACTCGTATACCACATGTTATTAATAAAATAAGAGCTACAAGTTCCATGAAATGAGATATGAGAAGTATTGGCCTCACATATTTCTTTTTATTTAAATCAAGTAATTTCTAATTTTTTAAATCAATGATATCCATAAAATTATGTAATTTTTTTTTTTTTTAAGTTAATTTACATAAATTATTAAAACAGTTTAAGGTTTCGTTTCGCTGCGAGGTTCTTGACGCGCGACGCAGGAGCGCGGCATTTTCTCGAAATCGACAATGTCCATTTGCGCTCGAAACACACACAAGATTTTTTCTACAGTCCTCCACCACAACAAAAAAAATAATAAAATGTACTGTAACGTTTTTATTTGAGTGAAGTGTAAATATTAGATAATTCTTTTTAATTAAAATAAACGTTTATTATAACGATAACTGGATATTAAATATAATTAAAAGATGATAAATATAACGAACACTACGATTAAACAAATATTAAACACTAATTAAGACTAAGAATATTATAAGACACTTAAACACTAAGACTATTTATTTAAACAATATATAGCTCACTTATTTATTTATACAACCATATTTATTTATGTTTACCACCTGTCAACTATCTGTTTATATCACCAACTATTTAATACGCAACACTTTTATATCAGACTGTTCAATGCCTTCGCTAATTGCTTATATACTCCGGCATTTGTATTCGAGAACTTACTAGAACACTTCCAGATAAAACTCAAACACAATAGGTTACATCAACCGCGTAAATAAGCAGGTTCCGACAAGTCTGTTGCGTCATCGCTAAAAATAGACACTCGCTTGTCCCTGCGACAGCGGCGGCGACAGCGTCGGGGACAGCGGCGGTGACAGTGGCGGCGACGGCGCACATTACAGTACACTTTGTACTTACAGTACTACTCAATAGTTTTGCAGTGAAGATAGAAACGTATTCAAATATGACTTCAATATATTGTTTTGGCTTTCGTTTTTACAAAAAATTAATGTCAATTTTGTAATAAATATTATAAGTTTTTGTATAATTTATTTGTTTCAAGTACATTAAACTAGTGCAGAGGAACAGTAGATGTCCATTGGGAGTGTTCACGCCAAACTTTTGCAGGTAGTAGCACAACTGTTCACACAATTTATTTTACATTTAATTTCTCGTTATTTTCCATTCTTGTTGAGCTATTGCTTCAATTTCAATCTAATCTAAGCATTTTTTACTTTCGTTTTTGTAAATAAATGCCCTATTTTATTTTCACAGCAGTGCGACATTTTGTTTGGTTATGTAATATACCGACAGAGCAGTTATATGTCAGATTGACTTGTGAAGGTGGTAAATGTTAGGGTACCTTTATAACCAGGGTATGGCCATGGTGTGGCTCACGTTTCGTCCGCCATTACCGGGACATCTGTTATATGTCTTGTTCTTGCGCAAATTATTATGTATTTTCGTGGCTATTTGTTTTATTTTAATGAAAAACACATTTAATTATCATTTTAATATGTATTTAAAGTGTAAGTAATATATTTTATCTTATTTCCTTGTGTAGTTTGTTAAGATACCCACCACGATTACTGTAACTGAAAACAACTATAAATTACCAATATTAAGCACAATCATTTAAATTTTTAAAAGGTAAGTATAGAATATACAATTATTATGTAAATAAGAACTACAGATATTAAAATAGATGTGATAATAACAACCCCTGTCATATATTCTACATAACCTCTAAATGTATGTCTTATTAATAATTGTGTATCTCTTAAATTAATTAATTTTTATTACCTTTATAAATCCACAGTGTGATAATTTAATATTACTTTGTAATATAATATCACATTTATTATAAATAAATAGGGAAATGAATTACCGATAATGGCGGTGATCTTGGCCCATGGCCATACCCTGGTTATAAAGGTACCCTAGTAAATGTGAAGCTACAGCGCCATTAGTTCCTGACTAATTGTTTTATTAAAAATGTAGACAAGTGACATTTCTCAACATTGTATAGTTAGAAATTTGGACAGCGAGCGTTTTTCTACTTTGTCACACATGAGCGGCAAAGTGACATTTTGCGTTGACAAAAGAGAGCACAAATGGCTACTTTGTATATAGACTGTAGAAAAAAGCTTAACATAGATCAGATCTGCAAATGATTCCAAGAGACCATTTTCTATTAGAATCGAAGAAAAACTGGACAAAGATAGTGATCGAACAAAATTTTATCTGTCATAATGAAACATTTTTCTCAATTTCTAGTACCTTAGTAACGAAATTATACTCTATTCCATTTAAGCCATTCAGCAGATGTAGCTCGCATCAGCGCCAATTTTAAGTAGCCGAAATTACATTGGGTGAAATTGTCTCTTGCCTCTAATTTCAGCCAATCAGAGAGGGCAAGACTATTCCCTATTCTCTGCAATACTGAAAGGCTTAATTGGAATAAGGTATATTTGAAAATTAAATATTGGCTAAGGTCGCCAGAACATTTAACTTTTAACAATTATTTAAAAAAGCACATCAAAGTTGATCTTTGAAAGGTAAACAAAAAGTCTCATTTAATCGAAGTCGTAACTTTTATAATTTTACAGATAGTAGCGGTAAACCCCGTGAAAACTCATTTTTCACTGCCTTATATCTCGGAAACTATTGAAGATCGAACCAATGTTGATTAAGACAGATTTTCAAACGTGAAATATTATATTGTTGAGACACATTTTAATGGTCAGGACATTATAAAAGAATGGAAATCTGGATATCTTAAAATAAATAGTAGTATTTAAGTCTCACTGAAGTATTATGAATTGTTTATTGCTAGGATACGGTGTATATAACATATCTATAACAACCGGGGCATTATATGAGGGCATAATCTGTCATTATGCACTCATTATAATCCGATTATCGTTTATGGACTTTAAAATAGAAATATTATGTATGAACGCTATATAAAGAAAATTTTCTTTTTAATTATAATTCATTACAATAATAATAAGGATTGATTACAACAATTAATATCTTAATTGATTACAACAATTAATATAATAAGAAAACAGCTTTGAAAGCACAACACAGAAATCATTTTTAATTTAATTATAATACTTAATATTGATTATGAAAAGGGCCTTAGAAAGCAATTTACTTTCACCACACATGTAAATAGTAAGTAGGTCGAATTGCAGACTGCAATGTTTTGCATTGATTTTTGCCGGATGACGGATCACTAATTTTTTTGGGGACGATATATTTATCCACGTTTGAATTCATCGTTGATATTATTTACCGTCACATGTAACGCATCCAAAGCAGTACAAACTCTCTAAAATGTAATAATATTCAGAAATAAGTGCCTAAGAAATAAAGAACTGAGATCTGTCAAATGAAAACGAACCTCAAAATATAATACTTACATCTTCTACAGACGAGAATGGAATAATTAGGGGAAATTTGTGCGTTTTTCTTCCAAGTATGTAGAAGCATTCAATATAATTTATTTACACCGTTTCGATAAAATATCTTCCGAAACATCAAATTCGCCCATTCCATCATCTCCAACGATGAAGAACGTTGATGTTTTAAAAATAAATAAATGTTGATAATAAAAAAAAACAATTAAACAACATCCTTAGCAATGCCAAAGCTTAAGCATTATTGTAATCAAAATTATTGTAAATGAAAACTTTATTTCATATACTCTAGTGTGACAAAAAATCTTGTATGCAAAACGGTCGTTACTAGATGATAACGCCAGGAAGGCGACGAGGATCTAGGCAGAGGGCCTCAGGCCCGAGGGATAGATGTCGTAACGCCCTTGGTACATAATATACTATTATGTACCAAGGGCGTTACGATGATGATAATAATGCCAGGAGGGCAAGGAGGATCTAGCCCGAGGACATTTTTATATTTTTGCAAACTGGGTGTATTTGTAAAGGATTATTATCTTACCAAACCGATATTTTTCTATCATTGTTATATTGAAATAATAATTGTGAAGGTGTTGATTACAACAAAAAATATTTTGATTATGGGTGAATATTGATAACAAGAATGAAATCAACAATGAATTTAGTAGAAAAAAGTAAAATAAATGTCCTGCTAAACGGATAATTTTCTTGCATTATGTTGGAAGCTATAACTGTAAAATTGTTGATTACAACAAACGTTGTGTTAAACGCGGTCTACCTATATCTATCTCTCTCTTCACCCGCTTGTTACATTATGGGTGACGTTTTTTCTAACCTCTTGTCCACTCCTTACATATTATACTTCGTGGTCTTTATAAAAGTGATTTAAAAAAGTAGGGTTAAATAGTTGTTTTTACATCCCGTCATACCGTGGGTGTGGGTGTGACGATTTATTTCGTCCACGATGATTCTTATAACAAACTTCCAAATATATCTATTTTCCGTATTTACGCTTCTTGCATTCATATAACGAGTGGATTAGATTTTGGGTAAAATTGGATAAATGGAAGTCATACTTTACTTGAAGCCCATAACAGTTTTTAATGAAAAACAATATTAAAATATAATCCAAAACTTTTCAATTTTAGTATTTAAGACTTTTATATCATGGGAAACAACATATTAGATTTTGGCTAAAATTAATCAACCAGAAGTGATGCTTTACTTGAAGCTCTGAACAGATTCTCGTGAAAAATATATTATGATATACTCCAAAACTTGTCAAATTTAGTATTTACGACTTCTGTATGAAGGGGAATAACATATCATATTTTGGATACAATTGATAAACCGGAAGTGATACTTTATTTGAAGCTCTGAACAGATTTTCGTGAAAAATATATTGATACAACCGAAAACTTTTCAAATTTGGCATTAAGGCTATTATATTAATAATAATGACATGTTAGATTTTTTCTAAAATTGATAAATCGGAAGTGATACTTTACTTGAAGCTCTGAATAGATTTTTGTGAAAAATATATTATGATATACATATTCCAAAACTTGCCAAAATTAGTATTTAAGACTTTTATATAACGGGAAGCAACATATTAGATTTTGGCTAAAATTGATAAACCGGAAGTGATACTTTATATGAAACTACTTTACAGGAAGCTAAAAACAGATTTTTTTGAAAAAAAATACGAAACATGATTCAAACTTGTCAAATTTGGTACTTAAAACTCGTATATAATTTGAAACAACATTAAATTTTGATTATACCTATATAATAAACCCGAAGTGGTACTTAATTTGGAGCAGAGAAAAACATTTTAAAATATAATCCAAAATTTGATATTACAGACTTTTCTATTTATTGGAACAACAAATTAGATTTTGTTTACAAACGATCAACGGGCAGTGAAACTTTAGCTCATTGCTATTTCAAACATTGAATTGACGGGAGATCATGTTTTGGCCACATCAGATTTTTTACTATTAATTTTATACCTATATACGTCCTTTGGTTGGGGACGAAATTAAATGCCACTTTTAGTTGATAAGTAGGCACATGACTGGAAGCGATATCATCACTAATTTTTGAAATAGAATAATAAATATTTATACTTTCAGAAAGTAATTTAACTTATTTTTTTATAGTGTGAATCTGTGAATCGTAATTCTAGTATTTATTAAAATATAATATAAATTGTTATTATTATTGATTAATGTAAGTTAGGTTTTGTTAGAATAGTGTAAGGTAGACAAGACGGCGTAGCGTAATTTACATAAAACGTAAAAAAACGATTGAAGATTGAGAGAAGACGGTTGTCGTACGTATAATCATCATAAAGAACGTACTATATATATTTATATACTAAATTTCGCTGGACAACACCCGAGTCAACATCTATCTACCACGTTCCTCGCCGCCATCACTGCCATCAGCTATCATTTGGACTTGGACTCAAGTTAGTAATATTTTGATTTTTGAGTTGGTAAGATTTTTTTTTTTTGTAGTAGGTAGTCACTTTGTTTCGAGTAGAATTTGTTTTACGTAATCAATATACAGTAACATCAGTTTAAATATTTTATTGTTTTCTTTCGCCAATGAAACCCGAACCCCTTCTTAGGTATGTCACAAGTGATAAGTGATATTAAATATTTGCATTTGACGAAGTATGAGAGTTATGCTAGAAGTATTGAAACAAGACACATAGTTTTATTTTTTAAAATTTCATTTTAAATATGTTCAAAGTAGTTCCCTTCGACAATAATAAACTTCACAATTTTTTCTTTCCACTTATTAAAAGCTCCCAACCAATCTCATTTTAGGATACTTTTAATTAAACATGAATTGCAATGTCAATCTTTTATCAAACTAAAAACTTCTATCTCGTATTTTTTCATGATCAAAAAGTAGCCAATAGTTACACATTGCCAAATCAGGGGTGTATGGTGGGTGTACCATTGTTTTTATCCTTTTATATTTTTTTGTCAAAATTAAGAAAATGATTTTTATAAGTTAATATCATATTTTTACTCACAAATCACGATAGATACTTTAAAAAAAATATTAACTATGTTCTAACTAACTTATCTTTCGCAACTTATTCCAAATTTAAATAAGAAAACTTTTAAAAATGATAATGAATATTTTGTTTCCCACGGCTTACCTGATTTTCTTATTATCAATAATTCTAGTACAACACTTGTATTTTGACGGTTACCTGATGTTTAGTATATAAGGCTTATGGCTTATGATCGCCAAACGGAGCCGATGCCACCGTGTTGCGCCGTGCCATAATGCAACCGACCAACCCAGTATCATTATTTTTACTGGGTAACTGCTCACTAAGATAATTTCTGTACTAGATAATCTTCTGTCATATTGTAAGATGGTAGCTGGTAGCGACGTTTCACAAAATGTGTAATTTTACAATATATCGGCAATAGAGATATAAGGTACTTCTACTTGGCCGATTATTATAACGCGGTAATTATGTACGTATATAAAAGATAACTACCAGCAATGTTACCAGTAATATACTTGTAGCAATAAAAATAATTATAGAGAAGGGAGTAGTGTATTTCATTATGGATTATATATTCTCATTCAACCGTTAACTATCGGTTAGACATTTCCTGGCACCGCTTCAAAATTCTCGAGTTGTACAATTTGTACGTACCTTCATGGCTTTAAAAACGAAAGTTGTTTTCACAAATGAATGAATGCTAATTTCCGCAATTTTTTATCCACGTCTGCATTTAAAGTCTTTTGTGATTAAAGTAAAGATGAAATAATATATTAATGATTTGTTTTTCTATATAAAAATTTGAAATTTGCTACGAATACTTTGCAACCCTTTGTAGATAAAAATTTAAAATCGATATCTCAATGTACTACGCGGCTTCATGTTTCTGCCTTGGATATAATAACAATCAATGATTCGCTACTACGAACTGGTCATGAAATGAACACCTATACGGAATGGTATGACTAGCGAATGAAAGTTGACGTTTAAATTATTTTATAGATGTGGTTTCTTGTGAAACCCTAGAGAAGAATACAATTGTACGAAATATTCGGGTATGAAATTTTTGCAAGAATCCATTTAAATACTGGCCTTGTAAAGCACGGAAATACATTACTATGTCTGGCTGAAAATAGATGGCCGACTAGAGTAATTGGATATCAAAACAGGAGTGCATTTAAAATATTTTAAACATTTTTCGTTTATGTTGATTATAACAAAATATTTTATCTTTGAACTATTTAGTTTGGCAATTCTATGGAATAGGATTATTTTTAATTTCCTCTAACAGTAATTCCGACTCGAGTGTTGCTTACACCTAAGACGAACGAACTATAGAACTTGCGGTATTAATTTTTTTAAATACATCTCTGAATCCTGTTGCTCACATCATTTTAAATGCCTTCTTGTATTAAGCACGATTATAACCTTCTGTAACGGAATACAAAAGGGTCAGTTTCCTTTCAAATCAAATATAGGGAAATGTTTTCAAAAGAAACCACATCTATTAAATAATCTAAACGTCGACTTTCATTCGCTAGTCATACTAAGGACTTAACTCTGGAAGGCAGTGGCGTATATAGATTTTTATTCCGGCCCAGGTTGTACAAAAAATCTCATAGTACATATATATATATATATATATATATATATATATATTTATTTATTTATTTATTTATTTATTTAAGTACACTACCCAACAGGCGTAGCCTAATAAGAAAGTAGGAAAAAATATACATAGAAATATAAAAACAAATAATGGTTACAAACAAAAATAATTAATAAAACAGTTAAACAGTTAAATTGCAGGTATGAAGTTTATTACATAATTCATTAAACGAAGAAGAGAATATATCAACTTCATTTGAATAAAGATTACTGAATTTACACATACGAATTATTGGTGAACACATATGAACATTAGTTCGAGCAGCAGGAATGTAGAAAGTATAGGACGAGCGGGTATTAAACACTGGCGCAAAGAAATTCAAGGAAGTTAGGCACATAGGATCATCAACCGTATTATGAACTAATTTGGAGATATGGACTATAGTATTAACACGTCTCCTAAAATGTAATGATTTGAAGTTAAAAATATTAAGCAAAGCTTCATAAGGAAGTTGATGATCGGGGTATGACCTCATAATCTTAAAATAAATGTATCTCAAAAACTTCTTTTGTACGCCTTCAATTAGCTTACTATGAATTTCATATATATATATATATATATATATATATATATATATATATATATATATATATATATATATATTTATACAGGATGTTAATTAAAAGCGGGCCATATAGGCGTTTAACGTGAGAAATCGGTTTTTCCTTGCGCAAAACTTCTCTTTTAATTTTAGACAAAAAAGTTTAAAATAAATATTGTAGAGAATTAACACCTAAATCACTATATTTTATTTTACATGTTTAGTAACCTGTAAAATCCTATTTGACATTTGTAGTGATAGCCGTAGAATTTAAACCAAATTGTAAAGAAATGCATATCGTTTGAACTGTCAGAAATACTATTTACAAATAAAAATTACAGATAATTATATTCTACACCTAAATTACTAAACATATTTTGTTTTTATAATCTACAGATAAATCACTGCACAGATTTTATTTATTTTTATTTTGTGGCCTGCAAAATCCAAATTCTGATAATTCAAACATGCATTTCTTTGTAATTTTGTTTAAATTCCATGGCTATCATTACAAATGAGCAATATTAATAAAATCTCAAATTGAATTTTACCGAGAATATAATTCAAGTGTCACGTGACATGTTTTCCGCCAATCAACATTCAGAATCTCCCTAGTTACATGTATATCACAGCGATGATATAAAACAAAGAAATTATCACGTTATTTATATTCGTTACTAAGGGATTTGTTTTTTGTCAAAACATTGACAGTTAATTTTGAGTATAAAAATGTGCAATTGTCAAATTAATCATGTTGTAATACAATGTATTAAAATTAAGTTAGCAGCACACACAATGTGTCACAAAAATTCATTATATTCTATCATTTGATATAAGCTCGTGATATGATTAATCATCGAAGATATTATTGCTCGTGAAACCGAAGCAGCTCCTTCGGACTCGTGAAATCTGCAACTCGGTTTCACTCGAGAATATCATTGATGATAATCATATCACTTGTTATATTACGTATGATTATATTATGGGCTTCCTCGACCTAACCCCCCCCCCTTATATACGCCACTTATGGAAGGATTGTCGTGTTACTTATAATGATGATATACGACTACGAGTATTAACTTCCTTAAATAGTCACTCAGTATATGAATAGAGCAGAAAAGTGTAACGGTCAAATTTAGGGCGCCAAATTCAAACTCCGGGCATTTCTGAGAATATAATTTTAATATACATGATTTCTTACCAAGGAAATGTCTGCTCAAATTTAAAGGCTGAAAAATATCATAAAAAGAAATCTCTTATGCAAAGCATTATATGTAGCACCTCCTAGACCAGAGGTCGCCAACCTTTTCAATGTGTTAAGCTACTCGTACTTTAAAAATTTTTGAACAGAGAGTGAGCTACCTATTCATGGGGAGGCAAGGTATTCAAAAAAGCGCCGCAGGCGAAATTTTTTTTGATTCAAAGTCAAATGTCTTATAATTAAAAGCTACACTTTTTCATGGGATGTGAAGCTGCATGTGTTTCCCCTTTCATGTACAATAATAAATTGCCGGATCACTGAACATTTTAGAAATGAGCATATATATTTAACGGATTGCATCCTTTACAAATAAGTCATTATAATATTATAAATATGACATCATAAATATACATATAAAAGTTTTAAAAATAAAATAAAACTTAAGAAAAATACCAAAAAAGTAACTTACTACTTTGAAAAATAACATATGTAAATAAAATAACATTTTAATGTGAAGCCTGACTCTCAGACCCGTCGATAATTTTTTTTAATATTCGCAGTATAATGGGTTGGAACCATCCGAATACAATTATCAAAATGTTCATCTGTAAGTTGGTTGCGGTATTTGTTCCTTATCACTTTCATATTAGAGAAAGAAGATTCACACAAATAGGTCGAACTGAATAACGCTTTTACTTTTACGGCAACTCTAACTAAAACTGAATATTTTTCTTCACTTAGGTACTAAAGGCCAGATAAATTTTTTATTTGACACTAACGATTTTAAAGCTAAATCATTTTGAAGCGCAATAACTTCCATTTCAGCTGCAGCACTGTTTTCGCGAAAGAATAGAAAATTGTTCAATATTAATTTCCATGAAGGGTAAAGCAACAAATTGTGCCACTAGTGCGATTTCGTTGAAATCTTCAAAACGAGATTTAAAGGCATTCTTTAAGTTAGAAATTATTTGCACATGATTTTTACTGTCATAGGGTTGCAACAGATTTTCTGAAAGAAGACAAAAGTGCTTGGTATCGCGCAGAGTGTATATATTAGTAGAAGAATGTAATATCGGTAGTATTATAGATGTATTTTTATAGCGAGAAATGCTTGTCAATTGTGCAATGAAAAATTATTGTTATTCATTTTCACACCATATACTATATACATAAAATAATTACAAATACGCAATAAATATATAAAACATTACAACAAATAATTCTCACTCCTTAGATACTGACGTTATCGATGAAAGAAAATATTTTTTTAGTGCTTTTGCGAAATACCTGTGTGAGCTACCGGAAGTATCCACGCGAGCTACCGGTAGCTCGCGATCGACGGGTTGGCGACCTCTGTCCTAGACCGATTCTTTATCTCCAGATTCGTGCACTAATATTCACATGAACTATGCACAGTTTATAATTATTTAAATAAAAAATACTTTATATTTTCAAGCGTTTTAAACTGTTGCACTATATTACTGAAAAAACAAAGTATCGAAGCTGCTTAATTTCTTTGAAAAACTATTTTTTTGTCAAGAAAATCACACTTCCATAAACAAATACCTATATTGGGGAATTTGAACTATGACCTTACGCCAAAAGCAAATTCCAACCTCACTTTTCTGGTCTATTATTAAAATATGACCACCTGGTTATAAATATAATAATAGCATACAATTTTTCAAGAAATAATTGCATATTTACCTATGTTTGTATTTGAAGTAGTTATGAAGTATAACCACAAATTCCAACCTCTGCAGGTAGTGCTCAATTATCTTGACCATATTGTCCAGTTGGAACTCGGAAATCCAACCCACTTCCCATACGGTGTTTGGCAACAAAGCCGCCCTACTGAAGTGTCCGGTGTAGTCAGTGCAGTGCCCTACAATACCAGCCGTGAGCACCTGTTGGCTTAGGACGCCCTACCTTGCAGGAAGTCAAGCATTTCAAATGTAAAGTAATTCACCGGCTACGGCCTCACACTGTGACATATCCGATTTAGTTTCTCATGCGTTTCAACACTGCATTTACGGATGTTACTTTGTATTTACCGGTTTTGCATCGGAAGTCAATTGCTACGCTTACTTTCATGTGAAATATCTTTGGAAATACTACATACGTGTCGTACATGTAACATTATTCTGAGAAATTTAATTTAATTGTAAATTAATTTTTAATGAATGCGCTTTAGATTATTCCATAACTTGTTCATTTCTGATAAATTCAATTATTTATGTGAGAAATGTTTTAATATAAATCTTCATAAATATTAAAATAACTAAAGATGGCAGCATAATACCTGGCGCACTAAGGGAGGTACACAAAATGCTCTTAAAGTTGTGCATCTATATGTCGTAGCCAAATTGTAAAATCTGTCATTTTTGTTTTACAATCTGGCTAGTCGTTACTTACCTTGCACATTTCATTAACTAACTTAACGCACAAAACTCTGCCTGAGTTTTCCAAGCGTGAGTTTTGATCCTTAGATTATGTTATGTTGAGATGTATTTAGAGAACTGCCAGCGAAATTAGCGAAAATCACCAAATTTTCATTTTACAATGTAGTCATAAGCTGTACGTCGTTTTATAAAACGAACGTCTAACAATACACCGATTTTTCTCACTTAACCTTCACGTCATAGTTTGATGTTCGTATGAATCAAATGGTCTTTGTAGTGATGGAAACGTCAGATCTCAAACAGGGCAAAAGTCATATAATAAGTCATAGACTAGCCATGGTTACACTTATAAAAAACGAATGTATTGACCTTTTCATTTTCCAAAATACTATCACTATCATTAAAATTATATATTTTATCTAATTGTTTAGTACCGAGTTATGTACGTATTTATATACCTTTAGTTATTTATCATAATGGCGAATCACATATTTTTTCATTCTTTTATTTAACTTGTATGTCTGTTCCAACTTTTACAAACCATTTTAACCTACTTTTCAACGGCCTACAAAGCTGAAATTTGGTACGTAGTTGGAATAAAATTTTCTTCATTTTTAGATATTTACACTTGTGGCAAGTAGAAGGTTAGAGATTATTCTTTGATATATCAAATTCAAACCAGGTTCATAATTATTCATATTCGGAGCGTAATTTGTCGTTTGTAATTTATGTGTTCGTAATCCAAAATTGTTCAAAATTAAACCAAAATTTGTAAATTTTATACTGAATTATTTCATTCTTAAACTAAAATAATACTCTATTTTACGATTATTCCTAAGATTATATTTACCTAAGAACGAAAATCATTGTAAGAAAGGGTATATCTCCAAAAATTATAAAAATAACAATGACATTGACAAATATGTATACCTAAGATTCAAACCTACATTTGAGATACAATACACATTTTTTGTCCAAAATGAAATTCATACTTCTCGAATTCCGCGACATTTAACATAAACAGAGTGAGCCAGGTAACTTCACTATAACTTCGTCTGAAATTGGGTTGCGAAAGAGCATGCAACAATATTAAGTAGGTACCACTGATGTTGAATGTCATATACAAATTTCGTATAACTATCTTTATCTAAATGCGTTAGTAAGACAAAGATGAAGCTATTAAACACACGTATCGAAGATAAAATGTAGGAAACCATAAGACAGAGATAAATATACAATTATTTGTAAAAAAAAATCGGTGTATAGATTGTATAACATTGCTAAGTCAACGAGAGTTTGACAATTTGGTCGCGTTTTATAAAATGACTATGTGTTTAATTACAATTTCAGTTTTATTTGGTTATTGTCTGTTACATGTTAAATAATTGAATCTAATACATTTCTACCATTTGGCAACCCTAAACACATTGACTGGCAGTATTTACTCAAAATTGTAGTTACCCTAACTAACTAATTACTATGACTACACCATATAAAAATACATTGGTATGACTAAAAACCAACGGAATTTGTTATTTTAGTCATAGCTGATTAAGAGTAAATACTACCAGTCATTGTATATTAGGAAACTACGTAAAATTACGAATGGGGTATTCTAATATTTTTTTCTGAAACTTTAACATATTCTAATTACAAATCCAAAATTTTGAGTTCTTTTATTTTTAATTTGAGTGAGATATAAATTTTTTAATATTACCTGAAAATTTTAATTTTACCGGATGTAACGTATGAAGAGCTGATGATATTTAGAAATATGTATTATAGAAATTGAAAACTTGTAACAAAATGAAACGTAATAAAACTAACACAAATAAGACAGTTGACTTGACTTCGCGTCAGTGGTAGAGAAGAAAAGGTTAATTATTCATAATTTACTCTTACGTTTTTGTTATTTATTTCTTTAATATAAACGCTTTTCAAGCATATTCGCAATTTTACGTAGATTCTAAATATATAAAAATATATAGGGTAGGTACCTATTCCATTTGACTTATGAAAATTAATGTCACTTCTGGTTCAACTGAAAGCGCTACCATCATGTAAAATACCATGATTTGTAAGCCCCTAAGCCTAGTTTACAATATATCAAGAAAATTAAAAAAATAATTATATAAAAAATGTTATTTTGAGTGGCCCGTTTTTTAATGTCACCTGTATATGGATAAATTCATTTAAAAACCCTAAGGCTTATTTATTCCACGATATTATTAATTTTTTTTTTCTCGAAGTAAAAAAAATATAAGACCACATGTGAAAGTCCGATTTAAAAATTCGTAAAAAATAAACGAGATATTAAGGTCCGCATTTTAAATTTACTTTGTTACGTAGATAATGCGGGTACACCACAAATAAACAGTGCTGCAGATTAGTACAGATTGAACAGCAAATACGTATACACATTAAAGTCACCCGAACAGCATCCGAAAAGATCCGACACACCCGAATAAGTATATTCTTAGTTGAGGCGGAACTTCACAAAGTAGGACTTCTGAGTCCATACTTCTATTTCGCTAATAAATTTATTCTAAATATTTATCCACCGAATAATTCCATTGCGTTTTTAACTTCGTAAATTAGTAAATAGCCTTGCAGAGTGAATTTGTGTCAATAGAGAAGGATGGAGTTTGGCGTAGCCACGTTAAGCAGACAAGGATGAAATGTGTCAACTACTTTTGACTCCTTAATTGTCAAAATTTTGTTTGAATCTTTAATGTCAATGTCATTTATATTCTTCTGCATTTTTAGCCCCGGAAGACTGTAATTTAACAAGTTTACCATCTAATGCAGCACTCATATGTGGTAAACGAGATATGTATATTCTAAAATTGTCCTTGTACTATATTTCTTTCAGTTCAAAATTAATGTTTGTCAATGTATTCAACAAAAGTATCCAAAATTCGAAAATATTTTGTCAGCGTGAAATGACAGGATCTTAATAATGATTTATCTATTTACTGATTGATATCAAATGTGATCCCCAATATGTAATAATAAATTGTTTTCATAATCGGAATGTCAAAAAAACTTTCATGTATGTGGTTATGTCGCTGTCTGATGGTGGTGATCAATTTCTCACGCTATTTATTAATTCATAGTTCAAATTATCATCATAATCATAAAAATATTTAATATATCCATTTTGTTAATAAATCTGCACTATGTGGAAATGAAATGAACTTACGAATAAACGGTTATTCGCTACCCAAATTCCGAATAATTTATTCCGCGAATAACACGTTATTCTTTTGAATAAATTTATTTCCGAGTGAAAAGACAACAAAAATATTTATCCGAAGAATAAATTTATCTAAACCTTTATTCACAAATGAAATTACCGGCCCAAAGTAAAATTTATTTTTCATGCTCTATAAGGGCAGAAATTACGTATGAAAATGTTGAAAATCAACCCAAAAATAGCTATAGCCATTGAATTGAATCTAAAAATTAACAAATATTGGGCCCTATTCTGTAACTTGGTGGTTAATTTTTAACCACTGGTTAAAATTTGTATCCAATAGTTATTGATTTGACAACTAAAAATTCCTTTTTTTGTTATATGTCAACATACTTGATTGGTTAAAAAAATTAACCAGTGGTTAAATATTAACCACTGAGATACAGAATAGGCCCCATTAGCGATTTATCTGTCAGTGTAGGTTACTTTAATTTTTATTATTATTTGTAATTTCTGTTAAAGTGAAGAATTATTTTTTTAAATTAGTAAATAATTGTTCACTTGAACAGATGTTATAAATGACGATTAAATGTTAGCGCTGAAAATTAGAATATTAAAACACATTTATCACCCAAACCGGTATATACAGTATTAATACAAAAATAATAACAAATCTAGATGACCGTCGCCTGGCCGAACCCGGTCACGCGGAATCCTCCTTCACGCCGTGTTTATTTCTGTAAAAGAATTAACACATGAGAAATACTCAGTGAGGAGGCAATCATTTACAAAAGGTTCAGGCATTCACACACCGTACACACATGTTGGCAACTACGCGCAGTACCGCTAGTTACTACGGAACCTCTGCCGCTTCGGTGGTGATCCGGAGACAATCCTCTTAACCAACTGGATCAGATCACTACAGCCCTAACTGCTGCTGCCGTTGGCGACACCAGAATGTGGGTCACTACAGCCTTCCCTGCTGCTACGCTGGCGACCCTCGGGTTCACACGAGCGGCCACTACGGAACCACTGCCGCTTCGGTGGTGATCCGGAGACATTCCTCTTAACCAACTGGATCAGATCACTACAGCCCTAACTGCTGCTACGCTGGCGACCACAGATGTGGGTCACTACAGCCTTCCCTGCTGCTACCGTTGGCGACCCTCGGGTTCACACGATGCGGCCACTACAGTACCCAGTACTGCTCACACGCACACCCACAATCATACACATGCTAGATTAACTCTCTCACCTGAATCACTATAATATCGATGTTCTCACACTGAAATCTAGGAATAAACTGAAATAAAATATGTGAATACCAGTATCATTAAATGTAGCTCTTATCCAACAGCATCGGTTACGTACCTAAATAGCTAATTAGAGGCAAAACATAATAAATTTAATAAAAATAATCTTACGCAAAATAATATCTGTGACACAGATATTACAAATAATACTTATACCTTGTTCCATTTAAGCCATTCAGTATTGCGGAGCATAGGGAATAGTTTTGACATCTCTGATTGGCTGAAATTGGAGACAAGAGACAAGTTTATCCAATGTAATTTCGGCTACTTCAGATTTGCGCTGTTGGCAGTGCCATCTACTGAATGGCTTAAATGGAACAGAGCATAATAAGATTATATCAACCTAACTTGACAGATAAAACGTCAAACATTTGTTAATTTATTTGTTTCAATTCCATGGAAATTTTTGTGATGATTTTCCAAATTTTCATACCTAATTTCTGCCGTTACAAAGCATGTAAAATTAATTTTGCGTATTGATCCAAATGCAGACTTTAAGCTCTACAACTTTTATTTGAAGCATTTTTACTCAAAATAACTAGGAAAGCAGGAAATTACGAAAGTATGATTTTCATGTTAAAGTCCAATGTTCCGGGGTCGCGGTACCAACCTGTATATATATATATATATATATATATATATATATATATATATATATATATATATATATATATATATATATATATATACAGGCTGTTTCCTTTAAAACAACCAGCGCTTTTTTGGGCGAACTAACAAGTTTAGAGAAAAATGTTTTATACCAAAAATGATCAAGAATTAGGGGATAATATATCAATAGTAACAAACCGAATATTTAACCGGTGGTTCTCAAAAGGTAGAACAAAATTATATTTTTTTAAATGGTACCCTATATAATTTTTTATCCCTTTAAATAGAATATTATTTTCTGATTTCAACGATATAAATATAGCATATGGTTGTATAACAATTATTTCGAGTAAAATTGTATTAAAAACTAGAAATAATGTAATAAATGAGTTTATCTACACCTGTTTAATAATATATTGATTATGTACGTAACCATGTATACATAATACCGTTCATTATCCACGCCCCGTGGATTATGAGGCATAATCCACGGAAAGAGGTTACATAAGACACGGAAATGTCAAATTTATTGTTGAGGGTTCACAATCAACTTCATTTAGCGGTTATGCGCAAGCAAATATTCGCAAATGTGCCGACTTTTCTGTCTACTATTATTTATTACTCAAATTCTAAATTCTAGGGAAATTTTCTGTGTTGATAACATCAGAATATTTTAATTTCAAATTAATGAATTTTATAAATATATTACATTGTGCACATTATTTAAGTCGACATAATTCATTCCTTTGTACGTTTCACGGCATTTCATTCCTATATCACAACCTGAAAAATCAAAGTAATTTTATATTTTTCACTGCAAATTTCATTATAATTACTTAAAATTAGGTTCAAAACCTATAAATATTCTATTTTCTTGTACTAAAAATACTCAACTACAGATTTTTTATAATATTTTTACGACAGTGAGTGACTCATTTCATTTCAGTTTGAAGTAATCTGACGTTCCTGAACGATTTTGATACTTAAAACCTGACGGAAGCGCGAAAAAAAAATTTTAACCGAAGAAAAATGGAAAATAATAACGAAAGTGAAAACTTATTGTGCACACCTCCGGAAATTGTGGAACCAGCTGATATAACCTCACTTTCCTTACTACCTGAAAAATCTAAGAAAGTTAAAATTAAATTAAAAATAATTATAAATAAGTTATTTGGAGTGGATCATTTTTCAGTTTCACCTGGTATAATATGATTTCAATTGCAGGTGTAGATAAAATATCGTATTCTACTCGCACTCAAAAAAATATAGGTTTTATTTACAACAAAAATTACTTTCGTTTCTAAAAACATCCAAAATGAAAAGAATTACTTTCAACTTAAATAAATTGCAGGTAAAATTAAAAAACCCTACTTTGAAGTCTTACTATTAATTTTAAAGCTATTATAATTTTATTTTAAAACTAATATACTTTTAGTACATTATTATATATTTTTAACTTAAATATTTCTACTATCGTTTTGAATAAAATTTGCTTAAAATAAAATTATACTTTTGGTATAAAATTAATACTGTTTAGATAAAAACTTAATTCATTTGTGTTCAAAAATTGAGATTTTAGATTGAAAGTAAAAATAATTTTATAATACAAATAAACATTTTGTTAAAATCAAAGTAAAATGTTTTTTCTTCAAAATATTGATGATTTTAAATGTAAAAATAATTTTACAAACAAAAATTATTACTTTCATTTTAAAATATTTACTTTTACGTTAATATGTTTAATTTTAAATTAATTTACAAACAATTTTGTATTAAAAGTACTAAATTTTTACTAACTAGTTGCCGATTTTTGACTGCACAGGCATACAAAGATCGTCATAGTCAGTTTTATGTGTGGTTAGAAATGCGCTGAAAGTATAGCAGTAATAATAATAGGCATAGCAAACAGAAAATATTATCAAAGAAATAGAATTGTATAGGTAATTACTGTAAAGATAACAAAATTGAGGATGTTTATCCATACATTGAAGGTAAGAATATTGAACATAATAGTTTTAGGAAATATACATTCGAAATGAAACGTATAATATTATTTGATCTTAGGAAAACAAATAATTGTAGACTCTGCATTCTGCGTCACTTAAATAGCTTCGATCTGAAGGAATTGAACCCTTACTCGAATTTCGATTTGAAGATATTAATATGAATCCAAATGAATCTTTGGAAAGTATGTATTATTATTAATATTGTTACTTATAAGATACTATTATGTTTATTTACTATATTTTTATTACTAGTTCTGTAAAGGATGTATACAGATGAAACTTTTAGCTGAGTACAAAGCTACAAGAATTGCTAATCAATAATTATTATCAACTTAAATCACAACCACATCATACGTTTAAGTAAAAATGAAATTGTGGTATGTATTTCCAAATATACTTATAAAATTACAAGTTACAAATATGTTGTAAAAATTAAATACATTTAGACTTATGATCCACTTAACATATGCTTTGTTAATAATTATTGTATTTATTGTTGTATGTAGAATTATCTTGTTAGAAATAAGTTTTCTTTTCCATTATAAGATCAGAAATCAGAATGAATTATTTTCAAACATGTTTTGTTAATTATTGTATAATTATTAAAATAAAACAAGAGTATTGAATATATATTAAAGAACTTTAATTTTAAAAATTCTGTTCCTCAGGTTAATTTAAGATTTTTATTTCAAATAAATAAAAATAATAATTTAAAAATAGCATAAATTTAAATGATATAAATATTTTTCAAATTGAATACTAACAGCTTTTAATTTTATTGCTTTGATTATTTGGGTTAATGTTTTAAAAGCATTGTTCTGAAATCATACGTTTTTAATTCGAAATTGAATACATTTTACTTAAATACGAGGTGATTTAAAAAAGAATATAATACTCTTGACAAATTGTTTTTGATATAACAGTATTTACTTTTGTCTCAAAATCCTAAAAGAAGGTTGAAAGCAAGGACACTTTTAAATCAAATATAAACTTTGTTGGAGCCTTTTTAAAAGCAAAAATATTTGATTTAACCTGCAATTCCATAAGTATTAAAGCAAAATTTCTTTGGGTGCGCGTATAATGGCTATTATTCACTCGGATGAATTACCACACTCGCCTACGGCTCGTGTTCTAAAATCATCCTCGTGAATAATAGCCATCATAATACGCTCGTTGAATAATATACTATTACTACTAGCGTAACTAGGCAACAGACGTATTATTGTGTATTGCATAGCCTATTGTAATATTATAACATTATTTTTAATACCATTTTTCAGAAATCAGAAAAAAATTATTTATCTAATGGGCTAAAAAATTGTAAGGATACCATTTAAATAAATATAATTTTGTTCTGCCGTTTGAGAACCACTGGTCGAATTTTCAGTTTGTTATTATTAATATTATATATATATATATATATATATATATATATATATATATATATATATATATACCGGGTGGAACATCATACCTGTGTACATAGGCGATTCATATGAGAAAAGCAGTTTTTTCGTGTGCATTGCTCCCCAAATTATTTTAGACAAAAATGCTTCAAATAAATGTTGTAGAGCATAAAATTCTGCATCTAAATCAATAAACGGAATTACTTTTACATGCTTTGTAACGACACAAATTAAATAAGAAAATATTGAAAATAGAAACAAATAAATAGGTAAATTAAATTCATACAAAAATCTCCATACCTATTATTACGACAATTGTACATTTCAATGAAATATTTATTTTTTATAGGATTTTTATTGAAAATCTTTTTAAATTGGAAATAATTCATGTAAACATTAAGACCTATCTACTACAATTCAAATTTCAAACAGTAATTCTCTGAATAAAATAATCACTACAATTTATTATTATAACAAATATTCGAATAATCCTCCGTTTTCAGCCAAGAAATAACCAAGTCTATTGTAGAATGAATTTCTTACATTAGCGAGCTGCCTATTTGTGATTAAGGCGCTCTCCTCCATGATAGCTTCTCTCAATGAATTAATATTTGGGTGGCGCTGCTTATAAATTTTACATTTAAGATGACCCCATAAAAAAAAGTCGCAAGGTGCTAAATCAGGAGATCTGGCTGGCCAATTTAAAGTTCCACCACGACCAATCCAGCGATTTGGAAATGCTTGGTTTAAATAATCTCTAACACTTACTCCGAAATGAGCTGGGCAGCCATCTTGTTGAAACCAAACCTCCTGATTTTCGCGCGCTACGCTGTCTAATGCAGGGCCGATCTCATTAATCAAGAGTTCTAAGTATGTTTCAGAATTTAAGTTGCCAACGATCTCAAATGGTCCAATAATATTGCTATTAAAAATGCCTGCCCAAATATTAATTTTTTGAGGATATTGCGTTCTGGTGGTAACATTTAATCTTGGATTTTCTAGAGCCCAGTGCCTATCATTTTGAACGTTTGGTTCATTGTTTAATGTAAAAGTACACTCATCGGTAAAGCAAATAGATGGAAGAAAATCACGATCCCGATTTGCTCGTTCTTGCATATCTTCACAAAAAACTCGCCTACTTTCTTCATCAATGGGCGAAATGTCTTGATGGCATTGCATCTTATAAGGGTGGTATTTATGTTTTTTAAGAATGCGCAATACAGTAGAATGAGCAATCTCACATTCCTGCGCTATTATTCTTGAACTTAATTTAGGATTAAAATTTATTAATTCCAGACCTCTTTGTTCGTTTTCTAAATTAATGCGATTATTTTTATTTCCTATAAATAAAGATATGATTTGTTTGTAAATCTCTTAAAAAATATTCAAATTTAAATTTACCTGTACTATTTTCCGCCGCAACACTTGCCGTGGATTCAAATTTTTGAACATACGCGCGTATTGTTGTAGCGCTTGGAATTGGCCTATTTGGAAATTTCACGGCGAATAAATCTCTAACTATACGTAAACAATTTCCACTATAAAAAGTTTTTATTATAAAAACCCTTTCTTCGTTAGAATAAACTGAATTCATTTTGATATTTTACTGTCAAATTAGTTATTTATCTGTCAAACGTCAGACATTTATTTGTTTCTATTTTTGTTTCAATTCCATGGCTATTTGATATTTTCAACGTAATTTTCAATATTTTCTTATTTAATTTCTGTCGTTACAAAGCATGTAAAAGTAATTCTGTTTATTGATTTAGATGCAGAATTTTATGCTCTACAACATTTATTTGAAGCATTTTTGTCTAAAATAATCTGGGGAGCAATGCGCACGAAAAAACTGTTTTTCTCATATGAATCGCCTATGTACACAGGTATGATGTTCCACCCGGTATATATATATATATATATATATATATATATATATATATATATATATATATATATATATACCGTGTGTCTGTCTTAAAGGTGTACATAGGAGATTAACATGGGAAATCAGTTTTATGCAATTTCCTGCTCGCCTAATTATTTTAAGCAAAAACGCGTCAAATAAAAGTTTTAGAGCATAAAATTCTGCATCTAATTTAATAAACAGTATTACCTTTACATGCTTTGTAACGACAGAAATTAAAAATGAACATTTCGAAAATTACGTTGAAAATATCGTCAGCCATGGAATTGAACAAAAAATAAATAACTGCTTGATGTTTTATCAAATTGTCGGAAACGTCAAATAAGTTAACTCACGTTGTGACAGATAAAACGTCAAGCATTTATTTATTTTTTGTTCAATTCCATGGCTGTCGATATTTTCAACGTAATTTTCGACATTTTCATAATTAATTTCAGTCGTTATAAAACATGTAAAGGTAATTCTGTTTATTGATTTAGATGCAGAATTTTATGCGTTTTTGCTTAAAATAATTAAGCGAGCAGGAAATTGAAAAAAACTGATTTCCCATGTTAATCTCCTATGTACACCTTTAAGATAGAAACACGGTATATATATATATATATATATATATATATATATATATATATATATATATATATATATATATATATATATATATATATATATGTTAGGAATTGTTCATATTATTATTGTTTGTATTTGAGTTGTTTTGTAATACCGTAAAATATTGATTATATTAATGTTAATTAAATTTACGTATTACATGACTGGGCCTTTATTATTATTCTTATTAATTGTTTTACGTTTATATGTTGAGTGTAACTTGATTTTTTTAGTCAGTTGTGTGTTGTACTTCGTGGCAGACGGAAATAAATGATTGGATCCATATATTGAGTTTGTGTTTTCTTTTATTATTGCACCCTATCTTTACATCAGAAGTGGGATTCAACACATGCGACCCGATAAGTGATTCTGTGATCTGGATTATTAGTGTTAGTGAGTGAAATAGGTGAAGCTCAAAATGAATGGTGCATCTGGAGACAGAGGAGAATCTACATCACAGCAAAGTGAAGCAATCAATCAAAATGATGTAAATCAATTACCGAATTCTGAACCTAGTGTATCAGGTATGCAACAGTTTATGCAATTGTTTTTCAGTCAGCTTTTAAATGCATCGCAGCCAGGTCCATCGCATACAAATCAATCATCTACCCGTACTAATTATGAGGGTAATTTTTCGTTAGTGAATTACGATCCTGACAAAAGTAAATATTCCACAGAAGAATGGCTTAGAGATGTTAAGGACATTAAAGAAAGATTTAAAATCGATGATCATATGATGATTTTGAAAGCTGGTGAAGCATTACAGGGAAAAGCACGAAAATTCTATGATGGCTGGAGACCTGAAAGAAGGAATTGGGTTCATTTTGAAGAAAATCTCCTCACTGCATTCCCTGACTGTGAATCATGGCATCTAAAATTACTACGAGCAGCCAATATGAAGAGCTCTGATTTTAGCAGTATTAGCGAATATGGTTTGGAGAAAATCCGCAGTCTTTATCGGTACTATTCGGAATTACCCTGGGAAAAAGTTTTATCTCCTGTAATCGGTGGTATTAGTTCAAGTGCTATTCGTGAAGGTTTACGTTTACACCAACCAAAGAACCAAAAAGAGCTCATGACTCTGCTTCGACAATATGAAGCAGAAATGACAAATGATTCTTTGATTGAAGAGAGAAAACCGAAGCGTTTGAAATTGGAACAACCGAACAAATTCTCAGGAAAGTGTTTCAACTGCGGTAAAACAGGCCATAGAAAAATTCATTGCCGAGCTACATCAACGCTCGTTAAAGCAGAAAATCAGGTAACGAAAAGAACAGCTGACGAAGGTAAGAAAGTAGCCCCTGTATGTAATTTTTGTAAACGAATTGGACATGTCGAATCAAGTTGTTTTATAAAGAATGGAAAATCAGAAATACGTTGTGCAACAATTAGACGATGTGAAATAATGCCAACTGCAACTATTCCATCGAACGATGGAAAACATGAGTTCACGTATATGGTCGATTCAGGAGCAGATTGGTCCGTTATTCATCATAGAATAACTAAGATAATTAATGCCAATATCATTCCTTGTGCCCAATCATTATCTGGATTAGGAAACAGAGAAACGCAAACGATTGGATATTGTCGATTGTATGTTACGCTTCAAGAAGCAACGCTAGAAATTGATTTTATGGTGGTGCCAGATAACACAATTCCAGGTGTCGATGCATTGATAGGTTGGGAAACCATTAATCGTCCGGGTCTAAAGATCGTTACTAGAAAACATGGCTTAGATCTACAACTATCCACACTGCCTGTATCTATTAAAAATACCTTGCGTATTTGTGTAGAGTCAGGAATGGACGAGCAACAAAAAACGCGATTAAATGAACTTTTAGATACCATACGTTCTCAAGCTCCAAGAGTTGTTACAACAGGAAAACTGAAAATACAGTTAAAGGACGATTTGCCAGTAGCATTTCGTCCGAGGCGATTGGCATTTACCGAACGAATCCAATTAAAAGAGATTATTCAAGAATTAATGAAGCAAGGGATAATCAGAGAAAGTTGTTCACCATACGCTAGCCCTATTGTACTAGTAAAGAAAAAAAATGGATCTCTCAGATTGTGTGTTGATTACAGAGAAATCAATAAAAAGGCCATTAAAGATCGATATCCGCTACCAAATCTACGTGATCAGTTAGATGCATTGGGACAAGCAATTTACTGTACAACCCTAGATATGCAATCTGGATTTCACCAAATTGAGGTGGAAGAAGATTCCAAAAAATACACGGCATTTATAACACCCGATGGCCATTATGAGTATAATCATATGCCCTTCGGCTTTGCGAATGCTCCTTCCTGTTACCAGAGGGCTATTAATAAAGCATTAGGACCACTAAAAGATACTGTGGCGCAAGTGTACCTCGACGACATAATGATTGCCTCCCAGACAATTGAAGAAGGATTTATTAACATGCAGAAAGTTCTAGATGCTCTCTCTAACGCTGGATTTTCATTAAATTTAGAGAAGTGTAGTTTCTTCAAGAGAGAAACTGAATATTTAGGCGCTATTGTTGGTAACGGCACAATTAAACCAAGTCCTAGAAAAATAAAAGCGTTAACAAACACTGTTCCTCCGAAAGATGTCAAAGGGATACGGCAGTTCTTGGGTTTGGCTGGATACTTTAGACGCTTTATCCAAGGATTTTCACTGATTACTGCACCAATTAATCGATTGTTGCAAAAAGATGCTAAGTTCAGCTGGACACCGGAACATGAGAAAATAAGACAAAATATTATTAGTATCTTAACAAAACAACCTGTTCTAAGAATTTTTAATCCGGAGCTGCCAACCGAGCTTCATACAGACGCTAGCTCTATTGGAATTGGAGCAGCTCTACTTCAAAAGCAGGACGGAGATATTAGACCTGTAGCATATTTTAGCCGAAGAACTACTGTAAGTGAAACAAAGTATCACTCATTTGATCTAGAGACACTAGCGATTGTAGAAGGAGCTGATCACTTTCGTGTTTACTTGTACGGGATACATTTTACTGTTTATACCGATTGCAATTCCGTTAGAGCAACGTTTTTAAAGAAAGATCTTCATCCGAGGGTAGCTAGGTGGTGGATAAAGCTTCAGGATTATGATTTCAATATAGAATATAGACAAGGATGTAAGATGGGTCATGTAGACTACTTGAGCAGGAACCCAGTTATCCAAAGATTTCAAATACCAAACGAGGCTACTACTATTTCAGAATATCAAGCACAAGACGATTTTTGTCGATCGCTACTCAGTAAACCTTTAAAAGAATTCGTGATACAAGATAATATTGTGTACCATGTTGAGCAGATAAAAAACAAAGCGATACTAATGAGGTGTTTTGTGCCGCAAGCAGCAAGACTAAAGGTAATGAAAACCTATCATGATGATGCAGCTCACATTGGTTGGAAAAAAGGAATTTTGCGAATGCGAGAAGATTTATACTGGCCTAAAATGGGGAAATGTTTAAAGAAATATGTTCGGAACTACAGATCCTGTGCAGTTGGAAAATCGCATACAGGACCTAAAGCTGGATTATACCAAAAGGGCGACAAAGCTAGCCAGCCATTAGAAGTTTGGCATATTGATCATGCTGGACCACTTGTCAAGTCAAACGGTTGCACTGAGATACTGGTAATAATTGATGCATTTTCGAAATATTGCATATTCACCCCAGTAAAGAATAAAACAACAGAACCATCAATTGTTGCACTGTGCGATCTCTTTAAGCAAGTCGGAAAACCAAAGAGAATCATAGCTGACAGAGCACGAGCTTTTACTTCAGCAAAATTTCAAAATTACATGGACAAAGAAGGTATAGAGTTGCATCTTATTGCTACTGGGGTTCCAAGAGGGAACGGACAAGTAGAGCGGGTAATGCGGACGCTTTTTAATCTCGTGAGAAGCGTACTAACTAATGAGAAAGAATCTAAATGGACCACAGTCTTACCACAAATTCAAGCTGTACTTAACGAAACAGTTAGCTCAGCAACAGGATTTACTCCAAATGCTCTTATGTTCGGTACAAAACAACGCTTACCAACAGAAGAACAACTGTTAAAAGGAGTAAAAACACAAGAGTTATTAGATATTAATAATATGAGATCAAAAGCAAATGAAAGATTAAAACTGAACAGAGAGAAGCAACAAAAATCTTTTAATGCGAAACGGTTGAAAGCAACACCTTTTAAAATTGGAGAAGTAGTGGTTGTTCAAGATTCACAGAAAGCTGGTTCTGGCAAATTGGGTGCCAAATTTCTTGGACCCTACGAGGTTGTTAAGCTATTACCTAATGAACGGTATGTTCTTAAAAGATCAAATCAAAGAACAAAAGTAACGAAAGTAGCAGCACATGAACAATTGAGATATTGGCCAAGGGGCCAAGAGGTAAGAGGGAAAAAGGAAAATTTGTCCTTGCTTGGAGCGTAATAGTAGTGTATGTAAATTGTGGACCTTCACTGATCACATGGACCTTCACTGGCCAGGGAACCTTAAATGGTTATTAATTATTGAATTTTTTGGAAATAAGTTTAGAACCTTAAATGGTTGCGGAAATTACAGTAATTTTTGTAGGGGGCCCCATCATACAAAATTGCCGATGCAGCAGCACGGAATTGAGACACAGGAGACGCGAGGACGCGTCATTGTTAGGATGGCCGTGTTAAGAATTGTTCATATTATTATTGTTTGTATTTGAGTTGTTTTGTAATACCGTAAAATATTGATTATATTAATGTTAATTAAATTTACGTATTACATGACTGGGCCTTTATTATTATTCTTATTAATTGTTTTACGTTTATATGTTGAGTGTAACTTGATTTTTTTAGTCAGTTGTGTGTTGTACTTCGTGACAGACGGAAATAAATGATTGGATCCATATATTGAGTTTGTGTTTTCTTTTATTATTGCACCCTATCCTTACATATATATATATATATATATATATATATATATATATATATATATATATATATATATATATATATATATATATATATATATATGTCGGAGATTGTAATATCAAAGCATGTCGTAACGATCATTTAATGAATCAAGTATTACATGAATCACTTATAATCTTTTAATTGTATTGTCGTAATCGAAACGTCAAGCATTCTTGGCTACAATGCTTGGATGGAATCAGTGTGTAGCGGTGCTCAGGGTGAGTGCATGTCCGCCTCGCTGAGATCATCACGTTTATATTATCGCTGTGGTTCTGAAATAGTGTTGGTCGACATAGAGTTTTCCAGTGATACTACCCCGCGACATCAGAAGTGGGATTCGCCTGCGATCCACAATATTGTATGTGGGTTTGTGTTCTGTTGGTGAATTATAAAGTGAAGTGTAGGGCCAAGCAGATTAAGATGGAAAGGCCGTCTAGCAATTTTTGCAGGTTTTCATCATAGGGCATTGACCAGTAACAAGGATTCCGTCTGTGTCCTACCCAGAGAGTGGTGACGCAATTACAAGAGCTCGTTAAGTAGAACCGTGAGTAATGAGTACTGAATTTATGTTAAGCGGTCTTCCAATACTGGTAAGAGATTTTATTACAAAGCTCAAGATATCGTTGTGAGCTATGTTGGTGGCAATTGGGTTGCTGTTGTAATAAAAGCAATTCGGTCAGTTGCTTGTTGAGAAACGAGAGACCAAGTCGAGTTTGTTGTTTATGATATTGTGATGGCCGATGATCCGGATTACCGATCTCCATATATGGTATTTAAGATATTATTTATTACAGTAGGTGTTCATGGCAGTTGTTGTATTTTGATTGATGTTTTGTCATTGAACTTGTATGACGTAATAAGTATTTAATTTTTGGTAGCTTGATTCTACTCCTTTACATCGTCTGCGACGTGACAATATTATTAAACTGAATGTAGGTCAAGTAGTCACAGATCGGGAGTATCAACCAGTTTACGATTTAGTTAGTTATTTGTGAAATAACAAACGAACTAATACAAATTCCTTAAAGCGTTTCGGTATGTCAAGAAAGATTGTAAAATGTTTTCATTGTACAAGTTTCGCAAACTAACAGGCACGTTGAGTAGGTACACTGCAACCTTGAGGCACCTGATATAATGTTACTTACTTTTTATCCAGATATGACCGATGCGGGTTCAGAACCATGGTGTACCGAAATAGAAACTATAACATGAAAATTTTACTGGAGATCTTCAGGGAAGATAGTTAAAGGTGGAAATATGTTAGAAAACTATGCTAAAGATTAATATTTTATTAACTGCAGATAAAGTTTACTGAGCTACAAATTGTAGGTAGATGATATTGTTATTATCATTATTAGGTTGAGGGCTTTAAGCGCTGGTGACTTTTGTCACCGCGACCAGTAAGATCTGCTGTAGCGTGTTTTGACTGAATGTCTGGAAGCCACTCCAAAGTTTTGATGAACTGAAATTTGGTATTTTATTTTAGTTTATCGTCGAGGGTGAAATGAATATCTCCAGGCTATGAATTATGGCTTTTCAAATATCCACAGGAAGTGCCTAAGACTCACTTATACTACGGTACCCATTTTAGCTTTGATTCACAAGTGAAAGCAGCCTGGTTATCTGACGTTAAGTAGATTGCTTCTTCTTTGAGAGCTTGTTTAAGTTTATTGAGCACACAGATTTATTGCTTGAGATATAATGAAACCGTTGTGTATGGATTCCTTTATTTGGCAGCACGGACCAAATAAAATCGATCCAGTTTCTGCTGACTCTAGTTTAGAAATATCCGTAAACCAGGACAGATAGTCTATTTGGAAGAGTGGCCTTACTACTGTCCACCGAAGGCGATTACCAAAAACTCTCTTGTGTAGCTTTTTGTTCTAGAAATTATGAGTGGCCTACGAGATCTCCAAACTTGACGTGTTTTGTCTTGCAGAGTGCAAAGACGTTGGCCCTAGAATCAATTCCATTACTGCACTTGGACAGGTATTCATAGCGCCTGTGGTATGTGATACAAAGAAAAACTATCGTTGCGCTTCCACAATGACGCTGTGGTTTCCAAGCTGGTTAAGCGATAACGGAATAGTGTTCCATTGCTGGGTAAGCAATGACGGTGTGGTTTTCCGAGCTGGTTAAGCGATGACGGAATAGTGTTCCATTGCTGGGTAAGCAATGACGGTGAGGTTTTCCGAGCTGGTTAAGCGATGACGGAAGGGTGTTCCATTGCTGGGTAAGCAATGACGGTATGGTTTTCTTGCGCTGGTTAAGCGAAGATGGAATAGCGATCGATTGCTGGTTAAGCAATGATGGTCTGTCGCTGTTGGACAAGCTATAACAATGCTTGAATACTGATATTGGTAGTCATGTATTTACTGGTGAAATGTATTGTCACAGAATTATGATTTGTTTGACGTCTTGTAAAAAAGGCGTCCATTACATAATTTAGTGTACTATATGTAGCTAAATTTTGAGCTTAATATAAATGTGAACAAAGTAGTAACTATTTGAGCACTTATTGGTCAGAGATAGCCGAGCGAAAATACTGTGGATAAATTCTTTGTTTTCAGATAGTTCACACGAGGACGTGTGAAACGTCAGAATGGCCGTGTCGAAGATTGTAATATCAAAGCATGTCGTAACGATCATTTAATGAATCAAGTATTACATGAATCACTTATAATCTTTTAATTGTATTGTCGTAATCGAAACGTCAAGCATTCTTGGCTACAATGCTTGGATGGAATCAGTGTGTAGCGGTGCTCAGGGTGAGTGCATGTCCGCCTCGCTGAGATCATCACGTTTATATTATCGCTGTGGTTCTGGAATAGTGTTGCTCGACATAGAGTTTTCCAGTGATACTACCCCGCGACATATATATATATATATATATATATATATATATATATATATATATATATATATATATATATATATATATATATATATATATATGATATTATTTACCAAAGAACGAATAATGAATTATTCAATAGTAATATTAATATTATTGTTTAGTGGGTTTGGAAATTTAGCAAAACTTGGTCAAATTAAGAGATACGCTAGATTAATTGAGAATAAGAAAATTAGGAAGGCCGAAGAAAATTTGCATTATTATTTTAAATAGTTATTTATCTGTCATTTTAAATTAATTTCGAAAGCTAATTTATTTAGAATTTAGAACACAGTTAATCAATTTTTATGTATTATGTGTGAAAATATGAATAAGAATTATTGGGAGCTTTGAATAAGTGGAAGAAAAAATGGTAAAGTGTATTATTGTTGAACATATTTAAAATAAAATTCTTAAAAATATGAACCCAATAATTAATTATAGTGTGACTTTGGTATTAACTAAATAAGGAACTTAGAAATTTGATGTTTCATGACAATATAGCTAATAGCTACTATTGATTGATGCAAATATAATTACTTTATAAAAACCATACAGGGAGTTTCAAAAACATACCGACAAACTTTCAGGATTTCGTAGAGGACATCAAAGCAATTACTTTCAGTGGTATTCAAACTTTTTAGTAGTGCGACTTCAAATTGATGCCATTGGCATATATAGCTACCCCAATATTATAGTTTCGAATACAATTATTTAAATTTTAAAGAAAGCTGATAATAGACAGATTCAAATTTATATAGAAAAAAAAACATTTCTGCAAAATACATACAAAAATTTACACAAAAAATATAAACACAAAATACATACGCATACACGTATAACAAAAATTATAGTTTACTGAGAATCGAGAGCCGTTTTTACCTTCCGTCACCTTTAGGTAAGGAATGTATTGTCTTTAGTCAAAAAATTCGATAATGAGTTTTTAATCAATAAGCACGTTTTAGGGTCCCTAGAATACGAATTTACTATTTTTACGATGATGTGTGTGTGTGTGCGTGTGTAACAAAAATTTCGTCTGCGATAACTCTAATACTACAATTTCAAAAATTATAATTTTTTCGTATTCTTCTTCGTTACATCCATATGAAGAGCTGATTAGATTTTGATTACAACTGGTTAACCGGAAGTACCATCATTTGAAGATTTTAACAGTTTTTCTAGAGAAAACTATGTTAAATATCATTTTTTTAGATTTAATGTTATTATAAATATTAAAGAATATTTTATTCTCTATACGATTTGACTGCATTTACACTTAATATTAAATGGATATAGAGTTAAAAATTTACAAAGAACTTAAATTTCATAAAGTAGCCATAGCTATGGAAACAGCTACTATATTAAGAAAATTCTGATTGAAAGATGTCAGTGTCAAGTGAAATCTGGGCCTGCGCACTCAGTGGGTAATTACTGACTTTTGATTTCGTTATCTGTGCACCCACTTTGGCGCTAGTATCGACAAAATTTAAATTAAATTTCCCCCGCCATTTCTTAAAAATTTGACGGTGCGAATTGTGCAAATGTCAAACGAAAAGTGCGATATTGGAAATTAATACTTTAGTGTCATTCACTGTGTTAACATTGTTTCAATGTGTTTTACGTTCTTCTTTAGTATTATTTGTGCTCAAATCGATGTTGCGTTCCGTTTTGTGACAAACTGGATCGCGTTATTAATAGACATCCAGTTTTTAATACTTGGTTAGAACGCATTTCTTTGAAGAAATTGAAAATATGGACCCGAAGGATACTGTCATACTGTGTGATAAATATTTCTCGGTAGAAAGCAACATACCAGGGACTAAGAATTTAAAAGTGTACCCAGTCTGTTTTTAACAGGTGTGTTATTTTTCTTTCATGTGAATTTCTTTATTATTAGTATCACATTTTATGTTTAAGGTCCATATTAGTATTGCTTTCTTTTTCATAGTACTAATGAAGAGCGTATTAATGCAGCAACTGCAGGTAAATCAATAATCAAAAGTTTAATTTTTCTCAGGAAGCTTAATCTTTTAATTATTTATAGAAATGTCCACACAAAATGTTTATATTGCCAGCAGCGAACTCAGTAAAATTGATTATGAGGAAAACTCTACAGGTATTTAATATAAACAAAAATTTCAAATATTCCGCCTACTGTGCCTTCAAAATTTTAGTTCCTTGTGCAACCACCGAGCGCTAGCATCGCTGAGTTTTAAAAGCCGCATGACAACGATAGAGTTCCCAATCTATATACGTAGTATATGTATCTATTGTCTATGAGTGAAATTTACATAGTGTGTTTATCATATAATTTTAATGGAAATATAGGATTTTCTGCTATAAGTTTTCTGTATGGAATTTGCATAAAATACATGTAACTGCCGAAAGGTAATGTACAAGAAATAGAATCTTTACCAAGGATCTTTCTGTATGAAATTTGTACAAAATACATAGAACTGACGGAAGGTAATGTGCTGGCCACATCAGTTTTTTTTTTATTTATTTATTTATTTATTATATTAAACTTAATTTGCGTCTGAAGGGAGATTTTACGTCTAACCTATTTCTATATACCTATACATTTTCAATTAATTAATTATAAAAACCGATGTTCACACATATAAGATGATGTAAAAGACAACAAGAATATCAGTGTTTTTTATTTATTTATTCAAAAATAATATAAATATTAATTCAATGTCTAAAATTTATTTACTTCCCTAGTATCGCATACTGTTTTCAGAGATTATACAGAACAAGTCCGGAAAGTAGAATTTTTAGGACGAGTCCAGTAAATTATTATTTTCATTATATATTTATTTACCCACTGATTTATACTCTGTTCCATTTAAAGCATTCAGGAGATGGGTCTCACATCAACGTTAATTTTAAGTAGCCGAAATTACATTGGGTACATTTGTCACTTGTCTCCTATTTCAACCAATCAGAGAGTTCAAAACTATGCCATATTCTCTACAATAACGGATGGCTTAAATGGAACAATGTATAATAAATACACGAAGTGTTTATAAGTTCTATGTATTTACGAGTTAGTCTTCCTTATAATGAAGTTTAAAATATTCCACTCTGTTAAATAAATATGTAATATAAATTATACTTATCAATGAATAAATTTGTATAAAACTCAACAATACATTTCAATTATTAAATGAACGAAATGAAATATTACTTACCATCATACTTATATTTATTTTTTGTGGACGACGGTATTTGCACAGTATGTACGAAAAATTGATTATTTGCACATATTAAAATTTTAAAAAATTAAAACCTTTTGAATTTTATTCATTTTCAAATCCAATTAAAAGGGAAGCTCGCGCTCAGAAAATTCTGAACATAATTGTACGTACAAAATTACTATGTACCACCTGTGTACAAAATAGCCAATTATTCGAACATATTGTATGTGAAAATAGCCACGTCTATTATTTTTTATGCTTGCTACGTACCTTAAAATACGAATGTAATATTTGAAAAACTATGGACTGCAAAAAAAAAACAAAGATTTTCGGAAACTGAGCTTAATTTATTTAAAATGTTTTATTATATGACAATGTTAACTGGAAATTAAAAACGTATATGTGTGTACTTGAAAAATTCTACTGAAAACTGAAATTTGCTCTGCATCTTGTCATACCTATATAAGATATCACAAAACTTTCAAGATTATTTAACATAATTTTTTTGATAACTTTTTAAATTTAGAAAGTGACATTTAATCAAATTTCTTGGATAGAATCGAAGCATCCAGCGCGGTCGAATTCCACGCAGTTGAATTCCACGCGGTCAAAATGTACCCCCACCACTTTGTCCGTTCTACAGAAATTCAAATATTTCCACGCCGTCAAATCCCACCCGGTCGAAATGTTACACGATACAAATCCCTCGCTCCCGTACCGCTCTTTTTTTTTCTCTCTCAACAGGATTAAATCCCAATTACAGAGAGGTTTAGATATACAAACATCCTTAGTGGGATTCGAACCCAGGACCCCTAGCATACTCATGACAGAGCCGTTGCTCTAACCATTGAGCTTCCGGAGCCGACGTGATCGTATTGCATTCTAACAATCTATGCTTCGTGGTAGTTCCGCGCCAAGGATAATATATTAAGAAAAATTAAAACATATATTATTATACAATAAACTATTTAATGAATGAAGCAGGAAAAGAATTTACCTATACATTTTAAGTAAAATTATTAATATTTCTGGTCCGCCATTATAGATTAGCTGTCATATTATGTGAATAAGCAGTTCATTCTTTTTTTCATTTGTAAAATTATGTATTATTGTGGTTATTATAAATCTTATGTTGCTTTTATTTCCAAATATATTTTCTTCCACTCGGCATATTTTGACAATAACGGTAACTTGATGTATCTACATAAACTTGTCTACTTGAAAATAAATTTAATTATTTTATAATATTAAAGAACTAGTAAATTATCATGTTTACTTAAGATGGATAGGTAAATTCTTTTCCTGCTTCATTCATTAAATATTTCGTTATATAATATATGTTTTAAAATTTCTTTTTAATATATTATCTTTGACGCGGAACTACCGCGAAGCATAGATTGTTAGAATGCAATACGATCGATAAAGAGAGCGGTACGGGGGCGACGGATTTGTATCGTGTAACATTTCGACCGGGTGGGATTCGACGGCGTGGAAATATTTGAATTTATGCAGAACGGACAAAGTAGTGGGGGTACATTTCGAGCGGCTGGGATTTCGACCACGCGGAACTCGATAGAGTATTAATAATAATGTTTGTATGCACTGTACTGTAGGAGACAGGATTTGGATCTCGGAAAACATGAAATAAAATTCAAGAACTATTAACAAAAGAAGCTTTATTATCTAATGTAATGCCTCTTATAATATAATATATTTTCTTAAATTGATTTTTACAACAAATTTACATTTATAATTTCTTTTTCAATAATATTAAGAAGCAGCATTATTGCTGTCTCTTCATAAATGATATATACGTATCATTTTGAGATCATATTTAATACATCACAGTTTCATTAAAGAGAAAATATATTATTACGCAATCTTAAAAACATTTGTGAACTTACACTTAAAAGAAGAATGAAAGGGAACAACACAAACGACACGAACGAAAGAAAAGAAGACTTGCAAACCAATTGCGTACTCAGTAATTATTTTCTCTTGACTGCGCTGTTTAGAGTAAACTACCAGTACAATTACTTTTGCTCAATTTGAATTCTACTCGGTTGACAACGAGCTGCCAAACAGAAAATTTCTTCTTAATTCGAAAATTACTTGTTTCTATTTGTACTTAATTTTTCTTTGGGGAATAGTGAACTTAACTTCTTCAAATTTTGCAACTTATTAGTACTGATGTTAAGAAGAACTTAGCGATACTAACAAACGTAAAATATCTCTTATGTATTCCCAACACAATATATCCCGTTATATTATAAGATAATAAACATTAAGAATTATTCTTAAAAAAAAAAAATAGGCAATACCTTTCAAATTATCTTATCCGATTTGTTCCGTAAAATCATACCGTTTGCAGTGGTTTCTAACAAGCTTCACAGAAGTAACGAATATATAATCTATCTTTCTTATATCATACAGAGGATAACTCTGTTAGGAACCAAGGCACACGGAAACCTATTCTTCGGTAATACAAATTAAAATCATCCACAACTACTCGTATAAATAACAATAAAAATGGATCATTTCATCAGTATTGTAATCAACGTATTCAAAAACCTAAAAACAAATAATAAGAAATGAAATTAAACAAAAATAAAAATAATAAAATTCCTAATCTAAAGCTAAATAATATTAAATATACACAAGTTTTTGAATACGTTAAAGCACTCAATCATTGACAGAATCTGACAACCTTCTCCTACCAACCGCAATAGCATTTCTTTTTTTTTTTTGTCGAGATCACAAGATATAATAAATACGTACAATACAAAAATACATCTACATTGCAAAATTTAATTTCTATACATCTTAAATAATTTTAAATTTGTACGTTTTCGGAAAATTTATATTAATTTTTGTATAAAATTAACTTTCGAGATCTAAGAATTATCCTGGTGGGATGAAAGTAGTGCGGATGGTAGAATTAACTCCTTATCGATCTCCGGGTGCGCGTGATCCTCCCGGTCCGGTTGGGGGACGGCGTCACGCTCATCTTGTGCATGGTCTTCAAGCGGTTTGTACTGCTCTTCTTCTTGGACTTCAAGAAGTCTGAAAGCAAAGAAAAAATCCGTTAGTGTGACCTTTACGACACAACAAACAAGTACTAACTCGTCTCTTAGATTTTTATACCAAGGACGTGTTGCGTCAGGAGTGAATCATTGTGGTCCACATAAAATTGCCTTTTATTTATGTTTTTCATTTACGGCATTAGTAATACCATATTAGCTATTATATTGTATATTAATTGTACTGAATATTACTTTCTTAACACATTTTTCTTTTTTACAAATAAATTAAGTACTCGTAAACTCGTACTATGTTACAAATTCTATTTACAAATCTATGTATGTATGTATGTTAAAGAATTATTCTCTCTTCGCCTCTCATATTCACATATCCACTATAATCCAAATTCTTACTACTGTCACCTTTTTGAAATCCGGATACATTTGCAAGTAAATACATACAGAAAATAAAAAAACAACGAAAGTAAACCGAATAACACTTGTTTGAATTTATTATGTCACATCAGGCAGAAACCACATTGCTTTGTATGAGAAAACTCATATTTCCAATTATTTTAAACATATTTATGTGTTTTTATAGTGTTGAAATAGATCAATTGCGATATTGTGGAGCATAATTTTTAAAAAAGAAATAACTCAGTTTTCTTATACCTAAAAATAAAAGAGACTTCAATTAATAGCGAACTCTACTATTAGTAAAATCGTATTCTAGGGACCCTAAAAAGTACTTATCCATTAAAAACTCATCACCGAATTTTTGACCAAAGACAATACTTTAAGGTGACGGAAGGTAAAAAAAGTTATAAGCCTATAGCAAAATCAACAAACAAATGAATGTCAGAAATCTCATTACACTACTAAATTCGTATCAGAAAGTTTGTCCCATTGGAATCTACCATATTAAATAATATATTTCGTATCATGTTTAGAAAGAATCATTTTGCTGAATGAGATCTGCGTCATACAATATTTAAAAAAATATAAAACGCTTCACGAATAACAATTAAGAGTTTCTAGTATTATAGATCGATTTCAATTTAGATGGTTTCTTTAAAAAAATGTCACACGTTCTCTATGTCTTGAGGTTATATTTGGGTGACAAGTGCGACTATAACTTCGATTGTATTGCTTTTATCGTTACCGTTAACGTGAATACAGGGTTGGCCTGATTAAATCATTTGATTTACATCACGATTTTAATCATGATTTAAATCAACTGATTTTTTAAATAAAATCATTGATTTAAATCAAATTTTATAAAATAATTCCTTTTTTGTAGAAAAATCAATTATTTTTCAAATTATTTTAGACAAATGCAGAGTTGACAAAAGAAAACTCTACTATGGTAATATAATATAAAAATATATACATATATACATAGGAAATACAATGGTAAAATATTCATATATTTGTAAATTTTGCCCTATTAATTTTAGAACGAAAGTGTAAATACAAAAAATGTTCAGAATTAAATAGTGCATAAAATGAGCCTAAATTTATTGATATAATAGGTTTTTGTCATGAGATAAACGTAAACTAAAATATCCGTTTTATGCTTTTTGCAGAGTGCTATGCAAGACATGTTTTGACCTGTTTTATTTAGGTAGACATGGTTTATGTATAAGCAAAAATTCAAAAGCATTCTTTGGGGTTTCATTATAGATATTAAATATTTATATTACTTTTAAAACAATTAAAAAGTGCAATAACACCAACAGGTCTTTAAAAATAAAAACACCATTACTTATCCGATTCTTTAAAAAAACAATGATTTTTGATTTTTTTAAAATAAATCATGATTTTTGCCAACTGCGTAAATACACTAATTAAATGCGGTAAACATTGAAATTGAAAGTCCCTTATTTTTAAAATAAAGTGTTTTTTACATAACGTTAACGTTTACGCTCTTTCATCTAAGAAGTTGCAATAACTATTCTAGTTATCTAGCAGCATACTTATATAAATTAAAGTTTCAGAATCTTTTAATCTTCTGCAGATTCCTACAAATATCTACATATCACATGTACAGACATACACAAACACACATAAAAATATCATCGTAAAAATATTAAATTTGATTCTAAGGACCCCCAAAAAATGATTTCACCTCGATAATATTACTTGTAACATTCGGCCTTAATAATTATTGTTAAGTAAAAAAAAATCTAGACCAAACTAATATATTTATAAGTTGCTAAAAATGAAATATAATCATAATGTGACTATAACGAAAATTCATACTACTATATTTACTCAAAAAATCTGTTTATTATTTATAATTTACTACGATCACTTATCATGTTGCTGAACTAATTTGCAAATATTTTAACATAGATTTGTGCGTTTTTGATAACACTTGCGAAATTCCTTGAAGCGTTTAAAAAACTACGTTTCTATTTAATGATAATGATATCAAAACCGCGGAAATAAAAAAAAAATCCTGACAACAAAACCACAGTGATAAGTGTCCAGAGCTCCGAGTGCACAGAACGCGAGGCAGATAATCCAGAATTATAGTTTTTATATCTTTACCGTATCTTTGCAAGCCAGCACCCAGACTACGCACTTCCTTGCTTGTAGTAAACAAACGAGACTTTTTCATAGTAGTAAAAAAAATGGCGGGAAGACGACGATAACATTAATCAGAATTCTTTTCTCGTGCTTGTGTATTTTGACCTAGGTCTGAATCAGAATTTAAATGTATTTCATCATTTCATTAGCAAAAAATTGGCGGGAAGATGTTGTACATAACTTTGTTTGTTTCATTTCACTGTTGTCTTGATGAGATTGGCCAAGGCCTACTACTGCTACGGGGTACCGTTAACATGTGCTTCTTAAGCAATGCCTGTTTCAATTCATTCTTTCAATTTAGTATTCAAATCAGGTCAACCTAAGCTATTGTGGATGTTTTCTTTTATATGTTTTATTAACCAATGACATCATACAATTGTTTCTCTCAAGCCTGAATTACATTATACTTTTTTCGCACACATTGATAGTTTTTCGTATTATACTTCGTTTAACGAAATGCCTCCAATGATCATGTAATAATCAAATGAAAGTGATTGCGTGCTACGTTCAGTTGAGGATGTGGTAGGTAGCGCAAAATTCATCATCAATATTTTGTTGTATTTGTATTGTGGAAAGGTCTGGATAATTTTCTGTAAGAAATATTTAAATCACTTGCAGCACTTCAGCAATCAACAGTAATACCACTAGCGACTATGTTTTTTGCCAGCAATATCACGTCTATTGGTTGTTCCCTTGTCACTAAAAAAATATTAAACGGATTTCGAAGGGCCTTTCACGGAAATATAGCTTAGTATCTAACTTAAAATATAGGCGCAATATTATTTTGTTACGTTAAGTTAGTTAAGCTGCAGATTTTGTTATATGTATATGTCGGTGACAAACACTGAAATCCGTCAATGCCCAGTTGGTACAGGGATTACCAACAAATAGCGGAATATTCCAATAGAACTAATTCTTGTTCAACATTATATTCCAACTCCTCCTTCATCCCAGTTAAAACCACTGTTAATGTAGTTCTTGCCGTCCCTAAAAAGTTAGGGATCTTATATTAAGCATCGATGAGCGCCATCACGGCGCGAAGCGGACTGATTGACTTCCGGCGGATCGCCAGTGTAGCGGTTTTTTTATCATTCCACATTTATTAAAATAAAACATAACCTCAAATGTCTAAACTAAATTTTTACTGTTTTAAAAATTGTTAAAAACGTTATCAAGTGGGTAATCATGCATTTGCATTACATTATTGTTTCTCTGCAGTCTATATACAAAGTTGCCATTTGCGCTCTCTTTTGTCAACGCAAAATGTCACAATGTTGAGAAATGTCACTTGTCTACATTCTTAATAGAAACATTTAGTCAGGAACTAATGGCACTATAGTTACACATTTACCACATTCACAAGTCAATCTGACATGTAATTGCTCTGTCGCTATATTAATAACCAAACAAAATGCCGCACGGCTGTGAAAATAAAGTAGGGCATTTATTTACAGAAACGAAAGTATAAAATGCTTAGATTAGATTTAAGCAATAGCTCAAGAAGAATGGAAAACAACGATAAATTAAAATTAAATATAAAATAAATTGTGTGAACAGTTGTGCTGCCACCTGCAAAAATTTGACGTGAATGCTCCCATTGGACATCCACTTTTTCACTGCACTAGTTTAATGTACTTGAAACAAATAAACTATACAAAAAACTTATAATATTCGTTACAAAATTGGCATTAATTTTTTGAAAAAACAAAAGCCAAAGCAATATCTTGAAGCCATATTTGAATACATTACTATCTTCACTGCAAAACTATTGATTAGTACTGCAAGTACAATGTGTACATTTTATTATTTTTTGATATGGTGGACGACTGTTGAATTTTTTTTGTTTTTCGAGCGCGAATGGACATTGTCGATTCCGAGAGAACAACCTCTCAATACACAATGTCCCATTTTGCGCTCTTAATATACAAATAGCTATTATGATTTATACAGTATTAAAATCAATAGCAAAGAACCTTTCAGAATAGTAAAATCCAATATATTTTAATGTTTCAACAGTGTTTAAGAATTTTTTACAAGCTTCAAGCCTCGGATTCAGCAAATTAAAACTTCTAATTTACACTACCTATTCGTATGCCTAGATCTGATTAAATATTTCATGGACTAATATAAGTGTAATGTAATTCATACTTTATAATTTTAAAACTACAGAAATTTCATTTCTTTGTAATTTACATTCCTAATCGTTGTACCATAAAAAGCAAAAAATGAATAATGTGTGTTTGTCATATTAAATTGCTTTTTAATTGGACAGGGAAGCACGACTGCATAAAAAGGAACCATTAGCCCATCGTGAGAAAGGAGGTACAATAACTTCGTTCCAAATTATTTTATAAACACAAAAGCAGTAATCAAACTCATTTGTACGTTAAAAAAATAAATAAAACATTTATAATTAATTAAATGTGAATCTTGCTTAATCTTATCATTGCGGGAATATTCGAAACAAACTTTTCTCAGTGCTTTTCTTTCAAAAGCGGCATTACAAATAAAAAACAAAACAGATGATATCAAATATCAAAACAGAAAAAAATATCTAACTGGTGTGAGTGTTCACAATCAAGCTCTAATCCAAACAGAAAAATACATTCCTTATAGCAGACTTGAATAGAAAAAAATATAATGCTTGAGATGCAGCCTGACGTCACTCGTGACGACATGGATCTATATCCGGAACTTGTAGTACTTCGTCAAATACTACAGAACATATGTATGACTTATCTTTTTAGATAACCCGTGTGAAATTTCTTAGATATTGTAGACACTTCTCTACACATTCATACACATAATAAGTGCTCGAATAAGTGTTTTCACTTTTTATCTATTACTTATAATTAATAGTAATTGGACAATAAAAAATCATATAGACCTTTAATAATTCAATTGCACTTTACAAACAGTAAAAATTGAGTTATTGTCTTGCTCACGCGGAACAGTTCATTTAATTACTATCGTAGCTTAATTTCATTTCATTTTTTTTAACTTTCACATCTCGTAGGTATTAGGCACTTATTTCCCAAATACCGGCTAATTTATAACGAGTGTAACAAACTTTAATAGTTTGTTGGGTGGGAGATCATTTCGAATGAAAAATATCATATAAACATAGGATCCTATTCCTCTAAGTTATTAATATGACATTAAAGTTTTATAAAAAAAAAACTTTTAAGTAATTTGCAAATATTAACAAGTTACTTTTGAAAAACAAAATGTTTATACCAATATTTCTTAAATTGGAATTTTACCTTAATTAATACTTTATTTCACACCAATGGTTTTAGTGCTGTAGAATGTGTATATGTCGGCGGCAAACACTGAAATCCGTCAATCCCGGTGTACCGACGCAGCCTGGTTGGTACAGGGATTGCCGACAAACAATGGAATGATCACAAATTTACATTACACTGGCAATCCGGCGGAAGCCAATCACTCCACTTCACTCCGTGTTGGCTCCCATCGATGCTTAATATAACATCCCTATCTTTTCAGGGACGGTTAGAACTACATTAACCGTGGTTTTAACTGGGCTGAAGGAGAGGCTGGAATTGAATGTTGGACAAAAATTAGTTCTATTGCCGGCAATCCTTGTACCAACTAGGCATTACCGGGACTGATGGATTTCTGTGTTTGCCGCTGCCATATACGAGTACATAATGGATTTATTTACGGGTTTTGTAATGATAATAAATGATAGTAAGCAATCCGAGGATTTTGGTATTATTTTGATGCTGGTTTCGTCAAATTTATTTATTTTAATGTTTCATTGAGTTATTTTCGAGGTTATTTTATATTTTGTTCAGTTCAATTACAATTAGTGATGGTTCAATTCACGAAATTGAATAATGAGGAAAAATTCCCGGAAATTTCCCGGGATATTACCAAGAATTTCTTTTTTAAATTTCCCAATGAATTTCAAATATTGCGAAGCACCAGAATATTTGTCGACGGAGTAGGAGTAGGTAACAGACAGGCACAAGGTACAAACATGCAAAACCAAAAGAACAGGCGTCTATGTATAATATTTCCGAAAAACAAAAAATTCAAAAAAAAAATCCGGGAAAAGCCAAGTTATTTTTCCCCGCAAATAGTAATTGAAGAAATTTCCGGGAATTTTCCCGGGAAAAAACAAAATTCCTTGCGGCAATTTTTTAGTGGCACATCACTAATTACAATCCCTATCAATTTAAATTAATTATTATTTATAAAGTTTTGACTTCTTGTATTTTGCTTACTAACAGGCTTAGGAACTACGTTTGTATGACATTTTTACTCAAAAATAACTTTAATAAGCTATTAAAGTTCGTTACAGTTGTTGTAAATCATCCTGTATACTATCTTCTACATAAATGTCAAACACTAGATACCTGGCATTTTATTCAATTTGTACATACACAAACTGTCCTTTTTCGTATAAATAAGTACGAGAAATTCCGCAATAAGACTTGACATTAAATATAAGTGTGTAACGTTAAGCGCCGCCTTAGCTCCATAGTAATCAACGGTTGTCATAGGATTGAAGACTAACTATTGTACTGGGGCCTTGGCCCTGACATGACTCGAGCCATTGAAGATGATGAAGAGAAATACCTCGAGAAATACTTAAAAATCCATTACGTGTCATTACTTCACTCTTACATACTTATTACCACAGTTATGGGTGATTCTCAACCAATAATTTGCATCTTTGGGAATAAATGATGTTCAATTGAAGAATTTCAATTATAAAATTTTTGTGGGGTTGTCGTCATAACAAGTCGCAGACTGTTACTGCAGTACTTGTTAATTGACAATTAAACACACTAGGAATTTCTTATACATTTTTCATTATTTTTCTAAAATATAGGGTCGCGTGGATGTGCGCATTACGTAACGATTGCAGTTCCAATTTTTGAATCACATAAAAGTAACGCAATGCCATGCTACACTCTGCACACTTTAAGATCGAGAGATCATGCAAATGCCCCCTCTACAGAACAGACATGAGGTTTGATTGAGCTCATTTTTTTCATGGTTCCAGTAAGTACATTATACGAGATATGGAATACTTTAAAAGAGACAATAATATTGATATAGTAATTAACGTATCAAGGATGTTATAAGGACAATAACACCTGACGTTAAAAGTATACTTTTCGAGGGCCTCTGGCCCGAGATGTGTACGTTGACCGAAGGTATTATTGTCCGTTTAACTCCCGTGGTGCGTTCAACGTTTAACGTCCGACTATAGTTTTTTAATATTCTACGGATTACGGATTAGAAAGTTTTAATAATATTAACGGAGTAGGTAAGCTATGAATGATTCTGCTTGTTTTAGGCTTTATCCCACTATCAATATCAATTTATTGACAACATTAACATTACCAGCAAAAACTCATCACACGCTCTTGAGTGAGTTGGTATATAACAACCCTGAAAGCAGGGTTGTTATGATAATAATAATAATATACGTTAAATAATTTAACTATTTTCAAAATTAATGAAACCTCGTTGGTAAGGGAGGTATAGGGATCGTGCCAAATATTGCATATCGAGATTTTGGTAAATGACCACTTTTTAAGGTCCCTAGAATCCAATTTTAATATTTTCACGATGATGTCTGTGTGTATGTGTGTGCGGATCCTCCACTCTAACTCAAATACTATATCATTCAGAAAATTTTGAATCCTTGTATTTCGAACTTTTTCTGTAATGGAAAGAGCTCATTAGATTTTGGTGAAAATCGGATAACCGGAACTGGCTCTTTACTAGAAGCTCCAAATAGTTTTTCTTCCAAAATATATCTTTAAATGTTATTTTTTTCGAGATTAATGTTATAATAAAAATTAAAGATTATTAAATTTACTATAGATTTGCATAAATACTATTTCTATATATTTTATGGATAAAATTATCTATAATTTAAATCTCAGAGCCTACGCTTTAAACAAACAAAATGCAGTTATTCAAATGTATGTAACTGACAGATAAATGTCACTATCAAAGAACTAATCATTTCAAAGTAATATTAGTAACGTTTTAAAAAGAAAAAAATAAATAGAACAATAGAAAAGGAATTCAATACAGTTTCCAGCATAACTAAATATGTAGGTATGTATTTAGATTATTAAAAAATAACGATTCACAAAAATTATTTAAAATTTAATCATTTTATTATAGCTCTGGTGACTCAATGGTTAGAGCAACGCCTCATGTCATGAGTGCCGTCGGGGCTCTGGGTTCAAATCCCACTAAGGCATGGATGTGTGTGAATGTGAACCCACTCTGTAATTGGGATTTAATCCTGTTGACGGGTTTTAAAAAGGTAGTTACTTGGATTAGATTAGACTATATTTTAAGAAATAAACTGTCAAAATTAGAGTGAAATTCGCTAATCCAAAAATAAGGATTAACTTAAACTTTTTTGTGACTTGGGCTGTAAATGGCGGACGTATTGTGTTGGCCACACCAGATTTTTTATCAAATTTCGTTTACTGTCATTACCGAAATTTGTGAAAAAAAAGCTGCCTGGCACATCTAGAAATGAAAAATAAACTGTGATGACATATTTTTAAATATTCATATGTTAATTAAGGAGTTCCAGTTTATAAATATTTCCTGATTATGTATGTACAGTGAAAATGGCATTCATTGTACCTATTAGAAGTGTGAATGGTATGCAGTACAGTTCCTTTTACTCGTGTGAACGTCGTCCGCATGTCAACCTATTTACGCAATGTTAACAGCAACAGCATTCCCAGCTCCCAACCGGTAAATAAGTAATTCCTGTTGATTTATTTGCTAATCATCCTCAGCTTGAGCTTTGTTGCGAAACCCAGGGCGGCAGCGGCTGAGGCTGTGTGCTAACATTATGTGTTGCTGCTGTGTAGTCACTCGGCATAGAACTGGTTCCAGCTTTGTTTCGTAACTTTCTCCTAGGCTAGGCAAACGGCGGTCTCACAAGAAAGGTGCGCGGAGTAGATAGAATCTAATTAGATACAGCCTTACAAAATACTTTGCAAACATTGAACACTGGTACCCTAGGAGAATACGAATTAGCATGAGATCGTTATTATCCAGCTGTCAGGTTTATATGCCGTTTACTTTTGCACTATTTAATCCTTCACTGCACAATTTGTATGTAAATAAATTAGAATATTTCTCATGTTGATAGAAGAAAAGAGTACGAAAGTCCTAATTCGGCTTTCCAAACAGGTACCAATTTATCAAAACTATAGTTTTCATATTAATTTCTATTCTCTAGCCCATCTATACTCGTATGATTTACATAATAATGAATGACTATCAAAAGAAATTTCCCTTGAGAGGCATCAAAATTGAGAAATAAAATATATTTTTTTTATGTGATTAATTATTTGATGTACAATAATATTCCTTGTCGATGTCTGTGTATGTATGTGTGTAACAAAATTTTCGTCTACGATAGCTCTAATACTACAATTCCAAAAATTATAATTCTTTCGTATCCATATGAAGAGCTGATTAGATTTTGCTTATAATTGGTGAACCAAAAGTAGCCTCATTTGAAAATGTTAACAGTTTTTCTTGAAAAAACGATGTTAAATATCATTTTTTCACATTTAATGTTATTATAAATATTAAAGAAAATTGTACTCTCAATACGATTTGACTGCATTTTATACTTCATATTAAATGGATATAGTTATAAAATTATAAAGAAATTAAATTTCACAAATTAGCTAGCTATGCTAGAAACAGCTACTATATTAAAAAAAATCTGATTGAAAGATGTCAGTATCAATTGACATACATATTCGTAGTATATTTCAATTATAATTTTACTCGAAATATAGGATCTTTTGCTCGAAACTTTCTGTATGGAATTTGTATAAAATACATACAACTGTCTAAAGGTAATGAAGTGTACATACAAGAAATTTAGAATCTTTTGCAAGGAACTTTCTGTATGGATTTTGTAGAAAATACATAGGCATTTACGAAAATTCTACCGGTAGATACCGCATCTAATAATGACGGTGTTCGAAAACACGAGTGGTAAAAAGTTACCGTGTTCGAAAATTGTACAATATCTACCAGATCCATCTACCGGATTCATGAAGAATCTAATCTTAAAAAAAGGTAGTGATTCAAAGCGAAGCGCGCGCGTTAAAAGTGGAAATGTGTTCAAAGTAGGACTATGCTCAGTTTGTTAACTACATCAAATTTCTAACCTGTTTCAAATTTTCAATTTTTTTATAGGTTTTGGATCTACCCTATTTACCACTTGCATTCTTAAAATATCGATTCCGGTAGCTATAACCTGAAAAACAGCTGTTTACCGGTAACAGTTCACCGGTAGAATTTTCGTAAATGCCTCATATAACTGACGGAAGGTAATGTGCTGACCACATCAGATTTTTTTCTGTAATGACATGAAACAAGGATTTTATGCTGATTCGTGTTTTTTTATCAATTCGTAAACCGAAATTAAAATTTTAACATTGTATTTCCTATAGTACAAAGAAGTAGACATCCGGTAAAGGAATTTATCTTTAGTCAGTAGGCGAGGGTGCAAAAAGTGTGGTCAACTGGTCCACCGGAAACTGAGAACGGAACAGCATTTTCACATCCGCAACTTCGGAGGTAGGGGTAAAGGGGTGTGTGTCACCTAGACCTAGTTCGTTCTATTTAGGAGGGTGGCTGAATTAATTTATATCTATTATACCTGTTCATATTTCATATATGTTTTCATGTTCATATTTTCTATATCGTTTGTTTCTATGTTTTGCGTAGAATTGTAGGAATAAGTAGGGGTTGCCATCTCCACTCCTCAAAATCTATTATTCATAAAAAACACTAGCTTCTCCAAATCCCAAACAATACCATATATCAATATTTCTGAAATTGTGAGATTATACCACATGCATAGTTAATATTGAGTAACACGTACAATGATGCATATCTAAGTGTACTGCGCAAAAATTATTTAAACCGGCAACATACGTAGTACGTAGGTCACCTGAACTGGTAACGAATTTTTGGCAGTGCGTGTTCCTTTCATCCTTCAACCCATCGAAAGTTCCTTCTCCTTCGGCCTCATTCTGCATCTTGTGCATTTGCACTGGTCGCGCACGTGTCCAGTCTTGACAAAGGGCCAGCGAGTAAGCAGCCAAGCAGCTAGGCGCTGGCCCCAGCTTACACTACCACTACAGCATAGTGCACCGCGTACCCGTGGGAATCACGTGAACTTCTCTACGGGAATAGAGACAGGCCACAGCTCTCAACGTGCTGTATGATTAGCTGATGCAGTGATGGACCATTGTTCTAACGAGGTTGTTAGAGTAATTGACCACCACACTTGTATTATTTCGTGGTTTGTTTTTACTTTCACAAAAAATGCCAGGAAAATAATTTTCTTTTTATAAAATAATAAACGTTGTTTTATAAAATTGAATCTAATTATAGTTCATCAACTGGTAGTAACAAAACAATACTAAATAGCTGAATGTTCCCATGGGCAACTAAAATATAGTCAGAAATGATGACTGTCGGGTTCAGCAATAAAACTATAAATATCGTAATTATGACAAAGCGGCATATCGCTCATTGCTTGCATTAACATTGAATATCAACGGTCCATTATTTGCTCCGCTCTGTTGAAATGAAGACATGCTCTGTATGAAAATATAGTAAAATAATCTTACTGTTCTATTTTTGTTTGAAATAATTTCTTATGAGAATGAAAACTGCAGTCTCAAATATTATTTCAAACAAAATTAGAATTTATTTTTAAGGAATATTAAGCTTCCGAGCAGGTAGAAGTATAGTATGGTATGACTAGCGAATGAAAGTTGACGTTTAAATTATTTCATGGATATGGTTTCTTTTGAAACCCTAGAGAAGAAATATAATTAGATATTTAATTTAAAGGAAACTGACCCTTATGTATTCCGTTACAGAAGTTTAGAATTGTATTCAAAACCAGGAGGCATTTAAAATGACCTTAGCAACAGAATTCAGGGATGTATTTAAAAAATTTAAGACCGCAAATTCTAGTTCGCTCGTTAGGTGTAAGCAACCCTCGAGTTGGAATTACTGTTAAAGTTTTGTTATAATCAACATAAACGAAAAATGTGTAAAATATGTTAAACGCACCCCTGTTTGATATTCAGTTACCCTAGTCGGCCATCTATTTTCAGCCAGACATAGGAATATATTTCTGCGCTTTCCTAGTCCAGTATTTAAATGGGTTCATGCAAAAATTTCGTAACTGAATATTTCGTACAATTCTATTGTTCTCCAGGGTTTCAAAAGAAACCACATCTATAAAATAATTTAAACGTCAACTTTCATTCGCTAATCATACCATAGCTACTGGACAATATATTTGGGAATTGGATTTAGTCCTACCCCTACTAGCATACCTACCATAAACAAAGTATTATCCCAGGGATTATTTCTAAATTTACGATACAGAAATGCAGACTGATTTAAAAAAAATCATGACACTAACGGATATATAGTAAGATTACAACTGAAGATAAATAAATAAAATAAATATATCATCATACCCACTGCTGGGTGTGTCAATCTGCTTTGTACACAGTTACTGGTAATGATGAAATATTTGCACCGTGCGGGCGCTTATCAGGCGTCACCTCACGGGCACTCATTGCTGGCGTGGAGAGTGCACCGCAGGGGTCAATTTTATGCCATTTAAAATTCGAAACATTTGATGGTCAGGATCGTACTCGGTTCCCCAGATTCACGACCTGACACTCAGACACCCGAAGTATCTTATTATTTCATGGTCCTTTTATTAATATTAAAGTGCTGAAAAAGAATTTGTATGTGTACCCAAGTTGTAGAATTTCTCCTATATGGCCTGGTGCAGTTAACTTTGGCATTGTTGGCATTTGGCGTATACCTTGTTCGAAGATATTTCGTTATGGCCCTCTCAGCGGGTCTATTGTTAGGGATTTAAGCTTGATTTATAGGGGTAGAAGGACAGGTATGTATTCAATATTTCCCAATTTAATTTTATTTTTAATAATGAAAATAGAATTTTGTACAAATATTATTAATGATAATGAAGCAAAAAAAAAAAAATGTTACAGAAAAGTATCATTGTATAACAATTCATCATTTAATTAAATAGTGCAATTAAACAATAGTATACATAAAAATAAATATATATTACACTGATATACATATGTAATTATTCGACAATATCATTGTCACAATCTCAATCCATTTCACTATCGTCACATGAGTCTTGAATATTTATAATAAAATCTTTGCTAATATTATTAATATCAATATATTGATTTTCTATATCAATCACATGACGCACACTGTTAGCCCAAATTTCTGGTGTTATATTGTTCATTTTACTTATTATTAGTTCGGTAACATCGTCACTTACAGTCGGTGATGTATTGTTCCGTCTTATATTGCATTTTAATTGCCCCCAACTTAATTCAATTGGATAAATTTTTGAGAACTCATTTATATACCTACCTACTCACTAGGTACGCCTTTGGTATCTTATTTTCCCTAATATATATTAATACCAGTCAAAGACGATTCTTCTCATCTTATATTTCTAATAATAGTCAAAGACTTAATTTAATTTTGTGAATTCACTATTATTTCAAGTAAATCTGAAATACGTAATGTGCACAGAGATTAGGGATTTCCGAGTTTAAATATTTTGCAATACTACCCTGAGCGCCAACAGGTACAATCTCCTGCTGTGTGCGGTTCACCACAGGCTTAGTAAGTTAAAGCCATAACGAAATATCTTCGAACAGGCTATAACTGCATAAGTAGTATATACTGTTATTTCTTCATTTTATGGTAAGTATATATACATAAAAATTTTGTCGTGGTCTGTAAATCATCCTTGTAGCCCCACTCATTCAACAGATGTTATGATTTACAACTTGTGGCAAACTATATACCTACTGATTTGTGAAGTTGGTAATTTAGTCGAAATACCAAATCCGTATCTTTCATTTTAGTTGCCATAATTCATGAAAAATTATTGCAATTAGATTTTTTAACTGTTGTCAAAATAATTTAAATTTCAAATGTTTATTAAAACCAACTTTGACATTTTAATATTTCCTTCAATAATAATTTTGAATCTAATGTATGTAAATTACTGCGAAATAGGAAAAATAGTATAAAAAACATGTACCTATTACAATGTCCATTTGTAAATTCTCCTACTTTGCGTAACTCGCATACGGCTCGATTACGCAAACTGTACTCTATTACAAGTAATACTTGTCTTTCAATGTTTCAATATACTGTTGTGCTTCGAGTGTAAAAATAATCACAAACTATTATAAGTTTGAAATAAGATTGTAAGCAATATGAAGAAGGCTATTTCTATTACCTACCATCGCAAATCTAGATTTAGGTGTACACCCAACAATCTACGCACAAAACTTAGAAACCTTGATAAATGAACAAACAAAATCAATTATGCAGTTATCGTTCAATACCAATGTTGTTTAATTACGTATGTATCTAACAATTCCATATAACCTTCAAATTCCATTATTTCGATATAAATGTATAATGTATTGTATAGTTAAAAATGACAATAAATCAAAAACAGTACTGTCCCTCGAAATTACTACTTAGTTTTTATAATGAGTTTTTTAAAGACACAGCCTATTAAGATAAAGATTTTCTGTTTCAGAAAAAACACCCAGCACACATTAGTCAATCGAAATCAGATGAACGTAGCAGTTACTTCCAGTACAAGTTCACGACAAATAAATTATCATACGTTCAAAACAGAATGATCTGGATGCGATGCGTATCACACAATACAAGCAGCATTGGAGCCAGTTAGGGCTATTTATAAGAAAGCATATCAGAAGTCGGACATTAACTAATAACCTGGCAGCAAAAAAATGAAAAGGAAAGCAGCGTAAGCGTACACGGGTGTACGGCTACCGTGCGCTCGATAAGTCACTGGGGAGTGGACGTGGAGTCGAGAGCTGTTTGCGTAGTACAAGCAGAGCGTGTGTACTCCTCGCAGTGATTGAGGTAGGAGGAGACCACAACAAACCGGTCTCTACATGGAACGAGGAATATCCCATTCGACCCAGGATGCCGTTTAAATTATACAAACACAATACAATGAATTTTCTTAACTTTCAAGAAGATTTAAACGACGTCATACAAAAGCACATGCACAGCACTAGAATTATACTTAGTGCTTATACTTACAAATTATTACGAACGGGCATCTTGAAACTTACAACCGTATTTACAATGGTAAAAAAATAAAAATAATGGCCAGTAAAATACTTTCGAAAGGGCTGTCTGTATTCATCCCTATTTTTCATTTTTAATGGTCAACTTGTAAAGAGATTAATTCACAATTGTCCCAATATTAAAAAATATATTCCTTATTTACGCACATATTTAATAGTTTATAATTTTTTTGTTTATCAAAAAATGCATTGGTTACTAGATAATGATAAAATAACTTTTGGTCTATTTTTACTTTTTCAAATAACTTCTAATTCTAAACAATTCATCTCATTAAATTCTTCTTTTTTCTACTTACAAAATAGTAAAATCAGGAAAATAATATTTTAGAGGACGAGTATGCATATTCCAGTACAATAGGGGATTCCACCATTTTTTTATAATTTCATTAGAAAGTATAAGTAAAACTAAGGTGAAAATCCAGTGAAAAAGTTCCTATTAATAAGCGAGTTATGGTCCCCCGAAGTTCGAAAATATAGATGTGACGTCACGAATATAAGTTTTTATATAAAACTGTTATCTTCGTGAATCTAAAATGTTTTTGAAATGTATGCTATTTTTAAATTATAATTATAAAAAATAAATTAATATTGTAACACTGTACAAGTCTACATTCTTTATAATTGCAAGTATCAAAATTATTAAGTTTAATGCAAGAAATTCGTTATATATTTATAGGTGGTCTTTGAGTCGCCAATCAAAATAATATATATGGATTTCATATGAGTGACGAACTGCTAAAACAAAAAACCTCCTTATTTCCGAAATATTTCAATTATATCATTTTATTTCTTTATTAATATTCATTATTAAGCATCACTTTCATTATTTTTTACTAATTTCTCTTAATTCGATTTAGCTTTAACCCCCTATTAAAAACAAATTGTGTACCCAAGTGAAATTAGTAGATACATTTTCAATTACAATACTCAACAGAGTCAGATAAAACTTCACATGACTATAGTACCGTAAATATGAACTTTCAAGATCAAGATTCAGTCGAGATAACAATGAAAATTCAATGTCTTCACACAACTGAATTTGTCTCAAAAAGGTAGCCCATGAGCGTGCAAATTTGTTTCAGCCTGTACCAAAGATAACATTCCAAGGTACTCATATAGTATACCAAAAGAATTACAAATACTTAGGCAATGAAAGGCAAACGACTTGAATCAATTTTTTATGCAACTCTATTGTAGCTACCTACTTTCAATAATAATTGCTTGTTTTCTCAATGATTTCTAAGAAATACTCTACAAAGTATACATAGATTAGCCGTGTGAAAAATTGTTCATTCTGTGATTTGCATGGCGTAAAATAATGTGCTATTGTTTTGAAACAATTTGTCTACATGCAGACAACTATAATAGACTACACATAGTTATTATTCTTTTATGTATTAATCAATGTTAAAAAAAGTTTAATTCTAATGCATACAAACGTACAGGATATACAAATTTATTTTGTCTGGTTTATTGTTCTCAGATTTATTACGATTATAACCGCGGTATCTGTATTAATAACCAACTATTTATTTGAAAAGGATGTTAAAGCTGATGTATTTTCTAACATTTCGAGTAAACATTAAGGTTATTTTCGGTTGTAAAAATATCGTTACTTCTTAAAGATTCGGATCGTAATTCCATTATTTTGCTATGAGAGTATAGGAACGTGCGCAGAAACTCTATTTCGTATATTCTGAATTTATTTCGTCTACGAAAACTCCAATTAGGGATTGTAAATAAGCAATACGACATCTGGTACTATTTCGCGGAACTTTCGATAGGGTAAGGTAATGTTATGTGACATTAGTTTGGTTCTATAAAATAAATAAATATATCATCACGGCTTATTACCCATTGCTGGGTGTGCCAATCTGCTTTGTACACAGATATCGGCAATGATGAAATATTTGCACTGCGCGGGCGCTTACCAGGCGTCACCTCACGGACACTCATTGCTGGCGTGGAGAGTGCACCACAGAGATCAATTTTGAGCCATTTAAAATTTGAAATATTTGTGATCGAACCCGGTTCCCCAGATTCGCGACCTGACACTCAGGCACGCGGCCACGAGATCCCATAAACATAAATGTTATCCATTATATTTATATTACTTACTTTTAAAATGCAGAACATTTAACAATACACATTTAAGTAAAACAGAAATTATTATACCTCAATTTATCGTTTTGGCGCTGCAATCTTATTCATAATCCCCAATACTACAATTTCAATAACAATTTTTCGTATTTCTCGTTTTTACATCCATATGAATATGAAGAGCCGATTAGATTTTGTTATTCCACGATATTAAATAAAAATATAAAACCACATGTGAAAGTCGGAGTGAATAATTCCTCCAAATAAGCGAGATATTAAGGTTCGAATTTTAAATTTGCTTTGTGACGTAGGTAATGTGTCTACACCAAAAATAAACGTATATTCGTACTTGAGGTGGAGTGGGGGCTAGGCTTCACAGAGTAGGAGTACATACTTGAATCCTATTTGCTTAAACACATGTGTACTTGCCCTGCGTCATCACAAGCAATACACGCCGTATGTTTTTGAGGGCGCAATTATAATAAAAAAATCTGATGTGGCCAGCACATAACCGCTCGCCAGATATTTTACCTGGTTGTACGCATAAAACAAAAAATATTTTTAAATACAAATACATATATTCATGTCGCACTACAAAATAATTCTCACATATATTTGCAAAATCTATGGGATATTTTAATATAAATTATATGTACAATACATTCATTTTCTTTATATTCAATATCCTGAAATTTTCTTTTTCTACTTTCCTTTTCTTTTTCTTTATATTCGTCATTTTTTTGCAAATTCCTATTATATTCTTATTTACGTATATTCTAAGCGTTGTTGACTTTTTTTTATTTTCACAATCTTCATAATGATGTATAAATATTTTTGACAGTGACATTCATGTGTCAATTACAAACATTTGAATTTCTTGCCTTGAAGTAGTTTGATCTGAGATTTTTTACATCAAATTATTTTATATGTATTTCTTTATCTCTAAATCTATAGAAGATATAATAATGACTATATATTTATCGAATAAAGAATTTAACGTTCTTTAATATAAGTATTTACATACATTATCGATAAATAATATTTAGATGATTTTTTTCTTGTAACTTCTACTTCCGGTTGTCCAATTGTTACCAAAACTTAAACAACTCTTCCCATTATTGTTAGATTGAGGAATCCGTAGTTAAAAATGTCTTTAGTCTTATAGTATTTGAGAAATCGTGGATCCAACATCCACACACACGGACATCATCGTAGAAATGGTATAATCGGATTCTAGGGACCTTAATACGTGGTTATTCACTAAAATCTGGATATGCGATTTTTAGCATGAATTCAATACCTCTCTTAGCGAGAGGTAAAAATCTGATGTGGCCAACACAATACCTCCTGCTATTTAATTTTTATTAATTTAAATATACATACTTACACATTTAGTTATGTAGGAAATTATTAAGATCCATTCCATATAACTATGGTTCAATTTACTATTTTCCTTTTAAAACGTTACTATTATTAATTTGAAATGATTAGGTCTTTGGCAGTGACATTTATCTGACAGTTAGGTACATACATTTGAGATCTGAGTTGTAACCAAGGAGTTGTGCTTGTTTAAAGCGTATAGGCTCCGGGCTCGGCTCCGGGATTTAAATTGTAGATAATTTTATAAATTTACCCATAAAATGTATACAAAAAGTATTTATGCAAATCTGTAGAAAATTTAATATTCTTTAATTTTTATAATAACACAAATCTCGAAAAAATAATATTTGAAGGTATTTTTCGACGAAAAACTATTTTGAGCTTCAAGTAAAGTATTATTTCCGGTTATCTGTATTACACCAAATTCTAATGGCTTCTTCCCATATTAGAATAAGGTAGAAATACAAGGTTTCAAAATTTTAATGAACTTTTACTATTTTCGATTACGGTAGAATAGCCTATTGGTCAACCGAAAATACCTGTTCACTTGAAGCACAGTTTTTCACTTGAAACACAGTTTTTCTTGAAAAAAAGCAGATAAATATCATTTTTAACATTTCTGTATATTCAAAAAAAAGTTGTATTTACTTGAATATGTTAGTGTCATTGCCATCAACCAATTAACGTTCTGAGGAGATTTAGGTCAGCGGTGACTCAATACAACTAGTAAGTATTCACTACTTTGCAAATTTGGTTATGATGACATGATATAATAAAAACGAATTTAACATCAGTAGGTATCCTAATTGACATATGATACATCCAATTCTATTAATATCTTCGTTCGTATGTTGTATATTATCACGATGGTGTATTTCTTATTTGAAAAATTAAGAGTACCTCATATTGGAGTTCAATTAATGTACATGAATGAAGAAAATTCAAAATCACCTTATTGGTCGCAATAAGAAACTGTGTTGTCTTGTTTATTGAAAATTTAAGTATTCCATCTGTGATACTGTGAATATATTTTATGTAGTTTTTTTATTATTTGTTTTCCTCGGAATTACAAAATATGCTAAATTGTCGTGACCAAATTTGGTAAGACAAAGTGGTACACGTATTGTTTCGAAAAAGGCAAGCCAATAAAAAATGGAATATTTTAGTCAGGTCAGTTCTGTCAACACCTACATCCTGCGTCAGCTTATCTAGATTCAGCAACCTGCGCTGTTGGGAAAGGAGACTAAAGAGAGTCAGGTGTTACAAATAAGCAAATAAATCCGAAATAAAATAACGCGTATTTACAACTGACGATATGTACATTATGGCTGGATACAAGATATTTAGAGCTGTTTATCTTCGTATTAAAATAAATAACAAGCCTTCGCACAAGCCTATCCTTTACAGGGTGGAATACGATATCATTCTACGCAAACAATCAGAATACATATTTGTTGATCTAGTTTGTTTTCATGTATTGTGAAAAACAAATAATATGTGCTAGCATTGGTTTACTTTAGATATTCTTAATTCATATTAAACAGCGAGTTTTGCCGACATTTTACGGCATGTAAAAGGAAGTCTACATCAGAATTTGGAAAATCCACAATACTACATGTGCAATCAAAAATTTATTGCCTTACACAGATTTCAGTAATAGGAGTATAGATGATATTTTCTTTCGTGGAAGGTGTTTATCAAAAGTGGCATCTCAACCACTTAAATATTGTGTTAAAGTGCATTATACATACTAGGGTCACGTTGTACGATAAATAAGTTGGCTTCTGTCGAATTCGAACAGGTAAGAACCAATGGAATGTGATAGCACAGAACCCCACTTTATAAATCGACATTTGATATTTTTTAAACTACCTTTAGTAATGATATACAGGGTGTCCGGATTTCGAAGGCCACCATTGGGATATCGGAAACTATAAAGGTGCATTCACAAATGAAAATTAGGTTTATGGTTTTTGTTTAGGGTTAAGTAAGTCATAAATGTAAGTTTAAATTACCTGAAAATTAGTTTGATATGTACAGACACCTATGTAAATACTTCAAAAACAAGATTAAAATATCGGTACAGTAGTACTCAACAAGACATCTGTGCGCCATGAAACTGTCATTCGCTTGGCATTATTGATTATATTTCAGCAATTCAGTTATGACACTCTCCATGTTCTTCTCGCATTTGTTTAAAAAGACAAATCCACCCAGTGGATACTAAATAAAGATGGGTGTATATATCTATATAATTTCAGACTCGTTCTCATTGGTAAAGTTTGTGACGTCAAACTAAAGCATAAACCTAAAGTTTGGACCTTGCAATGTTTAGCTTTATGATTTGGATTTAGAGACTCTAAATTCTGAAGTGTGAATGGAGCCATTACATAATATGCGGCCAAAGTCTTTAAATCAAAAGTATAAACCATAAATCTAAACCTAATTTTCATTTGTGAATGTACCTTAAGAGATACGACTTCGGTTAAATGAGTCATGTAGTGCGTCTTTGGAGCGTCATCTTAGATGTGCTTTTGTTTTGACAAAAATTATCATAGGTTACTAAAAAATAGCAGAAAACTGAATTTGATCGATATTTTCATTTTGAAATTATTTCTAAACTATCAGTAATTGAGAAAAGTGTTTCAAAGAAAAAAGTTAGATATTTTTATTGTATATCCAGTGGCGTACGAAAATATTTGTTATATCGCTAACACAAACACAGATTTTTTAAATGGAACTCATAATTGATATTCGCAAAAAAAAATGCTTATTTTTTTCTCTTTCGATTGGTGTAAGAGTTTTTGTTTTTTGAAGGTTAGATGCCAACAATAATCTTAACTTCCAGTTAGCTCTAACCAAAGATGGCAAGAATAATTTTGCAACATAACCGTTGGTTATCACTATCCCTTTAGAGGTGATAGGAGCGGATCTAACTGAATAAAACCAAGTTTAAATTTTAAGTGTTAGTGGTGCAACTGGGTATTAACGAGCAAATAAAGTGAACTTTAAAAACGTGTTCGCCCTTTAATAAGCCTCAAAATGCTACTTTTTACTTTTAATTCCCAAATGGCATTAAATTTTGCCGCATTATGGGAATATAACGTGATAAAAGCAAAATACAGCATTATTGCAAAAGACATCACAAAGTTAGATATGAAAAACAAAATATTTAATAATTTGTTCTCTATACAAGAACAAATATATGAAATGTTTAGTTGTTTATGATATCCATTAAAGCAAATCTATTTATTTATATGTATTAATTTATTCAAAATAGGAGATTTTTATGTTCTAAATATAGACAGATGTATATTATTGCATGATAAACAGCACCTACTCGATTTCGTGAGAAATTGAAAACACGTAATTCATTATATTTTCCCATACATATAGCGTGCCAGGAAGTAAAAACACAAAATACCTGCCCGCGGCTTTTCTTTTGTGAATTTGATAACAAAGCAAAATACCAGAACAACAATGTACATCTTCCGCAGAGTGTTGAATCTCTATCTCTCATTTCGACCACTACCGCGATGCGTCAGGCCAGTGCTCAGTTCCTTGGTCAGCACGCACACGCACAATGAGCAGGGTGGGTTACCTTGAAGAGATCATTCAACTCTAAGGTACATTTAGGAGGAACAGATTATGCTCTAGCAAAGAGCTTCTATCATCTAATAACAGAAAAACTCACTAGAAAAAACACTGGTGAAGATAATGCTATGCTATTATACGGCCTGGAATGAATTTTTATACACAAACCAGAATTATGATGGACGAGAGTGCGTTGTATCCTGTACGTACGTGGTTTACGTAATGTGCCAATTACAAAACTGCCAATAGCTTTGCTATTTACATCCCATTACGGTTTCCAACACTCTGTACTTACACGACACGATTTGCATTGATTTCTTATTTCCTTATATGCGAACACAAAAAATATTATGAGAGACTATTAGCCGCTATTAATCTCTTCTACTATTCACTTGCTTTAGCCATTTCCATTTTTAACTCGTGATTTTACTGTTTCTTTTAAATAGAATAAAAAGAACCTTCATTGCATTTCATCATTCCATGTCTTGTTTTTCCCCTTCTAGTGTTTTTCTAACATGTTTACAAGTTGTCATTTAGAATTTCTTCAAACTAAAGTAGTATTTTTCCTACGAATTAATTCAAATATATAACTAATTCATTAAAAAGTTACGAAATCTCCGTATCAAATATTTAAATGGAGTATTTTTTTAAAAAACTAGATCAGTTCGAATCCCGATGGTTGACATGATCTTTTCAAATACACAGACTTTTAATTCACTGGTAATATTATATTAGTTAGCTATATTTTAGTGCCATTGAAAATTAAAGTTGGGTAAGGAAAGTTTTTGTAAAAAAAAAATGAGTTGTAGCATATAAATGACACTACAAAGGAGGTAAACTGATTTATTTAAAAATTTAAATACCTATCTGATGATTAAAATTGTAGCATATTTAATCCGGTATCAGTTCAATTATTTTTTCTTTAATTTCAAACAGAAATAGAAAAAGCTTAAAATGGTTAGTGTATAGGTCCGATAGATTACAAGTACGTGAACATCACTTTCGCTGTTATTTAACATTAATGCAGTTGATAATTGATGAAATGTTATCATCTAATAAAATTATCTAGACTTTGGAACTAGACACCAAGGATAGAGACACCACACCCACGGTTTTGAAAGAACATGTGTATTGATAATATCTTTAACTTTGTTAATCCAAGCAGTGCACTGTGTGACCGATTTTAGTTCTAAAAATACAGTTTCGAGTCTGCTCCAAATCAACTTCCAGATATGGTATGACTAGCGAATGAAAGTTGACGTTTCGATTATTTAATAGATGTGGTTTCTTTTGAAAATATTTTCCTATATTTGATTTGAAAGGAAACTGACCCTTTTGTATTTCGTTACAGAAGGTTATAATCGTGCTCAATACCAGAAGGCATTTAAAATTATCCTAGCAACAGGATTCAGGGATGTATTTAAAAAAAATTAGCGCAAATTATAGTTCGTTCGTCTCAGGTGTAAGCAACCCTCGAGTCGGAATTACTGTTAGAGGAAATTAAAAATAATCCTATTTCATAGAATTGCCAAACTAAGTAGTTTAAGAACAAAATATTTTGTTATAATCAACATAAACTAAATATTTTTAAAATATTTTAAACGCACCCCTGTTTTAATATTCAATTACCCTAGTCGGCCATCTATTTTCATGCAAAAATTTCATACCTGAATATTTCGTACAATTCTATTCTTCTCTAGGGTTTCAAAAGAAACCACACCTATAAAACAATTTAAACTTTCATTCGCTAGTCATACCATACTACAAAGATTTCCTCTAAAATGTTATCTGGTAAACGCCCTTATTCGGTAAGAAAATTATAAAATATTTATATAAAAAGTCACAATTAGCATGAGCAACTAACTGGTGCATTCGCGTATAGATTTCATTTCATCAAAAAAAATTTTTTAATGGCGGAAGTTATAAATTATAATTATGATTTCCATACCAGAAGACCAGAACTATGGAATGTATGGAAATAATTATGGTTGAAAAAAAAATATACTCATAAATTACCCACAAATGTACTATTGACAGTGCTGACAATATTTTCCACTTAATTTCTATGCTCACTATATTTACTAAAGTATCGTAACGTGAGAGAGTACCTACGACACTTGGTCCGCGAGCCCAGGTCAGCGGGTGTGAACCGACACCTAGCGTTCTAGTAGGGAGGAGGAGCCTAGATAGGTGATCGATATCACAGATGTGGCGCGCGGGGGCAGGCGATGTAAGGGGACTACTGTGTAAAGAAGAGGGGAGATAAACGTATTTACCGGCGCATTGTTACGACGTGGAGAGTTTTCTAGAAAATATTAGGGTTGCTATATAAGCGACACAGCTCTGCCAAAGCGGGAGAGTGACATGAATGGACAGTCACATAGAGTGTTAGTCCGTGAGAAGGACAGTTACATAGATAGTAAGAAGTAAGGAGTCAGTGAGTTGAGTAGCACAGCAGCATCGTGGAGAGCGTATGCAGTTTAGTGTCGAATGGAATACTGGGGAAGTTATTGGTATACTGGGATAGCTGTGGAAGTGAATACTCGGGAATTTTGAGGAGTATTGGGAAGCTAGGTATACGGGGACAGTAACGACGAGTGGAAGTGGACACTCGGCAGTGGTGTTGAAGAGTTTTGGCATACAGACAGTCGGTGATACTCAAGCTGTGGAAGTTAGAACAGTTAGTCCGTCCGAAGGACAGTTAGTTAATTACGTAAATAGACAGTGAGGAGAACGGAATGAATTCTGTACGGGCAGTTGAATATACAGACGCTGTTGAGTCAGTTGAGTATATAGACGCTGCGGAGGTCGGTAGGTCGGACAGTAACATAAATAGTCGAAATAAATAATCAGTAATATCGTGTAAATAAATAGTGCATTGTTAGTTATTTAAATAAATAGTGTTAGTGTTGAACTAATAAATTTTATTTGTAGTATTAAATTATCTTCTAAATATTTATTTATCGTTGTAATACACATATATTTTAATTATTAATAATTAATTGATTTTTACACTTCGCCCAAATAAATAAAAACGTTACAGTATAATGAAAAAGTTAAAGGGATATAAAATAGATTGCAAGTCAGATAATTCATATATAACTCGTTTATACATACTTCCTATTTTTAAATGTTTTTTAAATTCTCATGTTTTTTACTCTTCACATAGTTATTATAAAAATAGATAGTAGTAAACACAGGTTTAAGGAAAAAAATACCAAAAAGTAATTGTAATAATAATCAATAAAATAATAAAATCCAGATTTTTCTCAATCATGATGTTAATGTTATCAGCAATTTTGTTACTGACCATTAATGAAAGTAGTTTATTTTGAAATTGCAAGGTTCATGAACTTGTACCGATTAAAAAACTAGTTAAAAAGATAATTTTCAAGTACCTCAAACAAGAAATCCCGTATCAAATTCCTAAATAATGTTTATATCCTGTCACAAATGAAAGACGACATTAGACAACACTTTATAAACCGATTAATTTTTTCTACGAACCTGAGTGAAGCATAATATTTACAGTTTTTATTATGTTAACCTATGTGGGCACCAGGCAAAAACAGAAAACAGTCATGAGATATTGCCCCATGCTTCGAACTATAAAAATAGTCCATCGTGGTGGTGTCATCAAGCTGTGCAGTTTGTTTTGAAAGGCGATCCGTTGCGAGCAGAACGAAAGAATAGTCATCAGACGCACTCGTGCCCATCTGCCGTATTGGAGATAATTGCGTCTACTTTGCGAAATTACCAACCAATCTTCCAACAACGTACAATGAGCAGAACAATAGTGTACTATTTTTGATTTTCTTATGAAGAAATTCTTTATTTATGACCCAATTCATCTTGATTTTTTTTGTAAATACTTATATACTTGCTTATATGTACTAATTTGTATATGCGAATTACAAAGAATTTTAAGATTGAGCGTATCGCTTAAATTTGCACAGATGTTCCATTTTTATGGTCTGTCGGAATCGAATAATGTCAAAAAATAACTGTATGTACTCGTACATACAATATTCCAAACCAGAATATGCATGCACAGAATCATTCAAATCCCGAATAGTCAAAACAGAATTGCGCATCACCAGAATTATTCGAAAACCGAATAAGTGGGCGTGGCCAAGCGGAGGTCACTATGGGTTTTGGTTGGATTTGGTTAGATTAGGTACGCTTTGGTACAATGCGCGATTCTGTTTTTGAATATTCGGGAATGAATGATTCTGTGCACGCATATTTTGGTTTTAAATATTCGGGCCTTGAGTATGCAGGGTGCACCCTATGGAATGCAGCATTATAAAATATTTGCTGACAGCTGACAAGTATCCTGATTTTATGAAAAAATGTTGCTCGTATATCTTAATGCAAATTGCAAGCTTAAACGTCTAGATTTTCAATTGCCTATGTAAAAATTCCTAATTTGATATTGAATTTTACAATATCTAAAATGAAATAGGGTATCTATGGTACACACCCGTGTTTTTACATCTGCAAATAAAAAATTAACAAACTGATGCCCACATAACTTAGGACATCAAGTCCCTTTCTATATAAAACGGTTATAATAGTTAAATGTACGAAATTTAAAGAAAAAAAATTCTATTTCAACACTCATTTAAAAAAAAATTAAACACGACCATTGATGTTTTATTCGTATTTTAAGAATTTCCTACTGAAAGTAGATCGAAAAAAGGAATTCCATAGCATGTACAATAAAATAAATTACACAAACGACCATAAAATTATACGCAGAATTACTGAAATTGTTTTACTAATCACGGAAATTGCCGAAGACGCAATGTCACGCCACAGGAATTATTTATTGTAATTAACAATTGTTTGTTTTTCGCACTTTATGATAATTACTTATTGATTATCTGCCATTCACACTCAACAGAAACTACCATTGTATATGATTGTACTTATTGAATTTACCTACCACAATAAATATTGACATTAATTATAAAACAATGCAATATTTAGCACAATGGGGTATGTGATCAAATTTTCATTTTTACATAATATGATACTACACAAAAAATAAAATACCCGTATTGTTACACCGATTAATTATTCGTACTATACAAGAAAATAATTATTAAAAATTTGGGGAAGGGATTTGTGACGTGACAATGGTAGAAGCGTGAAAAAAGACGGTTAGACTGGGAGGGAAAGAGGTAGTTATAACCAGATGTGACCATGCCACACCCTGCCACACCTACCACAACATAAACGCGACGCTGATAGGCTGATTTATAACTGTCTCTTTCCTTCCCGCAGTCTATCTGTCTTCGTCCACGGTTCTAACATACTTACGGCATATATCTCTTCTCCAAAACATTAAATTGCTAATTACAAGATTATTACAAATTAATATTTAGTTTTTCTTATTATAATGAGAAGCTACAGTGGTTAATTTTTATATTTTTTGACATATATATTGAAATTCGAATATGGTCACACACCCCATTCAATTTATTTAGAAAACAGAAGATCTTTAAGACATTAATGTACTTATGTGTACTAATTAGGAGTCTTTATGTAGAACATACTAATCAAGTTTAAATTTAATCAGGGTGACCAACAAAGATTGATTTCAATTATCATATTTGTCTTGTTTAAAAAAAATGCTTCTTCTAATTCACATTATATTGTCTAAACATGACAGTATTTCATCGTTTACAAAAATATGAAAAAAGTGTAAAAGCTCGTTATTTAAACATAGTAAAAAATTATTAAAAATTTCTTTTCGTTAAAAAGCAAAATAAAAAAATATTTTCCCTCACAAGTATGTAATAAAATTCTATGACAATTCCATGACTTTTCCAGATATACTAAATTCCCGGACTTTTCCATAATTCCATGACTGATGAACACTCTAAATAAATACATACATACAATAATGATTAAAATATTATTCGCCATCATCGCTATTAACGGAAGCATGAGTTGCTTGCAAAATTACCAAACATGAATAAAGGCTACTTTAAAAATACAATACATATATGTACAAGACAGAAAGAATGGAATATTGTGGGTATATTGCAATGAATGCGTATAATTTAGCAAACATTAAAAGTGACCCATAATAATTGTCAAGGCCCTATGGGTATTTTACGTGAGAATAAGGTGACTTTGGTTTTACTTTACATACAATGTTTAGGAAGCATTAGCATATCCTGGTCGTCAGCAGTTAGCAGCAGCGAAATAGATTTAGGTCACATTGTTTTTGTTGATTAGCCCCGCCTCGCCTTCGCATATCATCCTAGAGATGCGAGTGCGTGCGTGTACTGCGTGCGTGTCGCATCGTGTCTTTAGATGCGTGCTTGCGTGCTTGTTGGAACACGTGCGGTGGAGAACCCACGCGCAATCTCAACGCAGCATCTAACGAGTGCCGCTGTGTCACTGAACTTTATTGTTCTGCTGGAAGAGATACTCGCTGGCTGATATTTCACGCTAAAAACTACAAACAACTCTTCCTGCATCCTACATACAAACCCATTCTTTTCACTTTCTCAACATTATAAATACATGCGTAAGTATCTACTACTAGATAAATATAGACAACTATCAACTATTATTCAGTAGTTTTCCTTCATTATTTTATCGTTATTTTTAAATAATAAACAATGTATTAATAACATCCTGGTAACATTAATAAATAAACTTGTTGATATAACCAGGTTATTTTTTATTCCCCATTTAAAAGATTAATAGCTCCTTGCACCAATATTTATTTGAGACTTAAAGAAACATTAAATTAAAATCACCGTTTTATACATGTCATATAAGTGTTGATTTAAATTTAATTCTCAATTAAAATATTTGTGCAACCGGTCATAAAGGCCGGGTTTATGAAGAAATTTAATCTTCACAAAATTTACTTCTATAAATTTAATGAAAAGAAGAAAATGGAACGCGTTTTTATGACAGCAATGATTTAAATATCATAAGTACAATTGGCCTGATTTAAATCAACTGATTTTTTTTAAATCATTGATTTAAATCAAATTTTATAAAATACATTTTTTGTAAAAACATCATTTGTTTTTCAAATTATTTTAGATACCTACAGAGTTAACAAAAAAAATTCTACTATGGTAATATGAAAATATAGACATATATACCGGGTGTATACTTTTTTATGAACTATAGGAAGTGCAATGATAAAATTTTCATATATTTGTAAATTCTATCCTATTAATTTTAGAACTAAATACTGCATCAAATGAACCTAAATTTATTGACATAATAGGTGCTTGTCAAGAGATAAATAAAAGTAAAATAAAATATCCGTTTTAAGCGTTTTACAGAGTGCCATGCAAGACATGTTTTGACCTGTTTTATTTAGGTAGGCAAGATTTAAGTTTAAAGTTTAAACAGTCGCGTATGGAGTCGTACTACGTATAAGCAAAAATTTAAATGCTTTCTTTGGGGTTTTATTATTTCGTTTTGTTTATGAAATAAAATAATTATATTGCTTTTAAAATAATTAAAAAGTGCAATAACATCAACAGGTGTTTCAAAATTAAAAAAATCATAATTTATTTGATTTTTTAAAAAAAGCAATATTTGATTTTTTTAAATAAATCATGATTTTTGCCAACTCTGATCATAAGAACATAGAAAGAACATTAAATTTACATGACTACTAAATTTTAAGTGAAGATTAAATTTCTTTATAAACCGGCTCTAAAATTTGCAACATAAATTTAAAATCGTGGAAAATATACGACGAGTAAATGGTATCCTTTATATCTTTCTAACAAACCAATCTCACGCCTGTAAAACTCGGGCTGGGATAAAGTTTATGCAATTCTGGGTTTTAGTGGTGTAAATTTAGTGCTTTGTGCTCTGTTCTATTTAAGCCATTCAGTAGGTGGCGCGCACATCAGCGCCAATTTTAAGTAGCCGAAATTACATTGGGTAAACTTGTCTGTTGTCTCCAAATTCAGCTAATCAGAGAGTTCAGAGCTATGCATTATGCTTATATGCTCTATAATACTGAATGGCTTAAAAGGAAAAAGATATAGATCCGCTAATGTTATGGTTAAATTATGTATTTGGAAAAGTCAAGAGTGCCAGTTTCAACTGTTTTCTCTGGTGAATGAATGCGAAAAGAAATAGAATGCAAACATTTTATTTAATTCTGATCTTTTCTACTATATACTTACCTAGATAATATTATTTTTCTTTTACGAGGTAATATTAGCTGAGTTCTTTTTAATTCGTTATAAGAATATATTACACATTATCTCAAAGGTCTATAACAATAACGAGAACAATAATGTAGAAAGTTTGTACTTGCTTTAGTTTAACTTTTTTTCGTTAAATATCCAGCCGTGAAATAAAACGGATATCTTGTATCCGGTATATTTATTATCCGTTTCATCATTCTTTCTAATGATACTCACGAATATGAACAAAATGTATTACCGAGTGTAGAAAGTTTATCGTATAATTGATCATGGAAAATTGCTCGCACAGAAAATTAATATAGTCGATAAATTGATCTCAAGAAAAATTGATTGTATTATGGTTTATGACAAATATAATATTTTAATAGCATAATGTGTGCACAAATATTTAATTTTCTGATTGCTGATATTTTTTTAATACAATAAATTTGTCAGTAGTTAGCATTAATTGTCACTGTGACTTTCTGGCGATCAATATTATTCGGTTTCAATATTTCTGAAATCAATTTTCTTGCAATTAATTTTCTTCGCTATTAATTTATGTACAGGTGATAAATAAACACAAATTTTCCAGTGAAATTTTTTTGTTGCAATCAGTTTTCCATGAACCCATATTACAGTTGATTCTCGGATTCGAATTTTAGGGTGCAAATTAGGTGCAAATTATTTGCAAAGTTTCAGAATTTGCACCCATACTTTATGTGCCAAGTTCACGCACCTCAATTTCTACTAAAGATTTGTGTGAATGCCTATGTCGAGGTACCTATAAGCTTAACGTATGTGCACACTATGCATGTTTTCAATGCCATAATCAATATGAAACACAAGCATATGGAGCTGGTGCTGTGTAACTTTTTCAATTAGTTTTTTAATGTTATACAAAGTTCTGTTAATTATCTAATCAGTCCTGCATTCTTACTAAAGTATTTATATTATTTCTAAAGCAGTAAAATATACATTCATTTTTTATATTTGTTATAATATTTTTTTCAATAATAAAGCAGAAAGAAGTTATACCACCAGAAAAAAATATTCATTTCTTACAACTGTAATGCATAACTTCAGCGACTCTAAGTCTTCGAGCAATAACTCTTGAATTATTCGTCTGGAAAATATGTTAATGATATTTTTATGTTTAAGAGGCAGTGCGTTTTACGACTTTATACTCATAGTGATTTGCTGGCGCCAAGATTATGAGAACGCATTTGAATTTAGTTAGAAATTATTCTTCCTATAAATTGTCTTTGCTATAGAATTTATTAACATTCTTAAAAAAAGGTTAAAATAAAAACAAAACTATACCAGAAATCAAATTATAAGGCAATCAAAAACCAACGCACCTCAAGTATATTATTAAAACATCATTAAACGTTGGTTATACCTCCATTTTTTCCAAAGAAAACAACAAAATTTGTTCCGGGATATCCAATGTTATATTATCGATAAAAGTTCCTTTCCAATTACTAACATTATACAATAAACTTAGAGCAATATCAATTATTGTAGTAATTATTAGCTAATAATAAAATACTTCGAATACAGCAATAGTATTTCGTATTTTAGTTGATTGCAACAATGAAAATAAATACTTTATATTTTTATTGTCAAGTAATAGCAACTAATATTATAAATTTACTATGTGGCGGAAATAAATGTATAAATTCATAATTTTAATTTTTAATAAAATATAATTAAGAAATAATTGTTTTCTTTGTTCGATTGGTTATAATAATTAAATTTTATTGTGGACATTTTTAATACTGAAACTCATTACAAATTCATAAGAATAAATATAAAAGTAAATATTTCATGCTAAATAAATTACAGCACAAACGCTAAACAGAATGTAAACAATGCATTCGCTTGCATTTCCATAAAATATACTTCTCTCTAAGGCAGGTAAGTAAATAACAAAGTTATTCATATATCACATCACATAACTAACGTCCTTTGTAGCTACCTTGTGACATCACAGCCCTTTGTAGGGTTATTCCTCCCTACCTAGTTATCGTAAGCATTACCGTGTCCTTCAATTCGCTGTAATTATAAAAAGTCCATGAGAACTATATTCAAATATTTGTAGGTGCAGTATAAATATTGATGAAGTTTCTAATGAATGTGTGAATGCATCGTTGGATTGTTTTTCCCATGAGTTTCCCCATTCACCATACAGTTCGCAACATATGCATGAGTGGCAGATGCGGGGACAGGGCGGGCACCCCCTATGTGCAGGGGAGGTGCACACAAGCGTAAACCACGTGCGTTATAGGGGAGTGGGTGATATTGATTCCTAACGGTCGCTCGCAGATGCGTCCGCTTGATACATTTTTATCCAACGTTTTAAAACAGCATTGTTTTTATGTGTGATCATTAATAGTAAGGTGATAAATACGCGTAGAGGGGAAAAGAGAGTAAAATGATAAGATAAAGCAGGCGATTGCAACATACATAACATAGTTATTAATATTACTCTTTCATCGCCTCCGAAATATTAAACGAATTAATATAAAACATAACATGAGCAGATAAATGTTTTTGCCAACGAAAGCAAACCGTTGGCCTATATTTCGTTATCAATCTGGACCACGTATGAGTAACGTAGTAATAATGGCTGAACATATTGTAAAACAACTCACCTGTAATTAGACTTTGCTTGACTTTTTCCAGTTGTATTTTCTTTTCATTCTGAGGTTCTTCCTCTCTGATGGGTCGAACATCATCCATTGGTTCAGCATATAAGTGCGAAATATCATATTCTGGTTCATGCGTTCGTTTTTGAGGACGCGAGAAGGGTTTTTCTGGTATAGCTTCCCAAACAAACCTTGATTTTCCTTGCACAGGTACCTCGTTCACAAAATCAAAACCCCAAAACTCGGCATCTTTAGCAACTTGTTGTTCAAGATTTTTCTCTACAAGAATTCTGCATTCTTCATGATCCACAGGGCCAAAAATATTTCTTTTCACGGCAGATATCGACGCAAAACTTGGCGTAAAATTTCTTCTAACGCAATCCACAGTAGTAGTAGATGATCTGATATGTCTCAATTCCGCAAGAACATGCGGATTAAAAACGCTAGCACTGCTCATTTTTGTTCTTCACAAATATATAATCGTTGAAAAAGTTTGCAAATGCTAACACACGCTTGAAAAAGAGTTGCACAGTACACAGCACACAGTATCTTCAACAACAATTAAATAAAATCACTTGCGTTTTGTTTAATATACAACAGTATGCGATAACAGTTGAATAATCAACAAGGTCCATGTCACTAAATACACTGGTGTAAGTTTAGTGGCACATGAAAACAAATTTGAAATCGCGCAACGAGGCGACACACCTACTTTGTTGAACGCTCTCTCGCGACTGCTGGTCTGCGATAGGTTAGCAAGCAGTGTATGCGCACTGCATACTACGCACAACAAACCTTCGCTCGTGTCATGTTGGGACGGATCCATGTGCTTGAAATAGGGAAGGTTCGTTTAAACAGCGCGCCGTCCACTCGTTTTCGACTAAACTCGTCTTTCTTATACCCCATCCAGCGAAACCTGTTAGAGATGTAAACATCTTATAAGCCAACCAAAAAAAAATATTTTAAAATTTATTTAAATATCATCTTCTATGTTAAATAATCATGTATTAAGGTATAATTTAAATAATATCTACTTATAAATAAATTATTAACTAGTTATGTTGACTTTATAAGTTCATTTTTAATCAAAATTAGGTACAATCTTAACAATAAACAAAAATAAAATATATAATTTTATTTTAATTATTATTCTTTAATACAAAATTCAACAAACATTGAACGATGGTACTGAATAATTTATGTATTACTAGGTACCTAAAAGAAATATTTTCTCTACCAACAATTTGCTTCTTATGTAAATTTAAACAGCTACCGTTTTCAATGGAATTTCTTTGACCTAGCCGCTAAAATTCATAAACAGTCTATATAAACTTTTAAATTATAGTGATCTCATGAATTGATCCCGAGTAAATTCGCATTTGAAATTTAAATTTTAATATAGAATATCCAAATAATTATTGATATCGGTGACTGATTATAAATTTAAATGATGTTATATCCTAGCATGGGCAAATCCATAGATATTCTCAAATTATTGATTCGATACGATAAAATTCTAATTCAGTATCGTTGGCATTTTAAAACGGAAATGCAATATATGAAACATACATGTTTGAGTTTGAGATACAGACGAACGTCTCATGGTCACTCATGTTAACTATAATAGCCGATACATTTGCAAATTGCTTTTAGAAGAGACAATGCGTCTCGTTCTGGCACTTGGTTAAAGGTCAGTTGTAAGTGTTATTTTTAAATTGATTTCAAAGACTTTGGTGTGAATACTGATAACCCATATTGAAAGTATATATATATATACATGGGTGTATTATTTTTGTAAATTAAGTACATATTTTATATGAAATACAAAACATAAAACTGAATTTTAATTATATTCGTTTTTTAAAAAATGTTTACACACACAAATTTATACTTCTTTTCAAACTTTTATTTAATTTCACTTATTTGTTATCTCAATAACAAAACAATATTTTCATGATAATTTTTTAAATTAAGTATATATCTACGCTGTATACTAGGTCAGTTATTGGTAAAATGATTTATAGTATCAAAAATTTGGAATGAAGTAGATATTTGAACATTTTAACTTTTTGACATAGATGCCAACGAATAAAATCATTATTTTATATTTTTTCAGATTTTTCTTAACACTCGTTTTGTAATTGGGGAGTGGTGAGGGTAAATATAATGGAAACTTATTAATTTTGGACTATTTAGAAAGTCCTTTCATTTTTTGAAGAACAAATATTCTTATTTACATGTAAAAAATGCACCGTTTTCGAGATATTTGAATTTAAACAAATATCTTGGAAATTTTCTTAATAAAAATATTTTTAAGAAAGTAAATATAAACTTTTAGCACCATCTTCAAAAGGATGGTATACTTCTGCTCCTCAGGATTCCAAATTGGGCATATGTGTGTTTATTTATTTTTTACTGAATATTATTAATATAATATCTGGATTAATTATTGACATTCTGACTTTCTTTCACGGGACATCCTATATAGATACATTAAATAACAAAGTTAACTACTTGTTGGTATAAAAAATATGTCTTTAAATTTATAGTTTACATATTTTTTACATTAGCAAAATACATAAATTTAAAAAATATTGAAGGTATGGTTCTGTTCCCCAACTTACACCGGATGGGGAATGACCCTAAAGGGCAACGGGGTGCCATTTGCCTGTCACTTGAGGGTGTAGTGTTTCACATCTACAAGCACAACACGCTCCAAATTATGCCTCAAAAAACAGACGCACAAAAAATAACACTACTTTTTTACTTTCTTTTTTGTGAGAAACACATTTTTCTAAATTTTTCGCAAATTATAAAAAAATTGAGTAGGTAGGCGTTCCCGAAAATAAATTATACTAAAATTTGAAATAAAAATTTATTATTTTATATAAAAACTGCATTTTGAATCAACATGCCAAATTTCAATTTTTAATTATTAATAGAAGCAGAAGCTGAGATAATGCTTTCACTTTTCAGGTGGTATAAACAAAATATGAACAAATCAAAAAAAATTAATCTTTAAATTATTCACAAAGCATATGGTGAGAACATATCTCGTATTACTCGTATGCTCGCTCGTATCTGTATTAAAATAAAAAAAAATCCATTCATACATATTATTAGAAATCAATGAATATGAACATTTCTTCAAACTCGTTAGAAATGGGGGTCATTTTTTAAAATACATATATTGTCATTATTTTTATATTAATTTATTTAAAAATATGAAAATTAGTGTAATTACGTTGAAATGATAGTCTATAATTGAAAGTTATTGAATTTCAAACTCAACTGACTATAATTGGAAGGTGTTATGCTGGTATCCCACTACAAAAAAATTTATAAAAATTTTTATAATTTTTTTTATAAAAATGTTCTATGAAATGTACTTTATCCCACTGTAAAAAAAAATTACGAGTTTTTATGGAGTGTTGCATAACTCATGAAAGAGAATTGGTGCCAAAGATACTACTAAACTTCATTTTGTGGACGTTGTTCTGCAGAGGTAGTTGCGTTTTGTAATTTCATTATGAATAACGTCAATTCAAATAAAAAATTGTTAGCTAAACTTCATTTTGTGGACGTTGTTCTGCAGAGGTAGTTGCGTTTTGTAATTTCATTATGAATAACGTCAATTCAAATAAAAAATTGTTAGCTGCAATAATTGTTGGAGTAATGGTTACACAGTTATACAAAAGTTTAAAAAATCAGAACATCGCTGGTGGACTAGTCTATGGCTGGAGAAAAGAAATAAAAATCGCAGTGTTTTAGTTATCGCACACAACGAATAGAAGATGAAATAAATTACAGAAACTTTCTTCGAATGAAAGACCATATCATAAAAATCACGGACTTAGTTCGAAATTAAAGTGAGAAACGTGACAATCATCTAAGGCAGTGTATTTCGGCACATGAAAGATGGGCGTTATACTATCTAGTGTACACATAAATTTTGAAAAATTAATCCTTTTATCGTCACTACTTAAAGGGTACGACGCGAGTATATAGGTGAATAAGGTCCATCTTAAAATACTTGAACGAGGCGGATTTGTATGGGCTTCTCATTTACTTCATATTTTATTTTTGCAAATTTCTATAGGTAATTCAAAATACACTTTCTATAAACTATAGATCAAGATATTTATACTAATACTACGTAAAATTATTGGTTGAAAAACTTTGTTGGTTACGATTAATGAGTATTCTAATAGGATTCGGACGGAAATTTAAAAGGAGAAAAAAGAAATGCAAAGTATAACGCATGTAAATATTTATTAACTTTAATACTTATTTTTTGATGTATTATATGATAATAACATTTAGCAGTTGAAAATCGCACTTTGCCTGGCGTATTTATTATAATATTCAGGCAATTTTGTGTGGTATAAAACTTCTTCATTTCTTTACAAATCAATTAAAACGCTGACTGTTCAGGTAACCACACTACACATTTTGATTATTTTGCTTCATATTATTTCCAATTTCAATATAAACAAACGCTCACCACTGTTCAAATAATATCAGGAAATAACAACAACGCTGTCTCTAGAAAATTATTTTACACATGGTTCAAGCAACCGCATTGCGCACGCTCGCATCAACATCCAATCATAACGCAGCTTTCAAGAAAATGAATACATCCACATTCTTTTTCTGTTTTTGATGAAATCGATTGTACAAATTCAATAACTTGTTATGCAGAAAATAAAGCAAGCCTATTGGTGTATAAGTGTACATAGATACTGCCGTCTATTGCCTGTGGTATTTTCCTGCGTATTTGAAATTTTTCAAAAAAAAATCATCATAAGAAAAAAAATGTGGATTTATTACTTTCTGCATAACACCGTCCAATTGTGAAACCGATTGTAGTACAGTAGTATGTAGTATGCCCAGAGCTGGGCAATACTTGCAAGAAAAGTACTTTATTAGGCTTGCAAGTACTTTCAGTACTTCAAGTACTGTACTTGAAGTACTTTCTATTTACAGTATTTCGTACTTGACAAAGTAAGTCTATTCACATGTACTTAGTACTTAATAGTTGGAAAAATATTTGAAGTACAATGAAAAGTACTTGAAGTATTTTTAAATACTTGAAGTACTTTAAATGTACTTGAAGTATTTCAAATGTACTTGAATAACTTTAAATGTACTTGAAGTGCGATGAATAATTTAAAAGTTAACAATGTTATGCGAATTGTTTGTCTGTCAGTGTTTCTTTTGCAGTGGTGTGTTATTCCTGTAGTACATAATTACGTGAATATCATTAATAAATATATTTTCACCGATAATATGAAAGTAAAGATATATTTGCAAATTTTTTGGCATGAATAAATTAATTCTAATCTGAATACACATAAAATGTTTGTATTGCCTAACTACAGTGCTGGGACTTTGACGTATCGCCTGACGTATAAATGACGTCATTCTAACAATCTCGGTACAGCTTCTCGTATCGCTTGTCGATCATATGACTTCAATTTTACGTCATGCGATCGCTAGGTGATACGGCAGTCCCAGCAGGAACTCTTGTTTTAAATATATATATGTCAATAATCACCTTTTAAGGTCTATATGTATAATCAGAAAAATATCGATTATCTGAAAAAGTACTTGCACCTAAATTTACAAGTACTTTTTTAAGTACTTGGTACTTTCAAGTACTTTAGAAATTAAAAAAGTACTTGTACTTCAAGTACTACTTTCCGGTACTTTGCACAGCTCTGAGTATGCCTATTGCATAACCCATCCTTGAGGGTTGTTATAAAGAACGGCTCAAGAATTGTTCTAAATAAAATATATAATTTCACGTATCTGACATTCAATTTGTATCCTGAAGTTGTGAATTTATGATTCTCATTATTATAATAATAATTTTTCTTTACTTTAAATAAGCTCTCATTTATTGTAACTAAGGTTTATAAAAAAAATACTGAGTACAACAACAAAAAAATCTCTGAATATAAATTTTAGAATTTACAAATTGAGACGGAAATTATTTAAACGAGATTACCTGAAACACAGATTAAAATCACTTTTAGTTTCCAGTAGCATATCTTGAATTTTTATCAATTATTTAAATATGAAACTCAAATGTTTTTCTAGCTTATTGTATCAGTCTCTATCTTTCTCTATATAGAATTTCAAATAAACATTTAGTTTCGGGCCAGACAGCTTGTCTCGGGTTTTAGCCCATAAAATTTCCGAAAAGAAACCAACAAAATAAAATACCTTTGGCCAGAGAATGAAATAACATTCACACAAAACTAAAATCTACCTAGTCGTGTAATAACGTAATGAGGCCAATTGCTCCATAACTGTATCTGAACTTTGAAGGGCGTATGAATCATAAATGTTTGAACTAGTTATTTATAGTCAGAAAGAGACCCAGCGATAGTCTCCATTTCTCTCCTACGTTTACCTGGAAGGAGAGCATAATGCACTGCTGGTGTGAAGTGTCGTTCGTTTTCATTTGAGTTTTTTCTCGGTAATCATATTATATTCATGCCGGCTTTGTGGTCTATATTGACCACAGCTTAACGACGCTTGAAATATGTCGTAAATCTCATATGACGTTCTATTCATATTGCTTTTTGTTCATACTAATATTAAATTTACTTCTGTGCAGGGGTTGTTAAATGGTTTTTGAACTTAATAATGTAATTGCTTCTACACAGGGGTTTTCAAGACAAACGTTAAGGGTATATAGAATTGGACTGGACGTACTGATCATGAATTGTTGTTTTTAGAAATTTGTACGTAAATTAAAAAAATTGGTTCTAGCAAATGAACAGTTTTGGGCCACTGCTTTGATAGTTCCTTTTAAAATTACCACATTTTACATGTACATACTAATTAAGTAATTACGTATTAAATAGGTATTGTGTGATACACAATGAAATATTATTATTTAAATAAATTTATTAAAATTAATTACGCTTATGAACACTACATAACAAATTATGTATCCTTTTTCGTTTCTGAATATGACAACCAGTGGTATAGTCCGTTCGGTGTAAAAATATGTCCAGGACGTCATCGTTCATCTGCGTGAGAATATTTTAGACACGCCCATCAACAAACAGTGGCGTGGTTAACAGAATAGACTTAGCGTCCGGTTGCTATGCAAAGTTACTCGTTGCTAAGGGCAGGTACTAATTTTGACAACTGCGCAGCCACAAAGTAATGGCGTATTCATGACGCGCCTGGCATATTCTTACACTCACGCCCAAAATATTAATTTTTGCAAATTACTATTAATTTTACTAATTCCTATACTATATAATAATAATAATAATAATAATAATAATAATAATAATATTAATAATAATAATAATAATAATAATAATAATAATAATAATAATAATAATAATAATAATAATAATAATAATAATAATAATAACAATAATAATAATAAATAAAGGTTTAGAAACACAATATAAAGAAAATAAATAAATATAAATATATTATCACGGCAAATTACCCATTGCTGGGTGTGCCAATCTGCTTTGTACACAGATTTCGGTAATGATGATGACATATTTGTACCGTGCGAGCGTTTACCAGGCGTCACCTCGCGGGCACTCGTTGCTGGCGTGGAGAGTGCACCACAGGGGTTAATTTTGTGCCATTTAAAATTCGAAATATTTGGCGCCGGTCAGGATCGAACTCGGTTCCCAGATTGCCAGATTCACGACCAGACACTCAGGCACGCGGCCACGAGACTCCATGAAACACAATGTAGGTACTCAATTCTTAAAAAATTGTCATTATTTAAAAATTTGTCAATATTCTCTGGCTTTGTGCAAGAACAATTAAATTCATGAAAATATTTAGAAATTTAAGAATGAGTGGTTTAAAATCAACAAGAAACATTCAGTGCTCGACAGATCGAGTCTTCGAGAGCACGTTTCTGTGATGTGAAACTTGGCATTCTGTACTATTAATATTGATTATAAATGTTAATCATTTGAGATTTGATTTAAACTCGTTCCCTTCAAGATTTTACTGACATGTGACCAGTCTACTTTGGTTTACAATAAGTATTTATTATTATTATTTATATGAGATTAGTTCAATGTGTCAGTGGATGCCTTTTCCTAGGCCTCGGACTTTTCTTGTATATACAGGGTCGGTTCAAGACATATAGGCGCCGTGAGCCAAATTAGATTAAAGCGTTCCCCAGCAGTTTCAAAAATTATTTCTGATTTCTTTTTTTTATATGAAAGAAACACACAAACTTGAAAGTAGATATTATGCAGGATGTTTCTGTATACTTTATGCATCAAACATTAAGGGATGATAATACTGTTAAAAGTCATAATCCGCAAAGTCCAATTCTGAAAGAAATCAGTTAAGAATCAGCTGATTCTCATATTTTAAGAATCAATAGATGACATTGCCAATATCTGAATATTTATGCCCGGTTGCAGAAACGTTAATCAACGCATTGTTCGGTTAGCGGTTCATCAAAACGAACAAATGCAACGCGATTTTTTGACAGCAATGATTTAAATGTCAAGAACAAGAAAACTGATTCGAATTTGTTCGTTTTGATGAACCGCTAATCGAACAATGCGTTGATTAACGTTTCTGCAACCGGGCATTAATCTTTCACATTGATATATAAGTGGCATACAGAGGGGCGAGGGGCAATGGGGGAGATCGCCCCCCTCAGATCTACACATATTTTTTTTATATGAGTGATATTTCGAGTTAGTTGTAATTGCTCTACGTTTTGTTAACTTATCTAGAAAATTCTTCTATTAATGACCCCTCACTTAAATAAATCTGAATTAAGTATCGTTCAAAATAAAAAATTAATTGCAACTTATTATCAAGAAAAAATTGGCGTGATGTAAAAATTGCGCTAGAATTTCTAGGGAAGAGACAGCCAGTATAAATTATGCTGTTAGGTGACAGATTTTCTTGTTTAATGTTTCTAATATTTTTAATGTAACGTTCCTATACCTTAATATATTTAAAAAATCTTTGCTTTTATTTTAAATATTAGAAATTAAGTATATGCAATTGTTTACAATATATGTATTAAGGTGGACCTTATAAGGGGTCAAGTCGAATTTTAACCGGGGTGCCCCCTAAAATGGTTCCAAATAAATAAATAAAAATTGTGCTGGCAATGATTTCGCTTAATATTAATATTTGACCGTGCCATGTGCCCTTGATTTTTTCTATTTAAATAACATTGAGTTTTGACACAATATGAGGTTTTAAAATTCAACTCAATGTTGTCATATATACTAAAATGCCCCGAGAATATGTGGACAAAATTTGAGGTCCCAATCATTATTCTTAAGATAATTATAGATGGTTAACTATCGTCCAAAAGCCCAAAAAAGCTATCTACAATATTAATATTAAGCGGAATCATTGCCTGCACATTTGGAACCACTTTAGGGGGCGGCCCGAATAAAATTCGACTTGACCCCTTTTAAGGTCCACCTAACGTATATATTAAAAAAAATTGCAAAAAGTAAATACACAATATATATATATATATATATATATATATATATATATATATATATATATATATATATATGTATATATATAAATTTTCTCTATATCGCCCCCTACACCAAAATCCTGGGAACGTCACTGGCGCGTAAATATAATTTATTTTCACACACCCAAATTTGAAGGGCTCCAAAATTTAATAATACAGGTACATATTTCATACACATTTTTTTATATCTTTATTTTTTAGATTTTTTGGACGCCCCAATAAGCCAAGCGCCCTAAGCCAATGCCTAAGTGGCTCGCGCTTTAAACCGCCAGTATGTATCTATATAAAATATATACCTAGTATTTTTAGCCGATTACACAATCAATCTCATTTTTCGGCAAAAAAATCGATATTGGTTGTGCATCAAAGCAGATTGGCACACCCAGCAATGGGTAATAAGCCGTGATGATATATTTATTTATTTATCAAACCAGAGAATTATTTTAATATTTATTCATATCTTCATAATACGCAAGTATGTCATCTAAAATACTAAAAATATATCTATGAAACTGGATGTATAAGTATCTTTTCACATCAAAAAGGGGAATTTATCTTAGCCCCCAACCCTGTAATTTAACTTTATCTACCTATAAAATTAGTAGTAAAGAAAATAGGTATTTGTCCTTTTTTCTATTACCCTGTAATCTAGTAACCTAGGTATTTTTAGTCTAATAATGTTCACCACTAAAATTGCCTCCTGGTGGAGTTATTTTTGTATAACCGTCTTCGTATATCTAGAGTTCTCGAAATTCCCATACAAGGCGCTTTATTTATGACACCATTGATTATAATATACTAGCGTAAACGTTTATACGTGATCTGGGATGACACCCATATGTAGAAATAGCGTAATCTATTGAATTCTCAAAACTTTATTTTAATTGTCATGTTTATGTTCATTTGTTCCACAGATTTTTCTTTTATACAATGTGTGCCTAAACAGTTGCGACTTGTGACAAACATTGTCTTTTAATAACTGATAAACAAAAATAAATACGAGTCAAAAACAACAAGCAAGGAAATTCTGATTTATTTATCATTTACAGCTAGGAGTAATATTCATATTGAAAATACGAAAAGATTTTCTCTTTTGTCAATAATATTTTCAATACGATTAAGGAAACTTATTATCCCCTTCACGTTGTTATTGTAATGAAATTAAAAATTTAAGCCTAAATTAGTCATAAGGTATGTTTACATAAAAATAATCCTGTGAACAAACATAGGCAAAACGTAAACAAGTATTACCTTAAGAAAGCAGTGTTAGTCATCGAATGCAGCAAAACCAGGATAGGTTAGGAACTGAAATGGAGTTTCCACTCCAGTCCCGTTACAGTTTTTGTTTTTATTACTTCAACTGCTAGGCACACCTGAGCCTGCAACATATTTATAACTGTCTAAAAATTTATTCCCCTCTTCTTTCGAATTTGGTCATACAAGTCGCTAAAAAAGGCTTGCAGGCAACGTGATAAGCGTGGATAATTTGACAAATAAGTTAATTTCTTATATCGCTCGCGAAAGAGTAAGACTGAAGTATTGAAAGAGAGATATAAATGTTTTAATTGACTGTTAAGTCTTAATTACAAGGAGCAAATAAACTTCTAGTACTTATTTACGTTCGTCTGCTTGCGTGTTATCTTTGTCTTTTCCTTATTAGTGTTAAGATACTCCAGTCGTTGCGCATGCGCAGAATACGTAATTAATGGGGTTCTGCACGTGTGCACTGCACACTCCTTCATATTTTATTTATACAATCTCCACACATTCAATTCAATTTTTAGTATGTTACTCTGACCAGATGATAAATCCATTAAACACATCATAACTTCATAATATACGCAGTAAGTTACAATTTCAAATAACCTTTCCTATTATTATTTTGCTGATGGACTCTTTAAAGATAGAGAATGACATTAAAATTAGTTAAAAATAGCAGTTCATAACTTATTAATATGAATTTGTAGATAATTTGACCTATGTTATATGTTACGAAGGAATTGATTTTGTTAGAAACCGGAATTTTCAAATCCCCTAATATTGCATTTTAGCGTTTCTTACAATTAATTTTTAACTACAACTATACCTAAACTAATTTAATTATCAACTTTCATTACCTAAAAGAAATATAAATATCGTTAATTACTTTTGTGTAAAATTCATTTCAATATCTCCAAAAGTTTGGACAGTTTAAAGAAACAAAACACCGGACTGATCCTTACAAATTAATTAAGTTTAGCATTCGAAATTAACAATAACAGCGACGTCAAGAAACAAATTTAAAAAGACCATAATATATCAAAATATGTATAAACTAAAATAAGCGTTTGTGAAACTGTTAACATACATTTTTGTGCAATGTTTATTCTATTAATTTTAAAGAATTGATATTAGGTTAATAAGTAATGTAATACTCGTATGTAATAAAATGAATATAATAAATAAATTTGGTGGTACCACAAGCCTTGTTTTAATTAAAACTAAAACGCTATTTTATGAAAAGAACGATTTAAAAAAATATATTATTGATATTATTATTATTAGTATTAATATTATTATTAAATAATAAAATTTGACATTTTTTTAAAACAGCGTTAAAATTAAAACAGGGCTTGTGGTACCAGCCTTAATCAACATGTGTATAGTGTATTAGTTTTTTTTTCTAGATTCGATTAATTTACAAAAAAAGAATAAATTTATATTAAAACTGAATATAAATAAATATTAATGTTAGCTGTATTCTTTTTGGACAAAATCTCAGCTCATCTCAGATCACTTCAGATAAACTCAGGAAATCGTTGTTCTTTTTGACACAACTGACCTGAGTTTTTCTGGGTAAATTCACTTCCCCCCTTTCCGATGCTACACATTTTACTAAACTTAAAATTATTTGAAACACTCAGTTTGCATTTTAAGTTTATATAATACAACAAATTTTATATTCACATATACAGATATACTCACAGTATTTTCAACATTGTCCATTTTTCGTTTACAAACAGTATCATAGACCAGAAAAATGTCAATAAATTTGGCAGCTCTTACAGCAAATGCTATCGGTAAAGAAGGATATGATAAAATTGAATAAAACTTGTTCTTTTCACACTTCACCTCAACTCAGTTATGTACTGAGCTGAGTTACAATTGGGTCAAAAAGAATACAGCTAATAATTCAAAGAAATTTTTTCTACTACCACTACTGTAAGTGGGTCATAACAGAACAGACTACTAACAGTGTAGTTTTCGTGATTATGAACAATGTTTCATAATAAACTTTTATTATAACACTGTTACGTACTGACAAGCAAATTTAAGTTAGCACGACTGATTGTTGGGTTTATATACTAATGCTATATTAACCTATCTGAATTTTGTTTTAACTTATAAATAATAATGAGTGCTCGTAGAAAAAATGTAATAGATAATTCGAGATGTAAAGAAATTACTCAAAATTACAAACTCGTATGTAATCTGCTTATTCTTAAATTTCTCATTACGTAATGTAAACACGTTTATATATATATATATATATATATATATATATATATATATATATATATATATATATATATATATATATACATATATATATATATGTGTATGTGAAGAAAATTATTTTTTAATTTAAAAAGAATTAAAAAATAAAATTATGTACATAAATTATAATTCATTCTTCTCAATGATTGCAACTCAGTATTCTTCGTTCAACCAGCCTATATTTTTACCTTCATATTATTTTTTTTTTCAATTCCAACTGTTTTTCTTTATTTTGTTTTTGGTATATTCTTCATTGCAGATATATTACAAGAGTCCTTTTATTATTTAGGTTTACAAATAGGATTCATTTAAATGAAGATACATCTGTACTGTCGACCAGGCTTCACCTCTCAACTGTCTTGAATCATTTTTTGTGATATTTGATAATTGGAAATAGTTTCAAGATCAAGTTTCAAGTCGGTCAGAATCGAGCTCGGGCTGTTCGAATCACAGAACTATAAAGTAGATACTTAATTTTATATTAAAAGTCAGTCTTTGATGCTACTGTGTTAAATTTTTAACAAAATATTGCTTTCTTATTATAACAAATTGATTGAAAAGCGCAACAATGTAGTTTCATTTTATACACTTATGTGTAACTGGTTGCCAACGTACCGGCTTTGCTTAATCAAGTTCATTTCTCATCGTCTTATGTCCGGCCCGGAGTACCACTTGCAGTTTCTAGGTCACTTTAACCAATTACATGTGATGTAAAGTAATTTATTACTTGACATTGCGTCATAATATGTGCACTGGCTACTCACTACCGCATCCGCATTATGTAGGGTGGCCCAATTGTTAAATGTCCAAACATTGCCTTAATTTAATGACGACTTAATTACTCAATTCTTTCTTCATTGGGGTCATTATTAAGCAGAATGATAATTTTTCATGCATACTGCCTTTGTGCATTCATATGATTTTTTATGTTAGAAATATTAAAAAATATTATCAGTATTTATGAATATCTTGCAATTTACCTATAATGTTTAAATTTATTCAACCTTTATAGAATGTAATTTATACTTGTCACATAAATACTTGGAAAAGCAATAGATAAAAATGAAAAAATCTGACGTGGCCAACACCAAACCTCCCGTTATTTAATTTTTATAAATTTAAATATACATACTTACATATTTAGTTATTGCAGAAACTGTATTCAGATCCATTCCATATAACTATGATTCTATTTACTATTTTCTTTTTAAAACGTTACTATTATTAATTTGAAATGATTAGTTCTTCGACAATGCACACGCACACACACACACACACACACACACACACACACACACACACACACACACACACACATACACACACACACACACACACACATACGCACACGCATACACACACACACATCATCATCGTGAAAATGTTAAAATTGAATTCTAGGGACCTTAAAACGTAGTCATTTACCAAAATCTCGATATGCGATATTTAGCACTATCCCTGCCTTTACCTCCGTTACGAAGGGTAGCGGGAGGTAAAAAGGCTGGAGTTAGCGTAATGAAACAAATATGAAAATGTTCAAGTCATAAAAATTAAATATAAATAAATAAAAATATATAATCATGGCATATTACACATTGTTGGGCGTGCCAATCTACTTTGTACGCAGATATCGGTAATGATAATGACATGCTGATGGTGTTGTGCGGGCGTTTACCAGGTGTAAACAATTTTTGGTGTCGGTGGATATCGAACACGGGTCCCCATATTCACGACCTGACACGTAGACACACGGCCACGAGACCCCAAGTTGTTGGCTAATTATTGAAATTATTTTCCACATTTCACATTTTTATTTCTTTCATCAAATATTAAATAGGTAAGTATACTATATCTTTCTATTTATATTTCAGAAATGGTTATATTTCTTTCAGAAAATGTCATAATAGGGAAGTTTTCGAATTTTTGATTTTTTTATATTTTAAAATATTTTTAAAACTAAAGTGTTTTTACTTTTATATTTTGTAAAATTTTAAACAATACAAAAAATGTTAAAGTTTTGCAATATTTTCTTCCCGTCTTTACGGCGTACATAACATCAACTATGTGCAAATTAGGTCTCGACATACGTGCCCAAAACGTGCTTCATAGAAAGAGACAGAAGCAAAATACGCTCACCTGTTTATGTTTACATTTGACACTTGACAGTTCAATTTCTATGTTTATCGAATTTTCTAGCTTTTACATTTACATATTTAAAATCAAATAATATGCTTTTTGCGATTAGACATTGAATTTGATGTTTCAATATCAAATGTAGAAGACATGCGTTCATGTTTTCATTCTAAACTAGCGCTCGTAGCGGACAACTACGGCGAACCAAAGATGCTGTATGCGTCATCGTATTGAGGGCGATTTAACTAACGATAAATTTAATATCGTTTTTACAAAAAAATACACTATATTTTATTACTTTTATTGCATTAATATAGCATGTATAGTATTGCAGTAATGTGGAAAAATCATTACATTTAAACATGACTAAACTCGCCCATTGTAATTCAAATCAGAATTATCTGCTTTAAGTCAGAAAACGTCAATTGTAATTCACATTAGTTATTGATATTTCATAAATATCCATTTTAGTTATCTAAAAGAGTAAAATTTAATTCAATAAAAAATTGTTGTTGTTCAGTTATCAATTATAATTGGTATAGGTCGAGTATAGGTAGGTAGAGATATTTAAATAAGTATTTGCGTTTATTTACTTAATTTTATTTCAAACTGTCAAATCAAATGTACTCGTGTTTCAGACAAGTTAATTTTAAAGCCCATTTCATACGGTCAGTTTATTCATCAAACTTTGTATGATGACGTAACATCAATAAATTGGAAGATTCTTGTTTGACGGGCTATGTCAGACAGTCATTCTATTTAATGAAAAACTATGATAAAATTGAAATATTTGTTTAACAATATTTGAAACTGTTTTGTTTTAAGTTATGGTTCGACTTCGACACGTTTTTTAATCTACAACAATAACTTGTTTACAATTTATTATAAAATCCTGATATGATTTTTATATAAAATATGTATTTTTTAAGTGATAAACAAATAAATAACTAGTGATGGCACTGATCGTCCTTTGGCCGGATCACCGGAATCGGAATTCCGGCTTTTTGCTACATCGGATCGCCGCAATTCCGGCCGCCGGATCATTCGTTATTTTGCATTTTTGAGTTTACCAATAATAGATAGAAATTGATTATTTGGTGGAAATACAATGGCGGACTGTATCCCGAATCTTTAAGCAAAAAAGCTCAGCGATTTTCGTCAAGCTGTGCAAGAAGTGTTTAGAGGGAACGCACATTTTCTGAAATGAAGAACGGCGTTCTAGGTAACTCCAGTCAACGCAGAAAAATTACTTTTCACTGATCACCATCGCAATTTGCCGAAGTATAATTTTGAATATTGATACCATGTTTAGTACCTGGAGTGTATCATACTTTTAGAGTAACATTTTTTAAATTGCTATATCATAAAAAATAAAAGTTCTTTTTCAATAAATGTGTACTAAAAATATTAATTATACCGAAATAAGTTTCAAAAAAATTATTACGATTCGGCCGAATTCCCCAAATGATTCGAGCGGAATGAGTATCAAAGCCATGCTACAACTAACCATAATAATCTATAAAATAGTGAAACAAGATTAAATTCTTTTTATTATTTATTAGTTTTTTAATCAAAATATTTACTTATTTGTCGATATCAATACAATGAAAAAATATTTATTACTTAGTCTTAATTCGTAAACGAAAATTATTTACTATCTCATTTAAAAAAACTTGGTTTTTATCAAGCTAGGTATACGAATTAATAATTACCCAAGTAACACAAATGACCTAAAATAGACGTCACTGTGACGTCTTAATTCACGTCATATAGTCGTCCTGAAGACGTGTCAGCGTGGAGCTGTGCGACGTCATTTTAAGACGTAGTTTCGACGTCATATTCAGACGTGGTTTAGACGTCATTTTAAGACGTTGTTTAGACGTCATTTTAAGACATTGTTTAGATGTCATTTTAAGACGTTGTTTCCACGTCATTTTTAGACGTTGCTTAGACGACATTTTAAGACGGTGTTTCGACGTATTTTTAAGATGTTATTTCCACGTGTAGATAGACCTCGGATATATGCCGAAAATAACTTAAATAGGTAGGAAAAATTACAAGGAAAAATAAACAATTTATTTTTGAAGTATATTGTACGACAAAAATTTAAATAAAAAATACAATAAAATATTAAACCTACATAAAACTCCTGAAAACAATATTCATAAAAAATTCAAATTAATTAAATAATGCATCTATCAATATTATACCATACATGTACAGTTATTTAACAGAAATGGAGACTACAAGAATACACGTAAACTTAGCAAAATTTCTGGATCATATTGGATGCATTAGCTGTTAAAAGCAAAAAATACAATTTTGTCCGGAAAATTATCAGTAACTATTCTTAGTAGGTACTCAAATTAATATGTAACAATACTAGATAAAATAATAACTGTTTGTTATACATTAACTTATCTTTGCCCAGGAATAGTTCCTTTGAGAACTGTATAATGTTATTAGAATTATAAAGTAGTTTTAGTTTCAGAGTATTTATTTTCGTAATTATTATGAAATAAGTAGTTAATCACTTAAATATGAGAAAATTTTGCTTTGCTTTGTTACTGGAATGTCTTGTTTTATATTACCAACCAGTTCATGTTTTGATTTTAAAATAGAAAGATAAATTTCTTCTACTAATGCCATTGTTTTAAGTTGATGGATTTAGCCACCTGATAATTTTTACCTGTTACTGTTACGGATTACAAATACGGTGTGTACATTTATGCCTTTTTCATATGTTGTATAGGTACTACGCTTACGAAGAATTTTCGATAAACTTCTGAAAATGTTGTATCTACAAAAGAAACAGTAATAAGTTTAATTTCAAAAATGTTACATTTTACATACCTTTACCATAACAAAACAAAAACATTGGTACAAATATTATCGTTTGATTTTTTGTAACCTAACCCCACTTCTAAATTGATATCTAGACTTTCATAAGCTCAGTTCTTCCTGTGTATTAGCACGTTTTGAGACAGGGCACTCTTCTTCTCCAGTGTAAAAAAAAATATTTCTGTATGAAAATATATTAATAAAACAAAAAACAATAACAAACCGCAGCATTTTAACATCAATCGGTATGTTTGCCAACACAAGCAACAATAGCCATTTTGGTGACATGTTGCATTGTATTGTTTTGTTCATGGAGGGTCTGATTGGAAATCTGTCATGTAGAAAATACAATTTTTTTTTTTTAATTTTACGACCTATTAATTCAGAGGAAAGTTGTAAAAACGAAACTCAAAGATCCCTTTATACATTTTCTTTTAATAACATTTCTTGTAAGATTTAAAATTTACTTTTAAAGCAGTATTATAATAGTCTATAATAATCTATAGATTTTGTTTAAAATGTGAAAAATTAAAATTTCCAATATACAGTATGTCCACGGATCGAGTTCCAAAGAGGAAAACCTTTTTTATTTTACAAAAAAATATATTCTTAATAAAAGTTTTTGCATGTCCCGAAACGGCCAATTCAGTTTTAACCTTTCCAAATTTTCTTTTAGTTTCAGATAAAAATCGGAAATTGGTCGTTTTAGTTGAAAATTATTCTAAGTCCCAAAAAATAAGTTTGCGTTATCATAGTAATTGTTAACACAGCTTTTTGACCAATTTTCGTACACCTGTATTTGAGTTGTAAATATCCGGAAACTTTTGATTAAATTCTTCGACAACTCGACGGATCGCTTTATTACCTTTGCCATAGCATTGAATTAGGTAAACTCGTTCGTCTTTTGACAACATTTTCAACGATTATGGTTGATTTTCCTGACAGTTAATGAAAATAAATAAATAACGGCAATTACCATTACAACGCAAACTTATTTTTTCAACTAAAACGACCAATTTTCAATTTTTAACTGAAACTAAAAGAAAATTTGGAAAGGTTAAAACTGAATTGGCCGTTTCGGGACATGCAAAAACTTTTATCAACAATACATTTTTTGAGTAATATAAAAAATAAACAAATTTTTCCTGTTTGGAAACCACAAATATAACAGATATAAATTGTTTCTTTTTCACAGTCATATGAATATAAATGTAAATATGTTTTAAATAAATAAAACATAAATATCATCGTGGTTTATCGGTGACCATGACGGATAACCATAATTAAATAAAAATGTATATTAAATTTGATTTATATTACATTTTTTCAAATTTTAAAAATTATTGTTCATATTATTGCATTAAGAAAAAATAAAATATCAATTTGATATTCAAATAACAATAATATACACCTTCGTGTGTTATAAACAATTATAAGTTGCCAAATTTAAAAAAATTGAATATGAATTTTTAATAATATTAAAAATAAAGTAAAAATATGACTTAAATTCAACCTATAATCGAAAATTCGGCAGTCAGATTTCAAACATCTAGTTCATATCTACAGAAATTTAAAAATAAATTATTGTTGCATATTTTTATTGACTATTTAAACTCAATCACAAACATTGATGTTTAGACATTGTCTATTTTAAATGAAATAATTAAAACCTATCCTATTTCACTGATGTGATGTCATCTCAAAGAGTTTAACATTGTCTGACACGGGCGTAATTAATTAAATATTAAATGTATTTCTGAAGTGTTCATTTAATTTCAAAAATATTAGAATATAACTCGCAAAAATTAATTGTTTTCCAGAAGTCACCATTTCACTTCAGATTACAGTATAGGTAATAGCAATGACTAATGAAAGCAATTTTAAAAAACTCTCAACAGGTTTAAACCTCAATTACAGAGCGGGTTCACATATTCAAAAATCCATGCCTTAACGGGATTCGAACTCAGATCCCCGAGCGCACTAAGAGGAAAGGTTACCCCTGTACTAAAATATAGATCGAAAATTCAAATAAATTGTTCCTGTACTAGGAATATTAACATTTTAAAAAATTCAACACACGACATGCAATATTATTGAATTTTATTAGTATTTGACTTTGATTTTATTGGCAAAACGAGAAATGTTACTGAATTTTGGTTTTGCTATTAAAACCAAAGTCCAGTATTAATAGATTAGAATAATTTTTATTTTAAAATGCAGTTTAATATCGGAAGTATGCTTGTCGTATGTTGATTTTTTAAAAATGTTAATAGTTCTAGTATAGGAACAATTTATTTGAATTTTCGCTTCATATTTTAGTAATCTTAGGTAATCTTTCCTCTAAAGAGGCGTTGCTCAGTTGCTCTAACCATTGAGACACCACATACCACATTATTATCTAGCGCTACGATAACAAAATAAATTTTGCTAAATATGTCCTAGTAAATACAAGTAAATAAGATGTAGTAAATAAAAATAAATATTCTGAAATAACAATTTCTGGCACACGTACATACATATTTAAAATAATACTTAATATAGTACCCTTGCATTTATTTTAGTGAGCGAATACATTTGTTTCATTTACACATCTCCTTATATAGGAAGGTGTAAACACTGTAGGTAGCGTAGCACACATCACATCTGTGGAAGTATTTGACTAAATATAGCCTGATGCAGGCTTGGAGAAGACGTGAAACAGAAATAGCTGTGTATGCCTACCTACGCATAAGTATATGTACTACCCCAGCTGTTTGTTGTGTGCCTGGATGGCGTGTGTCTGTTTCTCTTTGCACTCGAGGGTTTCCTCTCCGACTAGAGAAAGAGAGACAACAAATATGATGGATTTACCGTGAAATTTGTATGTGTATGATAAATGAGAAAAGTACGTTATTTTACATCACACAATTTATTGATTTCCTAGTTAAAAAATAATATTTGCCTTTTGGAATCTATCGAAATGTAAATTCAAAATCCGAAGTGTTAATAATAGTATTCACATAAATCTTTGTTTATGTCCATTATTTTTGGTACAAACAAAAAAACTAAATATAAAGAAATAATTATCGTCACGGCTTATTTATAATCTCGACGTTGTGCATATGATATAGAAATCACGCTGTAAAGTCTCTTTTCTCCCAACTCTGGATCTTTCAAACACCCTTGAGTAAAATAAAACAAATTATTAGAACAAACTATTTTAGAAGGTACGATTATTTTGAAATATAGCCAGCCCCATTTCCTCTTCGAACCCCTAACATAACTTAAGCCTACTCTAAAAAATAGTTTAGCTACGGTCCTGGCTCTGCGACTGAAAAGATTTTGCAATGAAAAATCTCAAATTTACTTGGAAAAGCAATATTTAACGTTTCCATTTATATGGCTGAATTGTAGAAATCAAATAATTATTATTAATTAAAATAGATGTTTATTAAAACGATAAATAAATATTTAAAAGATAATAACAATGACGATCACTATAATTAAACACATTAAATACTAAATTAAGACTAAGAATATAATTAACTAGTTAAACACTAACACTATTTATTGTTTTAAACGATTAACACGACTGTTTATTTACACGTTATTACATTTCGACTATTTATGTCACTATTTATTTATATCACTATTTAACTGTCCGATCTCCGACTTCCACAGCGTCTATACCGTGTGTCTGTCTTAAAAGAGTACATAGGAGATTAACATGGGAAATCAGTTTTTTGCAATTTCCTGGTCGCCTAATTATTTTAAGCAAAACCGCGTCAAATAAAACTTTTAGGGCATAAAATTCTGTATCTAAATCAATAAACAGAATTACCTTTACATGCTTTATAACGACAGAAATTAATTATAAAAATGTCGAAAATTACGTTGAAAATATCGACAGCCAAGGAATTGAACAAAAAATAAATAAATGCTTGACGTTTTACCTGTCACAACATAAGTTAACTTATTTGACGTTTCTGACAATTTGATAAAACGTCAAGCATTTATTTATTTTTTGTTCAATTCCATGGCTGTCCATATTTTTAACGTAATTTTCCAAATTTTCATATTTAATTTCTGTTGTTACAATCATATAAAGGTAATTTTGTTTGTTGATTTAGATGAAGAATGTTACGCCCTAAAACTTTTATTTGACGCGTTTTTGCTTAAAATAATTAGGCGAGCAGGAAATTGCAAAAAACTGATTTCCCATGTTACTCTCCTATGTACACCTTTAAGACAGACACACGGTATACTTAACTGACTCCACAGCTTCTGTATAATCAACTGCCTGGACAGAATTAACTCCTTTCTACTGACTAGCTGACTTGCTTACTATATAACTGTCTGTCTATTTATGTAACTAACTTTCTGACTCTAACTGTCCTTCTAACGGACACATGGGTGTATTCTAAAGACATTCCGTTATTTATAAACGGACCGTTAAAATTAAGATATCCGTTAACTAGATTTTGCTATTCTAAAGACACTATCCGTTAATAAGATAAACGGAGATCCGTTTATGTTATCCGTTTATAAATAAAATTTAAACGGAGGATGATTCATAGCCGTTAATTGCAAACGGACGACATTTAATACATAAATATATAGAAATTTCTTAATTGTACGCAGAGAATGGCGTTATCATCCTTTACTGTTTGCTCCGACCCTTGGATTCATAAAATGTAATTGAAAGGAAAGTACAAATAAATAATTTTTATAACAAAATTATACTCGTACATAACCCATAAAAAACGGTTCGATGAAAGATTTTAACAATACAAAAATTATCCATTTCTCGTTCTCAAAAAAATTAAAAATGCTTTATCTAATGAAACTAGCAGATATTTTTCTCTACATTGCAAATCTTGTACTTTACCTAATGTTTTAAAAATATTCGAGTATTTTCAGGACTGCATTTAATCTTCAGGGGCTCAAGACACAAATGTTCTATTGGTGCCTTTATTTTTAATTATTGATTACAACAAAGAATATTTTTATTGCAACAAAGAATATTTTGATTACAACAATGGATATTTTGATTATATTCGAAGAATACTGATTAGATGAATGAATCTAATGAAGAAAATTAATTAATATTTGCGAATAATTAAAAATCAAGCTTATAATGTATGTTTCATAATTTGTGTAGTTTTTAACGTGCAGGCGCCTATATTAAATTGTGGCCTCGCGTATGTTAATTTTCTCGATACTGGATATTAGCTTGGTGGTGTCTATAATTTCAAGATAAATATTGGGGTTGAGCGTTAGGGACGTTCTTCATTATTAATTTAGCTGCGCTTAATAAGTAACGAATTATGATTTTTCTCCATTTTTTTCCAAATTTACAATATTATACAATAATATCAAAAGGTTATGAAACTGACAATTTTGACATTTATTACAACAAAGTATTTAGCTACCAACATTCCAAAGATTATTTTGAAGAATATATTCATTATTGTGATTATTTATTGATATAAATTTATTACTAAATAGTATCTCTAAATTTATGTATCACAAATATCTGTTTAGATATTAATATATTTTGTTATTATCAAAATATAAATATGTTGACATTTACAATTTGACAACACTGCCCTACAGTATCAAACGGATCCGTTTATTATATTAATTTTAACGGATCCGTTCAAATGTCATATTGTGAATAGAATTTTTAGCGGAATCCGTTAATAAGAAATATTTTAACGGAATCCGTTTACATAATATATTTTAACGGATTGTGTTTAGAATACACCCATAACTCTTCTAACTTCCATAGCCTCAGTATCACCGATGTCCGTATGCCACAAATCTTCGACACCACTGCCGAGTATCCACTTCCACCGTTACTTGTCCTCGTATACCTATCTTTCCAATACTCCTCAAAATTACCCAGTATACCAGTAACTTCCCAAGTACTCCACTCGACACTAAACTGCATACTCTCACCACGATACTGCTTTGCTACTAAACTCACTGACTCCTTACTTCTTGCTATCTATGTAACTGTTAACTCTCTCTTTCTGCACACAAATACGTCGCTAATATTTTCTGGAATACTCTAGCATCACCCCGAACGACATAACATGCGCGGGTAATTATGCTTATCTCCCCCTTGGTTACATAACTGGCCGCCTCATGTTGCCTGCCCCCACGCTCGCGTCTATGTTATCGATCGCCTACCTAGGCTCCGCCTATTTCTCTAGAAACGCTTCTATCATAGGCGTTGGCTCGCACGCACTGGCTGGGGACTCGCGGACCAACTGTCATAGGTACCCCCTCACGTTACACTATGTTACAATAAGTATGGGATATTTTCAATTATTTGCAAGTGTACTTCTTCGACTACAATTTTCTGAACAAGTGAACACATGCGAATGCGAAAATAACCGACCGATACCAATGTAGAGAATTTCGATTCATAAATATTTTAGAAATAGAAAATAGCATTTTCATTCATTTCGGTCGGTATGTATTTTATGCTTCTATTTACTTAAACCGTCTGTGGTTATGCCATGCCCACGTATTGTACAGACACCTGTCTATTTATTTTATGCCACTATTACCTTCACATTTGGTTATGATAATTCAGCCATAAAGAAAGTATAATTACATATGCCTTTTACTGATTTGTGGGTACTTGAGACAAGTAATATAATTATAGTAGGTATCTAATAAAAAGGTATAAAATTTTAAATAATGGTAATGAGTAATATTTCCCTGTGTTAATATTTCTTTGATTCATAATTTCTATTAACACATGTATTAATATTTAAACAATGTTTTGTTTTGTTATTCTAATCTTGCATGTATGTTATTCTAATTGGTATAAATTGTCTAATGAGTGTAATACGCTTATTTACTGTATACTTACTGTTTTTATTTTTAAATAATTACAATTATTATTTATAAGTTTTATTGAAATACATTTTCTGATTTATCATAAAGATCTGATGATAATTTAATATTATTGAACAAAATTATTGAAACGTTTTTCGTATAAACGTAAGCAGAATTATTAATGAACTAAAACATCTATATGTAATAAAATATACCTTTTTAAAAGTATTTTATCTTTTGAAATACTTAATGATTTCATTAGCAAAGTTTATGTATTCTCGCTATTTATTGGGATAATTAAAAACTGTGTAATTAAATTTATAATTTTTTCCTTATTTTACTCCATATCATGAAATATATCATCACATTAAATTAAATTGTTCTCATTGGTTAATTCAATTAATTGGACAAATTGCCGTTAATTAAAAAAACGCTATAATAACCTTATTACGCCTTTATCTTAATCACATCAATTTATTTTGGAGTTAAGTTTATGACAGGATAATGCTTCCAATACATGGGATCAGTTAATAAAATGGATGACAATGACAATGTAATTTTTAATTGCTGGTAAAAACATCTAAAATTAGAAAAAGAAAAAGATTCCTACAATAGTATACAGGATATACAAAGATTAAAATATCAAACTTAAAATTTACATAAAAGACTTAAAAAAATGGACAAGTTTATATAACCAAAACTTGCAAATGCTCCGTTTCAGAGATATTTGCACGACCAATTGCAAACAGGTTTTGTATAACAATGAATTTTAAAATTTGATTGTAGTATGCCAAATATCAGAATATCTTACAAAATTTGCTGAAAATTATGTTCTTGAACCTTTCTGGGTAAGTATAGCAAAAATGTGAATAAATAAATATAAAAATGTAATTGTAAACTAATTTAAATGCCAAAATAGTTATTTATGATAAGTGTTAAAAGTGATATTTTATTTTGTAAGTATGATGTTATGAACACGACGCGAAGCGGAGTGGTCTAAACCTTCGAACAAAATAAAATTACTTTTAACACCAAGGTAACTAATTCACTTTTAACACTAATGTTGAAAGTAACAATGATCTATTACTTTTTAAAACTGGTGTCATAAAATGACATTTTTCGAAAACTGTCTTCAAAAGTTGATTTAAATGACAACTATTAACACTCGAAATAATAGTTTTTTGAGGATGTAAAAGTCTTTTACATTCTGTAGTTTTTTGATAGAAGAACGGGTCACAATTTAATATAATCTGTTCCTTTATTTATTTTTATTTAATGTCCCAATTGAGCAACTATTCATAATAATGCAACTTATATACATACACGTCACGATCCTTCTTGGATGTCACATTTATTAAACCTATTATTATAAATTAATTGTGAAGGACAGTAATTATAAACTTTTTAGAATTATTTCAACTTTCTGTTATAATCTGTGTACTTAAATAATAATGTATTAAATTCCTAAATTTATTTACTTTTTGATATAAGTATTATTTATTATTTTTCATTCTATTTCTATTCGGAATAAAGAAAGCTAATTAAAATTCAGTTTTGGAAATTTGAATGAAGGATTATCCCATATTTTACAAATTTTAATCGATTGTACATTTTACAACGTTTTTGTACGAATAAAACAATTTCCCTATGAGAAAAGTTGTACACAAACAAAAACAGAATAGTATATTCTATAACTATAGTATGGAATTCATTTCCCCGCGAGCGAAAAGTTTGTAGCCCGAGTCATAGACGAGGTCTACGGTATCGCGAGTGGCGGAAATATTATTCCAGACGAGTTTTAGACTATACTTTCTCTAATACTATTTAAATAGTATATTCTATAACTAGTATGGAATAGACAATTTCCGCACGAGCGAAAAGTTTGTAGGACGAGCCGTAGGCGAGGTCTACGGTTTCGCGAGTGGTGGAAATACTATTACATACGAGTTTTAGACTATACTTTCTCTAACACTACTTAAAAAATATATTTTGTTCATCACTTGACATTTTTGCTAAAAATAATAAAATGTTATTGGTATGTTACAAAAGCATTATTTTTTATTTAACTTACCATGTAAAAGCTTCAAAACGCGTAATACAAGGCGTACAATTAGATTTTGTAATTATTTCTTTTATAATTTGACAGTTAAGGCAGTTGAGGTGACAAAATCAAAGAAACAAAGCGCTAAGCAAAGCCGGCTTGATTTTGAAAACAAATGCGTTTTCCCATGCATTTTAAATGGATGAATTGAAAAACTAGTGGGCTTTGATATTCTGTAACAGTGTTATGGAATGTGCTCATTCTGTAACAGTTTTCAGTTACAGAAGGTGTGAATTCCATAGTAGTGTTAGAGAAAAATATATTTTGATATCACTCGAATTTTTTTCTAAAAATAATAAAATATTATTGGTATGATACAAATTGAATATTCTTTTTATTTAACTTAACCATGGAAAAGCTTCTAAACGCGTAAAACAAGGCGTATAATTAGATACTATAATTTTTTCTATTATAATTTGACAGTTAAGGCAGCTGAGGTGTGAAAATCAACGCAACAATGCGCCAAGCAAAGCCTTGATTTTGAAACTTTTATGATATTTAAATATATTTCTGTATGGCGTCATGTACTTGATTTCATGTGTTTCATTTTGAAAAACTTCTAGTAAGTTTAATGTGACATTTTAATTTAACTTTTCTCGCATTAATAATTGATCCCTTTAACTTGCTTTGTGAAATTTTGGCGCCTATTGATATATATATATATATACTCGTATATATATATATATATATATATATATATATATATATATATATATATATATATATATATATATATATATATATATATATATATATATATATATATATATATATGATGAGAAGCAAGTTGTGTTTCGTCCCGGACATGCTTATTTGGACTCGTAAGTTGGGCTGTAAGATATGCCATGCATTAGACGCTGGAAGTTGCGGCGGGCGGGAATCGAACCCGGGACCGCTGGTGACCAGTATAGGGAGGGTAAGGCGAGTCGAGCGCTTTTGAACGTTGACAGGCTGGATTACGACCGCCACAAAATCATTTTATCATATGTAGAAAAATAATTACCACAAAAATAACGACCATCATAGCAGTAGATCGAGAAATACGTTAGACATCAGATAACAGTGATGAGACATGAGAATGTAAAGCAGTGATTTTTCCCAACAATTACGTGTGCTGGTTGGCATTGTTTGCGGTTCGCTTCCCACACTTTCGTGAGGAAGTCACTGTGTCTCCTTGGCAACAACACACGCCTAAATACAATAGCAAAAGCGTTGAAATTAGTTAGACTAACCGACAGACGTACTGTGCACTCGACCTCTTCAACAAACTAACTAATGTGAACGTGAGACATGAGTATTAAGAAAAACTAAATGTTGAAAATTCAAGGCTTGTATACTTAGCCCGTTCAAATCTATAGGTTTTAATAAATTATGTACATACAGAAATGAATATGAACTTTGAATATAAATAATTCTGATCTATTTTCTAAGATCTAAGGAATACAAGGCAGGCTGTGAACCTTATCCCGGAACACGATATCTGGACGAAGGAAAAGTAGGCGACGGTCATCTGAGTAACAGAATCTTTAAAAAATTCCACGCTTGACAGGTATACAATTTGGTGGATTTTTTGTGCAACAAGAAAAAAATGACGCTCTAATTTACCTAAACACATTTTAACCTAACGCACAATTTAGTAATTTCAAACATTTATGGTAATTCCGAGAGTCGTAAAGCCATTTTACTGTACAGTACAGAGAGGGTGATGCTTGCGCTCAGAACTTTGACGGAGGTGATTCCTACAGTCATTCATTCGTTCATTCATTCATTAGACAAACCCCAGCGCAATAAAGAGTCCATTGTTATTGTGGTAGCTCTGAGTCACACTGGCATTTATCTGAGTGCTTGAATATTTCTCTAAAAATAACAACAATAACCTAACCTAACACAAATAATTTGTCCCGAGTTTTCCAAGTGCGACTTTTGTGCGTTAGGTCTGACTAACGATCACATTTGTATTTATACACTTTGCTTGCACCGCTGCGAAATTTGAAATTGTTTCATCTCATCCGCAAAATAGGGAGAGATGACATGGACACGAAAAAAATACAGTTATTGACATGATTGAAATTTTCCTTATTAAAACCCAAGTAGCCTTTCTCGAAAACTCTACTATATATGACTACTACATCCGATAATTACAACCCTGAAAACAATCGTATTTTTCAAAATATCTCCTCAACAGTAAGTATTAGCGGTACACGACAGCTGGTGGTGGTAAACTGGGCGACATAAACAAAAATTTTGCACGCTAGCACACACAAAAGTCACAAAAAGTCGATAAGTTCGTAAATTAGACAAAATTGCATCGAAATGAAATGTCAAACTAATTATTATGCCATTGTGTTTCTGTCAAAATTTCGCTAAAAGAAAGAACTTTTTCGCATATTGAGATTAATGAACTAAGGTAAAGACACTATTGTTTCTCACCTTGTCACTCAATATGTATCATAACTATCAAAACATTTTATTTCAATGGATAAGACAGTATATCTGTATTATTTTAGTGAAAAGTTACGTTTTTATATTTTTTCAATAAGGTTTTATACAAAATATACTTCATATTCCCTATTTTTAAACCTTCGAAATAATAACATCTGTTATTCGCGGAATAAATTATTCGGTACTTGGGTAGCGAATAACTGTTTATTCGTAAGTTCATTGCATTTCCACATAGTACAGATTCATTAACAAAATGGAGATATTAAATATTTTAATGATTATGATGATATTTAGAACTATGAATTAAAAAATAACGTGAGAAATCGATCACACACCATCAGACAGCGGTATAACCACATACATGGAGGGTGGTATTAATAAAAATAAGTAATTACATATACTCACAGTCCTTATAAAGGATATTAATAAGAAGTCAGCAAAAGCTGATACGATAAAAAAATACTTATTTGTCAAGTCAAAAGTATGTACTTATACTTATAATAAAAATAAGTATAATTACTTAAAACTGTATTAATAAAGTGGAGTTGATTATTATAGAATTAAGTATTTACTTATACATTTAAAAGTATAATATTTGTCATGCTTATGGGGGACAGAACAAAAATTTAATATATCATATTAATTTAAAAAAAATATTTTCTACGCCGTACGAGCCCGTAATAATTATAAAATTCCTAGGGAAAATCCCAGTAAACAAAATTTTGTCAAATTATATCGCTTTACAACCGAAAGTGTGCAATGGCTATCAGAACACTTTCTTATCGTATTTTTAAGATAATTATGTTGCCGACCAGTCACGAATAAACCTTATTTGGCGCCACAAGCCCATACGCCGTTTGCTTCGTTGTTTTTTTTTTAGCTCCTCGTGACCTTAATAATTTTATACCCTGAACTCGTACGATTTTTGCGCCACCTGTAATTTTTTGCGCCACAAACTCGAGCTTCTTAGGCTTTTGCGATAATATGCCACTTTTGCCGGCTCGAAAATGAATAGATATTAAAAAAATTATAAATGCGGGTCCTTCTTGACTGGATTGTTAATAAGGGTAGAAAATAATTCTTGGATGTTCAGTCCATTCCCTTATTTAAAAACACCGAAAAGTTAATATTTTAGTTCTTGTCGCTACTTTCAATACTAAACATTTTACAATTTACAAACACACAGCATACTACTGTATTTCATACATACGTATATACTTATAATTTATAACTAAGTAAGTATTTACTATAAGTATCAGCATCTGGTTATTATTATGAAAATAAGCATTTAGTTTTACTTATTGCTGATACTGATAAGTAAATGCTAGTACTTATAAATACTTATAAGTATTTACTTATTTTTATCAATACCGCCCGGAGTTTTCTGAGTGATTCCGATTATGAAAACAATTTATTATTACATATTGGGGATCGCATTTCATCTCAAACAGTGAATAGAAAAATCATTATAAAGATCCTGTGATTTGACGCTGGCAAAATATTTTCAATTTTGGATACTTCTGTTGAATATAATGACACACATTTACTTTGAACTGAAAGAAATGTTCAAAAAGTACAAGGACAATTTTACAATACGAGTATTTCATATCTCGTTATCCAAATATGAGTGCCGCAATTAGATGGTACACTTATTTAATTACGTTCTCCCGGGGCTAAAAATGCAGAAGAATATATGCTCTATCCATTTTAACTTTTAACTATAGAGTGATGGGAAGATAGGTGCATTTTGATCTTGTTGTTCTATTGGTTATATCGGGGTATTATCCTACCAAAGACAAGATCAAACTGCACCTATCTTCCCACCACTCTATAGTGAAAACGGATAGAGTATAAACGAGAGGTCAAACAAAATTTTGACAACTCCGGATTCAGAACAAGTTGACACATTTCCTCCTTGTCTGCTTAACGTGGCTACGGCAAAGTCCATCCTTCTCTGCTAACACAAATTCTCTCTACAAGGCTACCAATTCACGAGCGTTAAAGTTATTCAACAAATAGTATTTGTAAAATGTGTAAAAGACGCAATAAAATTATTCGCTGGATAAATATATACAATAAATTTATTTAACGAATACTTATTCGTAACTTTATTCGGAAGTGAAAATACCGGGCCTGAGTCACATATTTTTGTGTCAAGAAATAGTCCATTTTCAAAACCTTTTTTTATCAATTAGGTGACTTAATTAAACACTCATTTGACGTGAGTGTTGTGAGTAACTTCTATTAAATACTTATACCAAATTTTGCTGTTCTAGAGTTAATGTAATAGTGTCGTGTAAAAATTTTAACTTTTAATTTGCTTTTTCTCAAAACTACAATTTAGGACATAGAGACTTTTTGCACTGTACTCTTCATATGCGAAAATGAAAAATATCCGACCGTTTTTAGGATACACCAACTCTACTACTGGTGTGTTATGATTTTTATTCAAAATGACTTTCCTAGGATTACACATCTATAAAATCAGTTACGAAACCAATCAAGATATGAAAAACAAAAATTTGTCACTTTAACTTGTCATATTGACAATTTTTATTTATAGATGCATATTTTATATTTACATATACTACATATTTTATACATTTAGTAAAAAGTGATATATTTCTATATTTTCCAAGATCACGTAGAAAATGAAGATTTTTGGCTTCTAAAAGCAGAATTCCAGTATAAAAAAATGTAAGTTTTTACGATATTTTATACTTTGTAGTATTGTTGTAGGATACCTTTTACCTCTTCCACCTTATTACAGAAATAAATATAAATTGTTAACAAAGTTACATACATATATTGTTAATATTTTCTTATTCAAAATGTATATTTTATAAAGTGTATAAGGTATAGGCGTACTTAAGTCTAGAAATTTCTTATAAATAACTACGGAATTATTGAAAATACATGGTAGGTCTGTTCGTTTCGCTACTTTGCGTCTACGGTTTACTGCCGTCTTTAGACAAAGTATAGGGCGCGTGATTCGAGGGACTTTGACGTGCTTAGAATCAGCTGATTTGTGTGCGCATGTCATTTTGACAAGAACAATGTTATGTTGACAAGGCCAATGTTTTGACTTATTTTGATTTTTAACAGCTAATATGTTATTTTTAATTACATGTGTTTTATTGCCTAAAAATTGTAAAATGTTAACATTTTAGCAATTCAAAATCTAAATAAGTCAAAACATTGGCATTGTCAAAGTGACAATGTTCTCGTCAAAATGACATGCGCACACAAATCAGCTGACCCCAAGCAAGTCAAGGTCCCTCGAGTCACGTGTCTGCTCGCGTAAGGTACCGAAACGAACAAAACTAATATGTACCTACTACTATGTACGTAAACGTAATACTTGTTTTTATGTAAGTACTATAACAATTATTAAAAGAATAATTTGGCAGACGTAAATTGTATGATGGCTACTGAAAGATAATAGGAATTGTTTATAAAATAATTACTTGAAAAGCTTCCCCTATTGGTTAATATATAGCGAATGGAATCATTACTCTATAGTTGTTTAGCGGTCAATTCCCGAAATTTAAAGATTCAGAAAAATTCCAAGAAATATTTCAAGAAAATATCATTCGGAAAATTTCTCAAGGAATTTCAAATATAAATAAAAAGTGTAACTGCAAGTTTATTTAGTTTTATTTTTCAGTGAAATTATGGTAAAAAAATACATATACTCGTATCAATATATTTATGCACTATCGGTCATATACGGGTAGAGTGATTCTGTAGGAACTAATAAAAAATACTTCCCCATATTTTAAATATTCCATATATTTTCTTATATAAAGTAAAAATGCAATATTTATAAAACCTTAAATGAGTAATTCAAAAGCATCGTGCTAAATTTCACAAGTACTTATATTGACTTATTAACAAGAATAACAATATATTATGAAGGAAACTTAAATTACACAAAAAATGAACAATATTACATATTTAATAATTATTTATAACAGCTTGCACTAAACATCAAAGCCAAATATCTTTTAAAATTTACGGGAAATTTGAAAAAAGTATTTCATGGGATTTAAAAAAACCCCCCGGGACAAAAGTAATAAAATTTCTTCCCGCAAATCGCGGATGAAGGAATTTCCGGGTATTTTCCCGAAGAAAAAACAAATTCCTGGCGGGAATTTTTCGGCGGCACATATCACTATCACTAAGCTTAACCTATGCTTAAATCATGCAGTTTAAAACAAAACATCTTGAAGGTGGTGGCCACCGATTTTTCGGAAGCTTCTCTCTACACGTTCCAACATTCGGGCTATTTCCTGTCGAATAAGATTCTTTCGCCGAAGCAGGATTGTAGGAAAGTATTTGTAATGTTGGAACGTGTAGAGAGAAACTTCAGAAATCGGTTGCATCATCAGTGCATACAAAACGGTGACCACCACTTTCAAGATGTTTTGTTTAAAACTGCATGATTTAAAACTTGAAATTATGTTCTTTTATTATCCAAAAATAAATTTTATCCGTCACCAATACTTTTTAATTTATTCGCCTTCAAAAAAAGGAAGTTTCTAGGCCCCACCTGTATATATATATATATATATATATATATATATATATATATATATATATATATATATATATATATATATATATATATATATATATATATATAGGCGATTGAAAAAATAGAGACAGTTATTTTTTTTATTAACATTAGACCTACAGTTTTAATTACAAAGTTGCGCGCAATATTAAATGCCCTTTTTTGTGAAAAGAAGAACGGAATTCTGCTTCCGGTTTATCCGGAAACGAAATCATCGTTGATTTTTTAAATAAAATGGTATCTTATGTATAATAAAAGTGAAAGAATAACTGCTAGGCAAATATACACCGTTTTACATATCGACGCCAAATTTTGTGGAGATGTTCTTTCAGCTTCAGGACGTGTCGTAGAAGTTCTTAGAGTTCAAAATATTACAGTTTTTTTTTTATAATTAATTTTCAAAGGTTACATAAGAGTAGCATTTGCATTAGTTTCGAGAGCGGCCTTATCGACAGTCAAAATGTGAAAATCACACTTTTCATTAATAAAATTTTAAGTGTAAATAAATGATTTTCAGTTAATTTTATGTTTCTTGTAAATTTCTGCCGAATTCATAACCAAATAAAAAATTGATGTTTTGGAATGATTGCGAAAAATTTGTCTGGTAAGATTTGGAATTGTGTTAATTTATATTTTAAACTCCGTAGAACACGAATTTAGTGTTAATTTGAAAATAATTAAAACCGGTGAGGAATTTCGATCAAAATTAAATACATTTTCTGGAACAAATTTTTTCAGAAATTTCGGTCTTATTTTCCGCAATCCCTAGAGCCTTTTTGACACTTTTAAAATATTTATATATCAAATCGACACGCTTGCAAGAATTAGCACTATCTTTAACCGAAATCGAGTAATTGACCAATTTTTTACCTGACATTTTTAGCCAAAAATGTACAATTTTTGAACCCAGGTTTCAGGAGTTTTTATCTGGAAATTTAACCACTTTTATACCATAAATATAAAAATCAGCCCTCTAAAGTTCATTTTTTGCAAAAATAAACATTATCTTTCACCAAAATCGTGATATTGAACCGTTTTTACCTCACATTTTTGCCGAGACTAAACATGCATTTTTGGAGGCTCATAACTCCTGAATTGTTTGAAATATTTTCAAATTAACACTAAAATCGTGTTGTACAGGGTTCAAATTTAAATTGACTCGCGGTTGCGAAGACCGTGGGTATCAGCTAGTATGTATGTATTTTTTATATTTTCGGAAAGTATTTTAAATTTTAGGCTTGATATACATTAGCGGTACAATGACGGTACAATAACGGTACGATACTTCTTGGTCCAATGTATTTTAATGGACCCATTTACATCCACGTTCTCAGTACGATGACGGTACGATGACGGCCCAGTAATATTTACTGATATACATTAGCAATACGACCAGGGTATAGTATAGTTTTGTTCTATTGAAAAAATATTGTATGTCATAGTAACAGCGTAGTAGTTCCATGCAAGGGGAGTAGAAGGATGCGTTTGAAGAGTATTTGCACTTCAAGTTGACGTTCATGCCAAAATCAGCCAAGTGAAAGTAGACATATGCTAGTAGGTTTGACATTTGATATGTTTTTGACTTTTTCATATTTGTCTTTTAGTTAAACCAAAATGTAGTCACAATGAGCTAGAAATGAGAAATGATTATACATATACATTTATTGAACAAAAGTTCTCTGCTTATAACAAAAACGTGAAATATACACTACAGATTATTACAGGAAGTACATAAAAAATTGTATCGTTTTGTAAATTTTTCTGGATTTTTCTTCATTTTCTTCTTCTTTCAGTTATAGCCAAGTCGGTATTTGAGAAATTTTTAAACATTGCACGACATTTTCTATTTTTGATAGAAACATGACATATGCACCACAAACTGTCATAATACATAAAAGACAAAACTATATTGTCATGGTATTTTATTATATTCGTACCGTCGTGGTACCGTCTAATGTAAATGCCTCGTGTAATTGACATACCGTCACTGTACCGTTATTGTACCGTCATCGTACCGTCATTGTACCGCTAATGTAAATCAAGCCTTGCAGTGATGCCAAATACGTGCATTTCATTAAAAAATAACGTATACTTTGTTCTATTCAAGCCATTCAGTAGAGGGCGGTCGCATCAGCGCCAGTTGTAAGTAGCCGACATTATATTGGGTAAATTTGTCTCTTGTCTCCAATTTCAACTATTGAGAGTTCAAAACTATGCCCTATTTCTACAATTCTGAATGGCTTAAATGGAACAAGGCATAATTTTAATTTTTTAAAATTATATTTTATGTAGGTAGTATCAGTTTGCCATGACATTTTTGTACCTTCTTTGTTTGAGGAACGTTTACCTGCTGTCATTTGTTTTTGATTATTTCAAACTGTCAAAAAAATATTATTGCATTTTTTTTTTAAGTTTATACATACAAATAATACGTCAGGCAAACGTCAAGACAGGGTTAATTACGAGCGAGTTACTTTCAAACTCCATTTGTTTGCAATCCGAAATATAATTTACAGAAGCGTCTAGTTTCATCTCTTAAAAAACGGAATTTTTAATCCTCGATTGTTTTAGCTGCCTAATGATGTTACTGTCATTTTCACATAAAATTAAATATGATATCAAGTGTCTGTGGTCATTATTATTTTGGGTTGCAAACAAACGGACTTACAAAGTAACTCTGTCGTGACCAATCGTGACTAACCACAAACAAAGAATACACAAATGTCATGGCAAACTGATAATACATACAATTATCAAAAATTTCAAAAACTGTAAAGCTAATTTAAAGTACAGGGTATCTCATTTTCGATGTTTTTTAAGGTATCTCGGGTAATATTAATAATAGAGCGAAACCGCTTGCACATTGCAGGATCAACTTGTCGTGAAAAGTTTAATGGTCACCACAGGAATTTTGATGATATATTTTCAAAATGAACGAAAAACGAGTTTTTGCCTGTAGCTCAGAAACAAAAGAAAATCGAAAATTCTTGTGGTGACTATTAAACTTTTCACGAAAAGTTGACCCTGCAATGTGCAAACGGTTTCGCTCTAACATTAATATTACAGGAGATACCTTAAAAAAAAAAACATCGAAAATGAGACACTGTACATTCCGACAAAATATAAATATATACCATTTCATTAAAAAAATCAACGATGGTTTCGCTTCCGGGTAGTAGGTATTCCAGATCATTTTACACTAAAAAGTGCGCGCAACTTTATTATCTTGAAGATTTAAACTATATGTTTAAAATTAATAATAAAGAAAATAGCAATTTGTCGCTATTCACCTGCATAAATATCACCCTGCATAAATTCAAAGCCAGACGTAACTTAAAATAGCATTGCACATTTTTTCGTTGGGAATATTCCTTGAAGTTATTCTATCTAATTTAACCTAAATTAACTTAACAAAACCCATCTAGAATAATGTACTTATATGTATACTGGTGTTCAGGATAACATGTCTTTAATATGGGGTGGGAAATATGAGATATATGAAATCGGTAAATTAAGACAAAAATTGCACTATTAGGAGGGCATTTAATTGATGGTGAATTGTTTATCTGAAAAAATGCATAGATTACTAGATATAGACGAAAATATATATAATACAGTTATTTATAATAACTTCCAGGTATGAAATAATACTGAATTTTGGTTTGCACTTCTTTAGGTTATTATTTTATTATTTTTGAATGGCGATTCTTGCGAGTTATGATGTCAAAATATTAATTTTTAAATGGACGCCATACTGGCAACTGAAATCATTGAAAAGATTTTTTAAGCTTTTTTGATGTTTAACGTATGGTGTGACTAGCAAATGAAAGGTGGCGTTTAAATTATTTTATGTCTCACTAAAGTAATATGAACTGTTTATTGCTAGGATACGGTGTATATAAACATATCTATAACAACCGGGGCATAATGGGAGGGCATAATATTTCATTATGCCCTCATTATAATCCGATCATCGTTTATGGACTTTAAATTAAAAATAATATGAACGGTATATAATGAATTTTCTTTTTAATTATAATTCATTACAATAATAATAAGGATTGATTACAACAATTAATACATTAATTGATTACAACAATTAATATAAGAAAAGAGCTTTGAAACACAACACAGATATCAATTTTAATTTAATTATAATACTTAAAATTGATTATCAAAAACACCTTAAAAAGCCATTTACGTTCACCACACATGAAATAAGTCCGTCGAATTGCAGACTGTAATGTTTCGCATTCATTTTTGACAGATGACGGATCACTATTTTTTTTGGGGACGATATTTATCCACGTTTGAATTCATTTTTGATATTATTTACCTCCACATGTGACACATCCAAAGCCGTACAAGCTCTCTAAAATGTTATAATATTCACAAATAAGTACATAAGAAATAAAGAACTGAGATCTTTTACAGACTAGAATGGAATAATAAGGAGCTCATTTATACGTTTGTTTTCCTCAAAGTATACAGAAACATTCAAAATAAATTCTTTACACCGTTTCGACAAAATAACTTCCGAAACATCAAATTCACTCATTCCACCATCTCCAACGATTTAAAACGGTGGTGTTTTAAAAATAAATAAATGTTGATAATAAACAAAACAATTAAACAACATCCTTAGCAACGTCAAAGCTTAAGCATTATTGTAATCAAAATTATTATAAATGAAAACTTATTTCATATAATCTAGTGAGACATAAAATTTTGTATGCACCACGAGCGTTACTAGATGATAATGCCCATCGGGCGACATCTATCCCTCGGGCGAGAGGCCCTCGGGCTAGATCCTCGTCACCCTCCTGGCATTATCATCATAGTAACACCCTTATGGTACATAAAATACTATTATAAATGTGGTTTCTTTTGAAACCTCAGAGAAGAATATAATTGTACGAAATAGTCAGGTGTAAATTTTTTGGATGAACCCATGTAAATACTGGACTAGGAAAGCACAGAAATACATTACCATGTCTGGCTGAAAATAAATGACCGACTAGTGTAACTGAAAATCAAAACAGGGGCGCGTTTAAAATATTTTAAACATAACATAATATTTTGATCTTTAAACTATTTACTTTGGCAATTCTTTGAAACAGGATTATTTTTAATTTTCTCTAACAGTAATTCCGACTCGAGGTTTGCTTACACCTGAGACGAATGAATTAGAATTTGCAGTATTAAATTTTTTAAGTACATCCCTGAATCCTGTTGCGAAGGTCATTTTAAATGCCTCTTGGTATTGAGTACAATTTTAATCTTCTGTAACGGAATACATAAGGCTCAGTTTCCTTTCAAATCAAATATAGGGAAATGTTTTCAAAAGAAACCACATCTATTAAATAATCTCAACGTCAACTTTCATTCGCTAGTCATACTATACCTGCATATCTATTTTAATTTGTTTCAAACGGCAAAAATGCAACAGTTATTAAATTTGTGGGTTGTTTCAATAAAACAATTGATAAATACAATTGAAGGTTATAATTTGTTTAAAACAGTACCTACTTCCACTACTTATAGGTATGAAGGGAGGCAAAAAATAGCAAAGATCCGAGTACATTTGATGTATGAAATTTATGTACTCATACATGAATAATTATGGAGCTACCTGTTTTATTCATAAATATTCATTACATTTTGAAAATAAAAAAGTAAGGGTGATAAAATAATTACAGTGGAACCAACCTTAATTACAACATCCGGATACTTGTGAAGTGAAATAAATATCATTTGCATAATTTTAATTATTCAAGGCTTTATTTAGAATTTATCTGTTGTAAATCTTGACGCACTTTTCCCATGGTAAACAATTCGTGTTGGACTACGTCACAAAATGAATGCGTTTAAGGTTTAAGCTGTGTTTCATATTGTAAAAACATACTTCGTGAGAATGAATGCAGATGTTAGAATTGTCGTTTCCGCTGAAATGGCGAAAATGTCCTATTTCCTTATTGTCTCGCGGTTACATTCAAATATGTCACGTAATTCTACGAATCTATATTCAAAAGAGTTGCAGCACTTCCACTTCCAATCATGGTAACAAGCAAGCAAACAACACGCGACATTATATGTACAGTGGCGGGCGGTAACAATCTTTAATTATAGGGACCATAAAATACTACTATCATAATGATGTGTTATTTTTAAAGTAAAATATACCTTATTGAACAATGGTTTTATCTATAAATACAAATATTTATGAAAAATGAAGTTAATATTTATAGATTTCGATACTGAAAGAATTATATTTAAATTTTATTTAGTGACAGATTGTGGTACTGATGGCCCGGGTTCGAGTCTGATTGGGGTCAATTTGCTAATGCAATCGCATAAAAGTAACCTCTATAGTAGTATCTCCCTGACAGATTTAAGAGTTCTTTAGCTAACGTCTAGTAAACGCTGACAACGGTACAAATATATGGAATACCTAGGTAATAATCTATAATGATATAATTATTTATTTATGTACCTACTTATTATAATTAATTGATAGTTATTATAAAGTTACTTTTACGGTTAATGAATAATACTACTCAAGAAAAAAATAAAATTATACATTTTTTAAATAAGTTAACTTCATGATTCTCATAAAAATTCACGAAATGTGCGTATGAATTTAGTAAAGCTTGATACCTGTTTTATAAAATCGGTTTCAACCGGTTTTCATATTTAATTCTTAAAACCGAAACCAAGTTATTAATTACTGAGTTTACATGCAGTTTTGAAACCGTTTTTAAAACGTTTTTAATTTTGAAAACGCCATGTATACAGTATCAAAACGGTTGTGAATTATCTCAAACCAAAACTAAAATTCATGGGTTGGACTTGAAAACTAGTTTCAAAACTACTCACGCAAACACTTAAAATTCAGTTTCGATACTGCGCATGCGTACAAAGCATAACGTATCTGTCGCTTTGTGTTACTAACCTTCAACTATACTGACAGTTGTGTAGTTTTAGTCCGTAGTGGTACGAAGTATAAAAAATAATTGGAATAATAGCAAAACGAAGTATTTGGAGTGAAGAGGATCTGTCACTTACATCAGCTAAATGCGCATGCGCCGAAACTGATTTCAAATCAATTTTTAAATTTGTTTTGAAAACTGCATGTAAACAGTTTTGCATAATTTTGACTGAAAACTTAAACCATTTTCAAAACTGCATGAAAACGTAGTAAATATTGCGCTGAGCAAGCGTCTAAGTTTAGCGATGATGTAATCGCGCAAGCTGCCCGGTGGCGTAAACAAACGAGTCTCGACTTATTTAATTACTGCCGGTTGCCTGAACCTTTTGTATTCGGTGGAATGTTCGAGATTTCTCCAGAAGGTAATGAGCAGGTATATAAAAGCGACGGACCTCTGCCCGCTAGTTAGTTACTTACTTAGTTACATACATAGTTACAAAGTCAGCTGAGTTCCGTTAATAAAGTCCGACAGTTAGTTCAGTTGAGTCCCTGATCACACAACATTATAGCGCATTCGACTGATAGCACCAGTGTGCATGTATACTCGAATTTTACTCGTGCGGCGCATTCGACTGGGCTGCATTGCTTTAGTGCATCCATGTATTTGCATTCGGCTGGTCCGCACGATCAGAGTGGAGCTCGAATTTTGCATTCAGCTGACAAGCGTGCACGCTCCGAGTTTGCACATTCTTGCACTGTACTTTTTGACGGTGCGTGGTGCGTGTAGTTCTGTTTCTCTCTTCATAATTTTCGGAGCAAATGCTCACTCTTTCCGAGCGATACACTGGCGTAGTTCGAATCGCATGAAATCCGTGTATATGCTGTCCGCACTGGGAGCGAATTCAGTGCAAACCAGCACAGAGCAGAGCAAATGCGTGCCAGTCGAATGCGTCATTATTCAGGGGCGTGCTGGATGAGGCATTGCAGGCCTGGATTTTAAATAAAAGTGCAGGTCACAAGTAATTTTTTTATCAGCATGTATCAGATCTAATAACTTTGAGATCTGTGGTATCACTAAAAAAATTATTTGATTAACTCTAAAAAAGTTACCACATGTCTTGCTTCTAAAAAAGAAAATTGAATAATATTTTGACAGAAAGTTATAATATTTACAAATAAATAATAAATTCTACTTCTAAAGAAGTAAAAAAATAAATGGAGCAAATTCTCACAGAAGCTTAGTTTTAGAAATATTTGCAATGAATGTTATAAGAAAGTTACTGTATCCTTACAAGAATTTCTAGTTTTAAGATTAAATCATCATAAAATTTCAAAAATTTATTTTATAAAATCGTGCATTTTTAACTTGTAACACAAGTATAGATTCCATTGTAATGTTTGGCTGGGAAAAATTGATAATTATGTATTCTTAGAATAATGCAGTACCTAACGTCCTTATGACACTCATACCTAATGCAAAAAAAAAACTCTAAAACGAAGCATCTGTGAGAATTTGCTTACAGATTACATGAACTTGTCTAGTTATTTTTAGGTCTTTTATTTAAAAGTTTTGTTGCTTAATTTTAAAATACCTGTAGAAGTAAATTTATTATTTACTTGTAAATCTTTGCGCCTTTATAACTTTCTGTCAAAATTTTATCAAATTCTCCTCTTTTGGAGCAAAAAAATACGGTAACTTTTTCTTAGTTAATCAAATACAATACTGTATATTAATACCACAGATCTCAAAACTATTAGTTCTGAGATGTGCTGATAATTAAAATGTAAGCGAAATCTCAGACAGTAGTAGTCCACCGGGCAATTACCCGGTGTCCCGGCGGGCCCGCACACCCCTGACATTAATTATGTGATTGGGTGTTGAGTATACAGAGGCTGTGGAGTTCTGTTAATTGTGGAAGTTAGTGAGTTTAGTAGAATAGCAGTATCGTTGTAAGCGTATGCAATATAGTGTCGAGTGGATTACTGATTACTGGTATATTGGGATAGTTGTGGAAATGAATATTCGGTAGTGTTGGCGAGTATTGGCATGTTAAAGTATATGAGGGCAGTAGCGGCGAGTCGGGAAGTTACTGGTATATTGAGATAGCTGTGGAAATGAATACTCGCTAGCGTTGACCAGTATTGGGAAGCTATAGTATACGAAGAACGAAGACAGTACTAGCGAGTTGGAGTAGATACTCGGCATTGGTGTTGAAGAATTGCGGCATACGGTCAGTTGGTGATACTGGATCGGAGAGTTGTATGTGATATAAATAAATAGTGAAATAAACAGTGATATAAATAAATAGTGATATAAATATATTGAAATAAATATCGCGTAAACAGTCTACTAGAGCCTGCAACAGATCGGCACGCGTGTGGTAAAATTGGAACGCGTGTAGTAAAATAAATGAACAGTTAGTTAAATAAAAGTACGAGAGTAACAGTAAAATATATAGCGTGAAAATAAATAGTCGCGTTAATTGCATAAATAAATAATCTTAGTGTTTAAGTAATTAATGTTATTCTTGGTCTTAAATTAATATTTGTTTAACCATAGTAATATTTTCATAAACTTTTAATATTTATTTAACATTTAATAAACATCTATTTTAATTAGTAATAATTCATTAATTTTTACACTTCACCCAAATAAATAGAAACGTTACAATATTTTTCAGTTCTAGTTGCCGGTGATATTTTGTTTTTTCTATGTACGATCATTTTCAAAGTATTAGTTTGTTCTGTAAATTAACCAAAAATAGTTATTTATGATATAATTGTTAAAAGTGACATTTTATTTTCTGAGAAGGAAGTTTGGAACACGACGCGAAGCGGAGTGATCCAAAACTTCGAACAAAATAAAATCACTTTTAACACGTATATCATACACTATTTTTTCTACAAATACATTTATTTCATTTAAATTTATATTTGTAAATAAATTTTGACATATGTCAAACATGTCGATTTGTTGTTCCAGTCGTCGTTACCAAGGTAATTTACTTTTAACACTAGAATTAAAATATCGCATTTTTAATTGAAGTATGCCGTGTTAAAAATTCAATTTTTAATAGTGTCTGTAGAAAAAATTAGTATGTTTATTCTATGGGTAAATCATGGTTACTGAAAATTTTGATCTATTCGGAACACATTCTCTTTGATTCATATGAATTGAAATTGAACACTACGTATCAAAAATACAGATTAACCAAATGAACGATAACGTTAAATATGGCAACGAAATTGAACATTTTATTACATTTAATGCCTTTACCTATACTAACACAGTGGTAGTAGGATTCAAAAACTAGTGAAACCAGGAATATTTCTTGGTTGATCTGATTCAATGTTTTACCATCCTTTTTCAAGAACCGCGTTCTGCATAGAAACTGGGTGCCTATTTTGTAACTAGAAAGCGATATCGAATACCAATTCAGATGGAAGTCTGTCTAGAAACCATTCCTTGACTGGTTTATATATATATATATATATATATATATATATATATATATATATATATATATATATATATATATATATATATATATATATATATATATATATATATACACTTAATTGTTCATAGTTTGACTCGGTTCCCTCAATTCTGATGATTTCAAGAGTAAAGGCACTTGACTGCGTCCGATTGATGGGTTTATATTAGCAATCCGAAATCTATCTTTGATTTATTTATTTATACATATTTCCATACTTTGTTCCTCACTCATACTGCCTCTGTTCTGTACTTCCACTTCCACGGTCAGTTTCGGCTGGCTGAACTGACAGCCGGAAATGACGCCAGCGTCGCCGGGAGCCCGTGCCCCGTGCAGTGATTGGCCGCCATGAGACGGTATCGTGCCCGTGCCCGTGCTCCGGCTCTACTTCGCATTGTCATGTCAGTGAGTTGCACATACAGTACATATTTGCGGGTGTAATCGTGTAGGTGTAACATTGTTTAGGGGTTCTAAAATGGAGGATAAGTGACAGTAAGTGATGCAATATATAAATTTATTTACTCCTTTAATTTATACATACATTGGGGTGTATTCTGTAAAAAAAGTTAATTTTAACATGCCTTTAAAAAATTATATTTTAACATGACTGTTAACAATAAATTCATTTTTTGGTATTCTTTACGAGACAATTTGACACTGCTGTTAAAATCATAAATTTTAACATGTCTGTTAAACACTAGAATGAAGTGATCAACAAGATAGAAAAAAGGCACGTCTTTACTAAAGTCATGTAGTTAGTAACCATAACACAAATAAATAAACATGACAAAAAGAGTAAATAACTGTCAGTTTATGTGTCACTTTGAAATTTTAGAAAACGAATCTGTCACTTTAAAATTTTAGAAAAACGAATGGAAATAATGCTTCGGAAAAAAAAATCTGCATAATCATGTCTCATTTTTAGGTTCTATATTATAAATTACATTTAAATTGTAAATTATTAAGTCGTCATTAGGTGTGTAAAATTTCTTCTTCTTGATCCTCAGAATTGACAATCCAAAATGTTAAGTTACGTTGGTTTGACGAACAAGACAGGAATAAGCAATTTTAACTGCATTTAATACCTACATTATAATAAAGAACTATGTTTGACGATACATATAAATCGTGCACTCGGTATACCTTCAAAGGTTCAGTTGTGAATCTTTCTCGAATTATGTTAATTAAATATTCCTACTGGCATCACGCTGTGATACACAAAGACATACGATGGAACGGGTGACCGTTATTAAATAAAATACTTCGTAAAACAGTTGTATATTTTATTAAATATCACCTATATATTTTTTATATTCATCCATGGTAATTTTCTTTCGTTTTCTATTACATTTTTATTAATTAGAAGTGCAACTTATTCAAATGCTGTGATAATTTTATTGTATAAACAGATGTTAAAATTTTAAAGGCGTCAATTTGACACGGGTGTTAAAATTTTAACAGAATTGATAGTTACAGAATAGAAAATATATTCTAACAGCAAGTTTATTTTTAACATAATGTTTAAAATTAACAGTTTCCTTACAGAATACACCCCATTATGACATTCATAACTACACTAAGCACATAAAAATGTAGTTATAAATCATTACTGTATTATTTCTGCCAATCACAAACTTATAATTGTAACCATGATTTATGATTGGTTAAAATGTTAAAAATGACGTGCCGCTGAAGTTAAACATTGTAACTATGGTGATATATACAGGAGGTCCTAGGATGAGCTTACGCTGTCGTTTTTTGAAAAAACTACTGAATATTATTTTATGAAATTAGGTATCTAGGGGTTTTCCCACATGCTTGTTTTAGCTAAAATATTCTCAAAGCAGTAGCACTTCCGGTTTAACCGAAAGTAGACCCTAACTTTCTTATTTTAAATGGAATGTAAATTGCATTTACTTACATTAGTTATTAAATTTAATTTAAGTGGGCCATGATGGAAAAAGAAGAAAATTATGTTCATTGTCTATTTATTATTTTTTATTTTAATATTTTTTTTATGAATGGACCTTTTCAATTTAACGGCTATCTGTTTCTATCGCTGCAAAGAGTAAGAAAATGGCGCGAACAACTGCCAGTTGGGCTGTCAAACGAAACGTCAAAAATATGACAGTCATTAAAATACCTATGGGGTCTCGTGGCCGCGTGCCTGAGTGTCTGGTCGCGAATCTGGGGAACCGGGTTCGATCCCGACCGACGCCAAATATTTCGAATTTTAAATGGCACTAAATTGACCCCTGTGGTGCACTTTCCACGCCAGCAATGAGTGCTCGTGAGGTGACGCCTGGCAAACGCCCGCACGGTACAAATATGTCATCATCATTACCGATATCTGCGTATAAAGCAGATTGGCACACCCAGCAATGGGTAATATGCCGTGATGATATATTTATTTATTTTTTATTTTATTAAAATACCTGTATTCTCCGTGAAAATTTGCTTCGTTGGACATTTTAACTTCAATAAAAGCTTTTGTAACTTATTTCGATAAGATTTTTAAAGTTATCTGAGATATTCTCACATTTTACGTCTAATTTTTTTAGAAACAAACGCCATAGATCTCAGTTGTTTTAACTATGCGCAGATCCCCATTGCGCATATCTTCTATCTCTTTAAATTGAAAAGGTCTATTGCTATGATATTACATGCAAAATAACAAGTGAATAAAAATAGAAAATATAATATCAATCAAAAACAAAATGTTCATAAACAACTAAATTAGACTTATAAACAAATACTAACACATGCAATTTACATATTTACCATTTTACCAAAAATCTGTTAACTTTCAGCAGAGGACATGCTACACAAACTACCCCTATTTTACGACGAACAATTCAATTAAATAATAAAAAATGGAGTGCTCCATTTAGAAGACCTGAACTTCAAATACACGTTCACGTAGAAATTACATTTTTCAAAAATTGTCGATTATTAATTTAAACAAAAGCTTTCTTTATAAACCAGTTTTTACAGATTATAGAAATTTGATTTCATTCTCGAGATATCGAGTGAAGAAGTGGCCGTTCTTACAGAAAAAAATCAAAAAAAAATTAAAATACGCCGGAAGTAGTTGATCATGAGTAAAATATTTCTATTGTTTCGAATGCAAAATTTTCCGCTGAATTCAATGGTAAAATAAAAAATATAGCATTCCATTTAAAATAAGAGAGTTAGGATCTACTTTCGGTTAAACCGGAAGTGCTATTGCTTTGAGAATATTTTATTTGAAACGGGCATGTGGGAAAACCCCTAAATACCAAATTTCGTAAAATAATATTGAGTAGCTTTTAAAATAACGATATCGTAAGCTCGTAGGTTTAAAGCAAGTCCGTGCATAATTTCCTGACAGGCCTACAGCAAGTGCAGCAGCAATTTTAAGAATCATTAATAACTTTAGAGGAAATGGTTGCGACCAGCATGAACATAATAGAAGGAATATATCCTTTAATGTATTAAATGCGTAGAAAAAACATGAAATTACGGCTTTAATACGTAATAACATTAGACTAACATTAAGAGAGATTGGACAAGTTGCTGGTGTAAGCAAAGCTACTGTACATACATTATTTAAAAAGGAGCATTATAGATGTCATTTTCAAAATCACCAGGAGTTCGTTGTGGACGACACGAAACGAAGAATAAATTTTTGTGAAAGAATGTTTGAATATGTTAATAATCCAGATTTGCTGAAAATATACTTTTTATGTTATTATGTTTATATCCACTTCTTTGTTAGTTGGTTTATTTGTTCGTTATTTTGTAATATCTTACAATATTTAAAAATAATACTTTTGTCAAATTCGTTCCGTTTCATTTCAAATTAGACAGGCAAATACGTTGCTGTCAATCAAATGTAAAAAATACTCACGGTATAAGGTTGTGCGATCTTAGAAATTTGAAATCGTTTTTTGATCTTTCGCTAAAATCGAAATACTATATTAAAAATCGATAAAAAATCTATTTTAATAAAGAACCAAGAGATCGATTTTTAATAATAGATCAAAATTTGATTTTAATAAAAAATCATAAGTTCGATTTTTATTTATAAGAAATTTCTACTGTGCTTACTCACTTCAAATTTTGAAATACAATTCATGAATGACGCGTGAATCGCAAAATGCTGGTGAAATAAATAGATTTTTTTCAACGATCGTGGAATAAATATTTATCTATCTATTTTCCAGAATCCAGATAAATGTTGTTTATTTGGTCGATCGATTTTTCAATTGATCGATCTTTTCGATAAATGGATTTTTTTCTATTAATCGATCTTTTTCGCAGCCTTAGTAGGGGATGCAAAATAGATTGATTTATACTAACTTATATCCGGAAACGCATCGTTTTCGAGCTACAGGCTCTTAAAAGAGTAATTATCTACCTTAAATTTAGTTGGCTGTGACCTTTTAATTTTGTTTATTTTAACTTTTAGCTTTGAATTGCATTGCATTATCAATGTGCATACTGGTCGCAATTCCGCTAACTTGGTATTAATGTAAGGCCAAGTGTACGGCAGCACAAAACATTCAAACAAATCTTGGAGTTTTTTAACGTATGCATTGAATTATTCTGAAGGTGCATTGCTTGTATTGAAGTTAGTGGTCGTCAGTTTGAGCAATTATTATAATATGTATTACAAAAATAAATGAAATTATTTAAAAAGTTTAAAAGTAACCCAAATTAATAGGTCACAGCCAACTAAAATTAAGGTAGATAATTACTCTTTTAAGAGCATGTAGCTCGAAAACGGCGCGATTCCGAATATGAGTATTTTTAGTAAAAGTTAGTCTATTTTGCATCCCCTATATACACTAAAACGTATTCATTCAGATTCTGTATACCTACTACTCGTACTATAATCAGCACTTTGACGTTTTTAGTTCATGTGAAAATTTCAATTATACAATATTTGTTAAATGACACAGTTCAAAATTATAGAGTAAAAGTAAAAATTTAAGTAGGAGTAATGAGATATTTAATATTTTAAGTGTAAATTTTTATTTTTCTCTCTAGTACTTATTAATTTTTATAAAAGAGTAAAGAAAGAGCAATAGTATTTTTTACATTTATTTATAATAAAACCATGATATACTCGTTTAGTTTCAATTTTTACTCCCTGTAATAATAATTTGATGTACTATTTTACTTAAATAAAAGTAATAATTATTTGACTTTTATAAAAGGAAATTATAACAGGACGTAAGAGTAAACTCTACTTAAGTAAAATTACAATTTATTCTAAAAAAGAACATATTTTACTCCTTATACTAATAATTTGATTATTTTACTATAATGAAAATAATAATTATTTGACTTTTATGAAAGGAAATTATAACAGGACTTAAGATAATTATTTTAAGAGTAAACTTTACTCAAGTAAAATTACAATTTATTCTAAAAGGAACATATTTTACTCCTTATAATAATTTGATCATTTTACTATAATGAAAATAATAATTAATTGACTTCTATGAAAGGAAATTATAACGGGACTGAAGAGCAAAATATAATTCTAGAAGTAAACTCTATTCAAGTAAAGAGCATATTTAACTCTTTAAAAGAGCAATTTTTCATATTAGTTAAAGCACGTAGTTCTCTGTTTACCAGCGTGCTCCTCGGCCGTATTTCTTGCGTTATTGATGAATTAAGGTTAAAATTATTTAAAAAGAATTGTTAAAAATGTTATTACCTTGCATTTATAACGATAGAAATCATTATGTACCTATTATACAATCGAGAGAAATATTGACTTAGGACATCTTTGTTCAGTCTGGTATTAATATGCGTGGTTCTTATTTAAATATAAAAACGTTACACATAAATGAGAAAAAGAGGTTGTTTATTCAGTGAAAATAATATTGGTGTAATTACTAAAATCCATTTATAATTTATTTTCTTGTTAGTGAATATGGTATATGGTATGAATAATAAACTTTTATTTACCTATATAATTTTTTTGTACCTACCTATCCCTAAATGATTCTTTTATTTTAGTAATTTTTTACCGTTTTCTTAGTAAGAATACTAATTAATAGGTAAAGACTATTATTTTATAAAGTAATTATTACTTCTTTAAAGGTATCTTTCACTCAAATGTAAGTAAAAAATATTTCATAATAATTGCTATTTAAAAAGTAAATTTTACTTTTGATAAGCAATAAGATGTATATTTTGAAATGAGTACTTTATACTTACAAGAATTGTAAAACACAATCATAAAGAAGAGTAAATTTTTTACTAGAGAAAAACAGTACAATTTACTACTTTAAAGTATATAAATAAAGTACTCTTCTGTTTTTACTCTTTGATTCTGATTAAAATGGGACGTGGACTTATATAGATTCTTTTAAAGAGTAAATATTTTGAACTGTGAAGGTTCAAACAAACCTTATTTATAATTATGAACTTTTTACGTAGAAAAATAGTGTGATGTAATTGTTTTATAAAAACTTAATTCTTGGTTTAAATAAGAATTTTGAACGTCGAAAATGAAACATCTTGTTTCTTGTACTTCCATTTCCACTGTTGGTTCCGTCTGGCTGGTCTCCCAGCAGGAAATAGCACGTAATAATTATCCGAGAGCGTCGCCAGGAGGAATTAGGGCTGTGCAATGATTGACTGCTACAGGATCTGTCTAAACTAAACATCTTTTTGAGAAAAACTCAAGGTGATAATGTAGTTTAAACGGTGAAGATATGCCAATATGATTTATCCTGATATACCTACTTATGTTATTCTCAAAATTTATACTGTAACGTTTTTATTATTTGGATGAAGTGTAAAATATTAGACATTTATTATTAATTATAATAAGTTTATTAAATGATAAAGAAATATTAAAAAAAGATAATTAAAATAACTATTAATATGGTTAAACAAATATTAAATACTAATTTAAAGACTCAGAATATTATAAAACAAACATTAAGATATTCATTTAAACAATATTTATCTCATTTATTTATTTATATAACTACATTTATTTATGTTCACTAGTCGTCGACTACTTGTTTATATCACCAACTATTCACTTCACGATATTTGTTTATATCAGGCTGCCCAATGCCTTCGCCAACAGGGCTTATATACTCCGGTGTTTGTATTCGAGAAATTACTAGAACATTATTCTAGATAAAAACGTCAAATACAAAGATCACGTCACCCAAGTAATTAAACAAGTCTGGACAGGTGTGTTTACATCACACGACCGTTCGCGGCTATTGCGTCATCGCTAAAAATAGACATTCACTCATCGCTGCGGCAACCCTGGCGGCGACGGCGGGCGCTTTACGTTACAATACTTTTCTGGCAGTCCAGTCAGTAATGAGGTTCTTTGGAGTCGTTAGGAGGTAAACATACGAAAAGTTCCCGAATATAGGTGGTGAGCGGGGTGCAAGGGGGGACCGAGAAGGTATCTTTTTTTCGTTTTTTGCTTATGTATTGAAAACGGTACGTCTTAGCAAAAAAGTCGTTATATACAGAATGAAAGATAATAAAATTTACTACTTATTTGCTTTTTTAAGTTTTTTTCCTATCTCCAACCTGTTATGAGATACCCGCTATCAAAAACCGTATATTTTCTCTGACGTTTTTTCGTTAAACTTTTATCTTTAGCATCTCATCTCTTCGGTTTACAGAAAAATTCCCAAAAAAAAGATGTAGAGGATTAAATTTCCTTCAAAATGGTATTTTCTCTATTATATTCAACACATCAAAAGTTATGGCAATTTGATTTTTTAGGTAAATTTCGAGGTTTCCCTGGAAGATTGTACAGGTTTGTTCCAACATCCAGTTTGAGTATCGTTCATGTTATGGTTCATGCACTATTTTTTACGCATGCGCTAACAAAGTATTAGTTCTGAACTGATTCAGAACGATGTTGTGTTGTAACGGTGCAGGACAGTAATTTGTAGTTTAAAATTCGAAATTCAAATGCCGTAACAACTCACATTAAAAAAATTGAGGATTTTTTTTATAAAATACTAAACTTTAACTTACCAAACGATCGACAATAAATACGTGCCCAATAAATCAAAAATAAATTGTGAAATTTACGTGTAAGGAATATTAGAAAATCACTTAAATTTTATCATACCTATGTCTGAAAATCCCTCCAAATCACTCATTTTATAAAATAAAAATAACTTACAAAAAATACTGAATAAAATATTTTATTAATGGATTTTATGCATTGCGCATGTCCCAGACTAACAGTACAACTAAAAATTCGCTGACTAATTTGACCTTTCACGAACCAGTTCATGAACGATCAATTTTATGTTGGAACAACCGACGCTTAGTACATGATTCAGTCGAAATTCATGTTGGAACACTAAATGCACTCTGCGCATGTACCCGACCGTTCACAAACTGGTTTGGTGGTGTGTTGGAACAAACGTTAGTCTAGGGGCCTAGGGTATGCGCGTTGAAAAGTGTGCATCTACGAATTTTCCCTTCGGATTATGTTTACAAGGTTCTTAAAGATGTTTTTATATAGGTCGCATGATTTGCAGTCGGCCAGTTTTTTTTTTCAAAATGGCCCCCGAACATTGCCCCTTTTAATGCATAATGGTAAAGTAAAAAAGGTAATTTATGTCGAACACTATCATGGCTGGGATCAAATTAAAACTATAGGTACTGCCAATTTCTTTATACCGTGTTAGTTATGTAAATTGATACACATACAGAGTGATCGGCGAAAATCCGACATCAAGGATATGTCGTTTATTTTGAGTTATGAGAGATACAAAAAAAAATGTTAACAAGCAAAGTTAAACTAGCCAAAGAGGCTCATAAGATGATCGTAATAAGAATTTTGTGTCACTCCCTTTTGAGCGTTCGTTGATTGGACTATGGTATAAAATCTGTTCGGTAAAAACTAAACGAAAATGTCTTATCCGAAAAAGCTTCGCTAAATAAAGTAGTTATAACAGATCGTAGTTACAATATTATGCATAAAGACCATAAAAATATTTATGTAAAGTACATAATGTATGTAACCGTAAAATGGGATGTAGTTGAACACTTCTCAAGATTAGCTTCAAAAATTCATTAGATATCGTGGTATTTACAGGAAATAAATTAGATCAGTTTGTGGGTATGAAATAGTACTTTAAATTTCTTGTTTCAAATTGCCACCACTCTGTACCATTTAACTAAAAAAATAAAATGTTTTAGTATATATATTAGCGAAAACTCGGCGAAGCCGAGTTTTCCCTAGGGCTCCGCCGATAGTGTTTTATAATAGTTTATACGTACATCCAATCTGTCTACGCACAATTTAAAACCAAGGTGCTAACGCCAACAGTCTTGTCAGATACCCAAATTCTCTCAAACAAATTAACTTTATGCGTAAAACAAAAGACAATTAACGTGTCAGAAATTTAGATACATGTATCTAACAGTCCTTAATTAGGCATCTCATTTGATATCAAACACGAAATATTTCTAAAATCTTTATGCACAAAGCAAAAGCCGACTGAGATGTCTAATTGCTAACACTTCTACATTATAGCTCTATAGTAAAAAAATACTTGATCCCAATCACTACATGGTTCTGACAACTTTATGCGAAAAACAAAAGCTGATCGAGTTGATCCCTAAATTTTGAAAGTTCTATAGTTTAGCCATGCAGAAAACTTTTCACTTAATACCGAACAGGATATATTTCTGACAAATTTATACGAAAAACAAGAAATATTTTGTCAGGGGCTGTCATGGAGAAATGTCAAAAATACGACAGCTCGGTCGGGTACTGTTTTCTTGCAAAAAATTGACAGTAATATATTAGGCATGTAACATGGGAAAACAGTTTTCCCTGCGCGTTGCCTTCCAAATTATTTTAGAAAAAAATACTTCAAATAAAACTTGCAGATCATGAAATTCTGCATTTCAATAAAGAAACAAAATTAATTGTGCATGCTTTGTAACGGCAGAAATTTGAAATGAATATATCGAAAATCATGTAAAAAATAGTGGTAGCCATGAAATTAAAACGAAAAGCATAACAAATGTAATTTTTTATGTAATTGAAAAAGTCTCAATATTTGACAGTTAAAACATCAATCATTTGTTTGTCTTTTTGTTTTAATTCCATGGCTAGTGCTATTAAACGAAAATTTTAAAAATTTTCATATTTAATTTCTAGTGCTATTAAACACACAAAATGGATTTTGTTTCTTAATTTGAAGGTAGAATTTTATGCTCTACAACTTTTATTTGATGATTTTTTTTTCTATAATAATTTGGGGGACAACGCGCTAAGGAAAACTGTTTTACCATGTTAAATGCTTATGTATACAAAGTGGTTGGTCGGAACTGATGAAAACATATAATGAAATGAACAAATGCTGCGCGTTTTATGCAAGCAGACAGGACAAAATGTCCCAATTACAGGATAAATATAAACATAATATTAATAACACGTCTATAAGTAGACAATACTAAATTTAAAGGTAAAATAAATCAAATAAAACTCAAAAATGTGATATTTTAATTCTAAAGTAAACAATTAGTTACAAACTGTAGAAAAGTGTGTAGTTACATTACATCTGAACGTATACAACGAATTTGAAAATATATTAATTAAGTTTGCATTGTTATTAAAGGAGAAGAATGCAAGAATCATAGGTATACAAGATTACTTTTGTGGATTGTGCTCTATGACTATGGCCCAGTTGCATAAAACATTGTTAACTTTAATCACAATGTTAACTTTGACAAGGCTTATTTTCCAATGTATTTTTGATACGTATCCACGGTTACATTGTGCAGTTGAGCATATGATCAGCTAACAACGTTTTATAGCCCTATATAATTTTAATTTTTTTATTAATTGCAAAAAAACAATATTAAAATAGATAAATTTAAACGTAATATAAGACAATGAAATGCAGATTAAAATCTGTTCCGTTTTAAGGTTATATATTGAATTATGTTTAATCTGAAATAATTATAAATGTTATGTAAGAAAATGAATTGCAAAAAAAGATCAGATTAATACATACCATCTAAAATTATTGGATTGTCTTGCTCCAAACATGAAGGCATGATTCTGCTATAAGATTTTTGGTGTCTCCAATGAGTAACATATTTCTGGCTGGACTCGAAGAACAACTAACTAACGCGTATCTTTCTAATTTTGTTCATGTACTCTTTATCGATTGTGATGTTCATTATCTCTTTCTCAGCCTGACATTTTGTTAAAACTATTTACAAAATTAAATATATAAATTAACAATACTCATGGCTCAAAATCATTACATATACATCGTTCTACGATATCTTTAGATGCCATTTCTCCAATGCATCATATAATCCTCTCTCTCTTATTCCTTCTTGGACTCCTGCTACCTAACTTCTTCTAGGTCTCTTTTATTTTTGCCGGTTGGTGTCCACTGTAGTATTTTTTTAGGAAGCCTCTCATTACTCATTCGCTGTATGTATGTTTAATTCTAGACCTCAGCTACGGTATTCTTCTATAAATTGTCATATCATGTATTCACTATCGTTGTAGTCTTGTGTAATAAGTATTTGATCATCTGCAAATTGTTTGAACGTCCAAGGACATACCCATATTTTTGTAATTTTTTTCCACATTCACAGTGCTTTTTTATATATACCTACCTGCCGTTAGGTATAGATAGTCTGTGATACCTACCTACATTCTTCTCTTCAATTTCATACATTATTTAAATATATTTAGTATTGAAAAGAACAACCGGTACGACGTTCATAATTTTTTGTCATTAACATATCAAATGTGACAGATGAGAATGTTTGTCTTTAATTTTGTATGTGTATTCTTCGATCGATTGATATTATTTCTGCCCTTCTTATCCTTTTCGTCGTGTTTCCTTATTCATTTTCCAAAATTCTATTTACACAATAAAATATATAATACATTAATATAAAACATGGCTTAAAATCATTGTATATCCCTTCCTCATTTAATTCATAATCTTTTCTTCAATTTTACATATTATTTAAGCATTTTTTGCATTTAAAAGGATGAAAATCGATAATATTTAATCGTTGACATTGACATACCATATGACATGACAGCGTTTATCTTCTTAAATTTTTCAATGAGAACTGTGATCGTTACTGTGACCTATTGTTTCTGTCCCAATTTTCAATATTTAATAATGTTTTACACAAAAACTATGCATCCTACAGAAATTCGATCCATTAGAAGGGCCCTGAAGCCAATCATTTCCGATAACTTGGTACAAATTTCACGAAAATCGATCGCTCCGTTTAAGCTGTAGCCTTGTCTAAAGTTTGGCGATCGGCTTTTTGATTAAAGAATATATAGAAAGATCCTCTAACTGTTTAGTATATAGGACTAGCGTAACCTCGGCTTCGCCGAGTTTTCCCTAAGGCTCCGCCGATAGTGGTTTATGATGCCCACCCAACATGCCCACTCAAACTGCCCACGCAATATGCCCACCCAAACTGCCCACGCAACATGCCCACCCAAACTGCCCAAGCAACATGCCCACGCAACATGCCCACCCAAACTGCCCACGCAACATGCCCACCCAAACTGCCCATGCAACATGCCCACCCAAACTGCCCACCCAAACTGCCAACGCAACATGCCCACCCAAACTGCCCACGCAACATGCCCACGCAACATGCCTACCCAAACTGCCCACGCAACATGCCCACCCAAACTGGCCACGCAACATGCCCACCCAAACTACCCACGCAAAATGCCCACCCAAACTGCCCACGCAACATACCCACTCAAACTGCCCACGCAACATGCCCACCCAAACTACCCACGCAACATGCCCACCCAAACTACCCACGCAACATGCCCACCCAAACTACCCACGAAACATGCCCACCCAAACTACCCACGAAACATGCCCACCCAAACTACCCACGCAACATGCCCACCCAAACTACCCACGCAACATGCCCACCAAAATTACCCACGCAACATGCCCACCCAAACTACCCACGCAACATGCCCACCCGAATTGCCCACGCAACATGCCCACCCAAACTACCCACGCAACATGCCCACCCAAACTACCCACGCAACATGCCCACCCAAACTACACACGCAACATGCCCACCCAAACTACCCACGCAACATGCCCACCCAAACTACCCACGCAACATGCCCACCCAAACTCCCCACGCAACATGCCCACTCAAACTACCCACGCAACATGCCCACCCAAACTACCCACGCAACATGCCCACCCAAACTACCCACGCAATCTGCCCTAAAGAGCCCCACACACTCATTTATTTGTGTACGGTTTAGGTTTAGATCGTACTGGTAAAGCTGTGCGAATAAAACACGCTGGATTGCCAACCCAAATAGTACCAGTTTCTTTTTGTCAGTTGTGTAAAATCTATTTACAAAATAAAATATAAATAAACATATCTTAGATTAATACACTGACCGGCACAGAAAACAATCCTTGACATTCTCTCTGTACACTGTACACTTTGTCCTCCCAATCTTTCTTGTCGTTGATGCTTTTCCTACATTTCTCGTCCAATTCGTCGTTTAATTACCTCGAACATTTTCAACAATCTATTTTCAAAATAAATTATAAAATAAGAATAAACATATTTTACATTCATAGCGTACCATACGTCGTTTAATTCTCACATTCTTTTCTTCAATTTTAAACCGATTATTTTCTGTAGTTCAAATTTGTCATTAACATATCAAATGTGACAGAAGACAGTATTTATCTTTTTAATTTTACACATGTGTTCTTCGTTCGATTGTGAAACTCTTCTAGCCTTTATCAACGTTTTCGTAGTTTTTAGTAACTTCTGACATTTCGTAAAATCTATTTACAAAATAAAATCTAAATTAACAATAAATATTGCTTAAATTCATTACGTATACCTACCTCGTTTAATTCATATTCTTTTCTTCAATTTTACACAATATATTTATTTATATTTAGCATTGAAATGGTCGACAACCCATACAACATTCATATTTTGTCATTATATACATTGACATCATGCCAAATGTTACACATGACAGCATTTTTATCTTCTTAATTTTTACATGTATTCTACGATCCATTGTTTAATTTTATGTTTAATAATTTTTTACTCGAAAACTATGCATCCTACAGAAATTCGTCCCATTAGAAGGGCCCTGAAGCCAATCATTTCCTACAGTTTGTTACAACTTTCATGAAAATCGGTTGTACCGTTTAAGCCTTGTCTAAAGTTGGGCGATCGTCGTGATTAAAGAAAATATATATAGAGAGTGAATCATGCCTTTTAGTATTAAGGACTAGCCTAAGCTCGGCTTCGCCGAGTTTACCCTAGAGCTCCGCCGATAGTGTTTTATAATAGTTTATACGTACATCCAATCTGTCTACGCACAATTTAATACCAAAGTGGTAACGCCAACAGTCTTGTCAGATACCCAAGTTCCCCCTTCTATCAAACGAATTAACTTTATGCATAAAACAAAAGCCAATCAACCTGTCATAAATTTCCACACTTGTGTCTAAAAGTTCGTAACCAGACCTCTCATTTGATACCAAACACGACATATTTCTAGCACCTTTATACAAAAACAAAAGCCGACCGAGATGTCTATTTGTTGACACTTCTATGTTACAGCCCTGCAGAAAAAAATTCACATGATCCTAATCACTACATGGTTCTGACAACTTTATGTAAAAAATAAAAGCCGGTCAAGTTGATGTCAAAATTTTGAAAGTTCTATAGTTTAGCCATGCAGAAAACTTTTCATTTAATACCAAACAGGATACACAGGTGTTTCATATAAGAGTGCAAGGCTTTGGAGTATGAATTCTGATACCAAAAGGGGGAAAAATCCCAATAAACATTGATGCTATAACGCTTTCTAACAGAGATAGGTACCCAGGATTTTATTAAAAAAAAAAAAAATCAGTAAACAGGTTATTTTTATTTATTTTTGTATTGGGTCATAAATAATTATTTATAAAAAGAATCCCAGAGCAAGTGTTTAAAATGAAAGGCATTACATTCAATAAATAAATCAGTATTATTTAAAAATACTACGGTAAATTATTAAAATATTACATTTTCATTAAATACAGAAGGCTTCGCAATACTTTTTTGTATTAGAAATATTATCAAAATATTAAATAACAGGTGTAATAATTAAATAATTATCGGATTGAAATAAGTGGAATTTTTAAATAATTAAATCTCATTTAAATTTTAAATGAATTTAACAAATGCCATCAGCCAACTATTTTCTGCTATTTCAGTATTATGCTTCATTTGAGATAAATCCTCGGTATCTCTGTTATGAAGCGTTCTAGCACCAATGTTTATTGGGATTTTTTTCATGTTGGTGTCTAGAATTCATACTCCGAAGCCTTACATAGTTACATGAAACACCCTGTATTTCTGACAAATTTATACGAAAAACAAGAAATGTTTTCTCATGGACTGTCATAGAGAATTGTCAAAAATACGACAGCTCGATCGGCTATTCTTTTTTGCATAAAATTGTCAATATTTCGGAAGTGTAGTATCTATAGCTGAGTGCACGATGTATAATGTATTACAAAGAATGGCTAAATAACCGGGTTAGTTCATACAGTATGCCGCTAGATGTCAGGTTTTTTGCGACCTGGTTTTTACAAAAATATTTGAAATAGTAAATTATTCCTATATATCGCACAATATTTTATATTTTCAATACATTACCTTTTTTCTTTTGTCAGTTCTATGTATGTATTTTATACAAATTCCATACAACAGGCTTCTATAATTTCAGTAAAATTATAAAATAAACATAATGTCATGTACTTGACACTGACATCTTTCAATCAGAATTTTCTAAATCGTAGTACCTGTTTCTATGGTTATATCATGGCTGGCTGCTACAAAATCGCACATTTTGGCACCTTAAAAAGACTATGGTCCGTATTCTTACATCTTAAAGTAGCGCTACTTCCGAAAAATCGCTACTTCAACTGTCAAATGTCAACTTTAACATTAAAATGAGAGATATAAAAATAAATTAAATTGTAAAAAGCATTTATTTCTAATGTCATAGGTTTCATTTACAAAAATATGAAACCTATTCTTATCTACTCATAAAATTATATAAATAAAAAATTGAAATAGCGCTACTTCCGAAGTAACGTTACTTCAAGAGGTGAAAATTCGGGTCTATATCTCTTTATTTGATCCATACCCTGTTGTACATCCTATATCACAACATTTTCTATTTAAACGCGAACTTATTTTAACCGCAACCGACACACTGCGGCACACCAACTGCCAAACGCCTGTCAAATGGTAACGGGTCGCGTTAGCTTCTTTTTTACCAGCTAGTTATGACAACGCATCTCGTACTCTCACCTATAGATACTACACCGTGGTAGGAACTGATGAAAACATATAATGAAATGAACAAATGCTGCGCATTTTATGCGAGCAAACAGGACAAAATTACAGGATAAATATAAACATAATACAAGGTGCCCATTTTATATGTTCCCGCCTGAAATTTTAAGAGTAAGCAAAACCATATACATTTTATAAGCCACTTGGTGAATCGAATAATCACAGTAGGTATAAGAGCAAAACAAAATTTTAAAAACCAAGTCACTTATGAAATGTATCATGGATTGCCTAATCATGAATTTTCAGGCGGAAACTTTTAAAATGCGGACCCTGTATTAGTAACATGTATATGAGTACACAATACTAAATTTAAAGATAAAAATAAATCAAACAAAACTAAAAGATGTGATATTTTAATTCTAGAGTAAACAGTTAGTTACAAACTGCAGAAAAGTAAGTACTTACATTACATTAGATCTGAACTTTTACAACGAATTTGAAAATATATCAATAAAGTTTGGATTGTTAAAAATGATAGGTATTAAAGATTACTTTTCTGGCTCATGCTTTATGATTATGTAATTTAAAATATTTTTTATTAGTACGATACAATAATTGGGAATAAAAGAATTTTAATATAGATAATTTTAACGTAATATAAGTAAATAAAATACAGATTAAATTCTGTACCGTTTTAAGATAGATATCGAATTATGTATAATCTGAAATAATTTTAAACGTAATGTAAGAAAATGAATTACAAAAAAAGAACAGATTAAAACATACTATCTAAAATTATTGAATTGTCTTGTTCCAGACTATGATTTTCCTGTACACGTCTTAAAATCATTACATATACCTATATATACAATCGGTTTATAACGTTGTACCATGTCTTCCGATGCGAATTCTCCACTGGTCTTGCCATAGATCTTCATTCTCTCTTATTTCTTCTTGGACTCCTGCTACCCAATTCCTTCTAGGTCTCCCTCTTTTCTTTTTGCCGCTAGGAGTTTACTGTGGTATGTGTTTTGCCATTACTCATTTGCTGTACGTGATCGTACCATCTTAATTGACTTGTTTTTATATCATCGGTTATAGTAATTGATACATGCATAATTTGTCATTTACATATCAAATATGACATGACAATGTTTATCTTTTTAATTTTGTACATCGATTGTGATATTATTCCTACCTTTCTGATCCTTTTTGACGTGTTTCCTTATACATTTTCCAAAATTCTATTTACAAAATAAAATATGTAACATAATAATAAACATGGCTTAAAATCATAACATATACCTACCTTGTTAAATTCATCATCTTTTCTTTAATTATTACATATCATTTAAACATTTTATTGCATTTAAAAGGAAGAAAACTGATAATTTGTCATCATTGACATTGACATAACAGCGTTTATCGTCTTAAATTTTCAAGGAAAACTGTGATCGTTACTGTGAAAAATATTGTTTAGTTAGAAATATTTGTTTTTTACCTAGTTACTTATGACACATTTGGTAACACTGTCCAAGTACATATGAACCGTCAAATTTTATAATTTTTAATTAAAATGGTTTAGGCCTTTTTTACCTGTGCGGATATAATTGCCCATTCTCAAAATTTATAATTATGAATTAAACTTCTTTCAAATTGTCTCCATTTCATAAATATTTCCATTTAAAGGTTCAAAATGACATGACAAACATGGCGTTCTTCGTCTTAAATTTTCAAGGAAAACTGTGATCGTTACTGTGAAAAATATTGTTTCTGTCCCAATTTTCAATCTTTAATAATTTTTTACTCGAAAACTATGCATCCTACAGAAATTCGTCCCATTAGAAGGGCCCTGAAGGCAATCATTTCCTACATCTTGGTACAAATATCATGAAAATCGGTCGAACCGTTTAAGCTGTAGCCTTGTCTAAAGTTGGGCGATCGTCGTGATGAATTCAAATATATATATATATATATATATATATATATATATATATATATATATATATATATATATATATATATATATATATATATATATTTAAAATTAAATGGGAAGTTTTGCGCAAGGAAAAACTGATTTCCCATGTTAAACGCCTATGGCCCGCTTTTTAATTAACACCCGGTATATATATATATATATATATATATATATATATATAGATATAACTATAGATAGTGATTCTAACCTTTTAGTATTAGGACTAGCCTAAGCTCGGCTTCGCCGAGTTTACCCTAGGGCTCCGCCGATAGTGTTTCATAATAGTTTATACGTACATCCAATCTGTCTACGCACAATTTAAAACCAAAGTGGTAACGCCAACAGTCTTGTCAGATACCCAAGTTCCCCCTTCTATCAAACGAATTAACTTTATGCATAAAACAAAAGCCAATCAACCTGTCATAAATTTCCACACTTGTGTCTAAAAGTTCGTAACCAGACCTCTCATTTGATACCAAACACGACATATTTCTAGCACCTTTATACAAAAACAAAAGCCGACCGAGATGTCTATTTGTTGACACTTCTATGTTACAGCCCTGCAGAAAAAAATTCACATGATCCTAATCACTACATGGTTCTGACAACTTTATGTAAAAAACAAAAGCCGGTCAAGTTGATGTCAAAATTTTGAAAGTTCTATAGTTTAGCCATGCAGAAAACTTTTCATTTAATACCAAACAGGATATACAGGTGTTTCATATAAGAGTGCAAGGCTTTGGAGTATGAATTCTGATACCAAAAGGGGGAAAAATCCCAATAAACATTGATGCTATAACGCTTTCTAACAGAGATAGGTACCCAGGATTTTATTAAAATAAAAAAATAAAAACAGGAAACAGATTATTTTTATTTATTTTTGTATTGGGTCATAAATAATTATTTATAAAAAGAATCCCAGAGCAAGTGTTTTAAATGAAAGGCATTACATTCAATAAATAAATCAGTATTATTTAAAAATACTACGGTAAATTATTAAAATATTACATTTTCATTAAATACAGAAGGCTTGGCAATACTTTTTTGTATTAGAAATATTATCAAAATATTAAATAACAGGTGTAATAATTAAATAATTATCGGATTGAAATAAGTGCAATTTTTAATTAATTAAATCTCATTTAAATTTTAAATGAATTAAACAAATGCCATCAGCCAACTATTTTCTGCTATTTCAGTATTATGCTTCATTTAAGATAAATCCTCGGTATCTCTGTTATGAAGCGTTCTAGCACCAATGTTTATTGGGATTTTTTTCATGTTGGTGTCTAGAATTCATACTCCGAAGCCTTACATAGTTACATGAAACACCCTGTATTTCTGACAAATTTATACGAAAAACAAGAAATGTTTTCTCATGGACTGTCATAGAGAATTGTCAAAAATACGACAGCTCGATCGGCTATTCTTTTTTGCATAAAATTGTCAATAATATTTCGGAAGTGTAGTATCTATAGCTGAGTGCACGATGTATAATGTATTACAAAGAATGGCTAAATAACCGGGTTAGTTCATACAGTATGCCGCTAGATGTCAGGTTTTTTGCGACCCGGTTTTTACAAAAATATTTGAAATAGTAAATTATTCCTATATATCGCACAATATTTTATATTTTCAATACATTACCTTGTATCTTTTGTCAGTTCTATGTATGTATTTTATACAAATTCCATACAACAGGCTTCTATAATTTCAGTAAAATTATAAAATAAACATAATGTCATGTACTTGACACTGACATCTTTCAATCAGAATTTTTTAAATCGTAGTACCTGTTTCTATGGTTATATCATGGCTGGCTGCTACAAAATCGCAGATTTTGGCACCTTAAAAAGACTATGCTCCGTATTCTTACATCTTAAAGTAGCGCTACTTCAACTGTCAAATGTCAACTTTAACATTAAAATGAGAGATATAAAAATAAATTAAATTGTAAAAAGCATTTATTTCTAATGTCATAGGTTTCATTTACAAAAATATGAAACCTATTCTTATTTACTCATAAAATTATATAAATAAAAAATCGAAATAGCGCTACTTCCGAAGTAACGTTACTTCAAGAGGTGAAAATTCGGGTCTATATCTCTTTATTTGATCCATACCCTGTTGTACATCCTATATCACAACATTTTCTATTTAAACGCGAACTTATTTTAACCGCAACCGACACACTGCGGCACACCAACTGCCAAACGCCTGTCAAATGGTAACGGATCGCGTTAGCTTCTTTTTTACCAGCTAGTTATGTCAACGCATCTCGTATTCTCACCTATAGATACTACACCGTGGTAGGAACTGATGAAAACATATAATGAAATGAACAAATGCTGCGCATTTTATGCGAGCAAACAGGACAAAATTACAGGATAAATATAAACATAATACAAGGTACCCATTTTATATGTCCCCGCCTGAAATTTTAAGAGTAAGCAAAACCATATACATTTTATAAGCCACTTGGTGAATATTAGTACTTTAAATCGAATAATCACAGTAGGTATAAGAGCAAAACAAAATTTTAAAAACCAAGTCACTTATGAAATGTATCATGGATTGCCTAATCATGAATTTTCAGGCGGGAACTTTTAAAATGCGGACCCTGTATTAGTAACATGTATATGAGTACACAATACTAAATTTAAAGATAAAAATAAATCAAACAAAACTAAAAGATGTGATATTTTAATTCTAGAGTAAACAGTTAGTTACAAACTGCAGAAAAGTAAGTACTTACATTACATTAGATCTGAACTTTTACAACGAATTTGAAAATATATCAATAAAGTTTGGATTGTTAAAAATGATAGGTATTAAAGATTACTTTTCTGGCTCATGCTGTATGATTATGTAATTTAAAATATTTTTTATTAGTACGATACAATAATTGGGAATAAAAGAATTTTAATATAGATAATTTTAATGTAATATAAGAAAATAAAATACAGATTAAATTCTGTACCGTTTTAAGATAGATATCGAATTATGTATAATCTGAAATAATTTTAAACGTAATGTAAGAAAATGAATTACAAAAAAAGAAGAGATTAAAACATACTATCTAAAATTATTGAATTGTCTTGTTCCAGACTATGATTTTCCTGTACACGTCTTAAAATCATTACATATACCTATATATACAATCGGTTTATAACGTTGTACCATGTCTTCCGATGCGAATTCTCCACTGGTCTTGCCATAGATCTTCATTCTCTCTTTTTTCTTCTTGGACTCCTGCTACCCAATTCCTTCTAGGTCCCCATCTTTTCTTTTTGCCGCTAGGAGTTTACTGTGGTATGTGTTTTGCCATTACTCATTTGCTGTACGTGATCGTACCATCTTAATTGACTTGTTTTTATATCATCGGTTATAGTAATTGATACATGCATAATTTGTCATTTACATATCAAATATGACATGACAATGTTTATCTTTTTAATTTTGTACATCGATTGTGATATTATTCCTACCTTTCTGATCCTTTTTGACGTGTTTCCTTATACATTTTCCAAAATTCTATTTACAAAATAAAATATGTAACATAATAATAAACATGGCTTAAAATCATAACATATACCTACCTTGTTAAATTCATCATCTTTTCTTTAATTATTACATATCATTTAAACATTTTATTGCATTTAAAAGGAAGAAAACTGATAATTTGTCATCATTGACATTGACATAACAGCGTTTATCGTCTTAAATTTTCAAGGAAAACTGTGATCGTTACTGTGAAAAATATTGTTTAGTTAGAAATATTTGTTTTTTACCTAGTTACTTATGACACATTTGGTAACACTGTCCAAGTACATATGAACCGTCAAATTTTATAATTTTTAATTAAAATAGTTTAGGCCTTTTTTACCTGTGCGAATATAATTGCCCATTCTCAAAATTTATAATTATGAATTAAACTTCTTTCAAATTGTCTCCATTTCATAAATATTTCCATTTAAAGGTTTGAAATGATATGTCAAACATGGCGTTCTTCGTCTTAAATTGTCAAGGAAAACTGTGATCGTTACTGTGAAAAATATTGTTTCTGTCCCAATTTTCAATCTTTAATAATTTTTTATTCGAAAACTATACATCCTACAGAAATTCGTCCCATTAGAAGGGCCCTGAAGCCAATCATTTCCTACAACTTGGTACAAATTTCATGAAAATCGGTCGCACCGTTTAAGCTGTAGCCTTGTCTAAAGTTGGGCGATCGTCGTGATGAATTCAAATATATATATATATATATATATAGATATATAGAACTATAGATAGTGAATCTGATTGTTTAGTATTAGGATATATATATATATATATATATATATATATATATATATATATATATATATATATATATATATATATATATATATATATATATATAAAATCTTATATAAAAAAATTTGAAATTTGCCAACATAAAGTTTAACAGAATTATATAATTTTACTTCAATTAACATTTAACATTCACCCCTACGACTCAAACCTTGTTTATTTCTTTCAAAAAAAACTTTGGCCCAATCATAACCCGACGATAACGCGTGGTTTTTATTGTGATGGCCGTGCACTCCATTTACAAATGTACCTTTCGGAATGACGTCCTTTTTCGAAACGCGATTATGACTTATTGTTCCCTCTAACACAGTCAAACATTTTTCTAGCGTTTCTTCATTATATTCTTTGACGTTTAGTGCTCTCTTTATGTTTATACACCCGAGGCATAGTAAAAATAACGTCCTTCTGCAGCACAATTGTGTGTTAATCGAATTAATTTGTTTGGTAGAATTGTAATGCAAAATATGGCATGTTCAAGTATGTTATCGTCACCTTTATCATCCCTCAAATTAAGAAAAGTAAAGCAATTTATTGTATATGTGATATAGAAGTTTGTTTCTTAATTCAATGGAATATTCAAAAACAAGAAACAAAGTTTACTTTAAAATAACATTTTTTTAAGCCTTTCATAAGTTTTATTTATATTTTATGTATGAATATAGTGTTCTTTAAACAACATCATATTAATTATTATGAAGTTCTAAAACATTATCCAACTTTTCAGTCAACTTCACACCTGTGGGCAACCTCTACTGCATTTAAAAAATAAAGTAATTACTCATTCAAAAAGGAATTTATACTTTCTTGGGTGCGTTATACATAGAGTTTTGAAGACCAATGTTCTAAATTTTGCAATGTTGAAATTCGAAGTGCCAAAGGTTTTTGTTCCTTCTCAAAAAATAAAATGCCACTTTGATCTTATAAATAGCTATTATATACAACTATTGAATAACTTAATTACAAATACATTACCCAAATCTAAAGGCTTTACGCTGCTCATATTAATGTTACACTAGTGGAATATGAAATATTCATAATAGGCTGCACTGTATTATTGATATTTTTATAAACCTATGTATAGGTAAATATTGATTGCTAAATTATAAATTTAAAATATACTATAGGTATTGTCAAATAAGTATGAACTGGAGATTTCAGTGGCCATGTGGGAATGCTAACTTATAAGCGGCAACACCACACGATGAGGGACAGGGTGCGGTGTGGAGAAGGAAAAAAGTTGAGCATCAGTGCATACTTATTAGACGGCGACTTTAGTTAATTAAACTAATTAATGAAGAAAATCAGTTTCTAATGTCAACAAATGACATTAACATTTGACATCTGCCATATCATTGCAATTAGTATTAGTACCAAAAATTAAACATTTTATGCTCTAAATCTAAAATACTATGTGAAAAGAAAAGCACATCATAAAGTTTTACGTTGAAAACCGTTTTGCCATATTAATCGCCTATGTCACAGTTTCTCGTAGTCACAATTGAAGCTATAAGTTTAATAACCATTTTAATATTTTAGTTACCAGCAAAGGGATTTGAAGAAGAAACAACAACAATATCTACATCTTCTTCTTTTATGAATTTTTTAATCCATTTTGTTTACATTCAAAATATCCATGATTTACCGACAATCAAAATATTTTGGTATCTGTTCTCTGTTTACTTACATTACTGTTTGTACATAAAATTATAAGTTTTTAGTTTTACATTTTAGTCCTGCCTGTAATTTTATGATACATTTCTATATTTTTTTTAGCATTTAGTACCCTTTGACTTTAATTTTATATTTATTAGAAATATTATTGTTGGTATTTAACTGAATATTAGTCATTCACGTTACTATGCCCTTATTATTATGATCCTGATCTCCGTTTTAATAATACAGAATTAGAAAAAAAAATGTTATACGACTTTATAATTTTCTTTGTGAGCCACTTCAGAATCAATGAACCTATAAGTATAGTTTGTATTAGGTATAGTTTGTGCAAAAATCTATCATTATGACCCTCTCAGCAGGTCTACTGTTAGGGATTTATGCTTGATTTATGGCGGGGAAAGGACAGGTACGTATTAAATATTTTGCTATGATATTTTACTTTATTTTGTAACAATGAAACTGATTTTTTTTTTTAAATGTTTTAATGTTAATGAAACACATAATATATTAAAACAAAACTTGGTAGGTATATAAAAAAAACTAAAAATTTTACTTAAAATTATACACTGCGTAACAGTTTCTCATTTAATAAAATAAACAATCATAATATATTGCACGTAAAAATAAATAAGATATACAATCCTACCTAATTAGTCGACAATAATATCTTAGTCACTATAACTATCCATATCAATGTTGGCACTTGAATTCTGGATATTTATAATAAAATCTCATATTATTAACATTAATATATTGATCTTCTATATTAATCAGATCGTTTTTAACTAAATATTCTTGAATCTCGGCTTTCGTAGACGAATTTGTCGGTATTTTTACATTTTGCCGCGAATGGTAACTGGCATTACCTATAACAATAACATTGTTTTTTTTTGCAAATTTGGCAATAAATTTTCATCTTCATTATTTTTTAAATAGTTATAAACATTTCTATTTTAGCGTACAAATATGTCATCATCATTACCCATATCTGCGTACAAAGCAGATTGGCACACCCAGCAATGGGTAATATTTTATTATAATTATTTTCCTTAATTTTAATACTATGGTCACAGTATGTTATTTTTTCTAATTTGTTACAATGGTCAAAGACATAGTTTGATTTTGCGAATCCATTAAATATCAACTTTGAAATACATAATGCATACAGAGATTTGCGAATTTAAATATTTTGCAATCCAACCGTAAGCGACAGGTAAGATAATGCCATAAGGATAGAATTCTGTACAAACTATTCCTAGTCATGATTCATTTCAATTTCTTAGAAGCTGAAATAAAATTGAAAGTAAACAGTGAGCCAGAAATAAGTACCTCGTATGTACATTTCAAACCTTTATTCTCCAAAAAATCTTCGAAACGAAGCATGATTCATTCTGTCAGTTCTGGAAAAATATCGGCGATTTCCAGTTCCCTGAAGGCGGCTACACACGCTCCGCTTTACCGGAAAGGTCTGCCTTGAGGCGGGCCGCCTTGATGGAGACTTGAAACTAGGGGTGTGCCTACACGCTCCGCTATACCGTACAGTACGCCTGGAGGTAGATAATTTTTAGTAGTTATCCGGATAGCTCTGGGGCACGCCTTGAGAAAAGAAAAAAGAATTATATACGTGAGAATTTTGTTGAATAAACTGAGATTCTTGTCAAAAAATTGGCATAATTATATGAAGATGGTTGACAATGGTTGACTACATATTACACCACCTCAAGGTCGACAAAAATATTGTACACACGCTCCGATCGACCTGGGAGAGTGAGTTCCCCGACAGGCGAACGAACAGATATTTGTTCGATATCCGGCGACCTCTTTGTGCTTCGGCCTTAAAGTGAATCTTCGTACACACAGGTTTGCCGCCTTAATGCTTGAAGGTTTTGAGACCCGTATGTAACACCTGTATTTCACATGCCTGTTTTCAGCAGGATTTCCGTGTATGTTGATGACGGCCACGATCTGGAAGAAATATTCAAAGAAAACAAACTTTTATATACCCTTTCTTGTATTACAATATTTTTTTTGTATCTTTTACTGTTTTGTAGGATAAAGGTTTTTATTGTATTACTTACTTCTTTTGGTTCACCAATAGCATCTTGCATAAAATTTTCATTATTAAATAATGTTGGACGGGGCCGTAATGGCCCGGAACATAATTGCGGTATTTTTTTCAGAGCAGAAACACGATTCGGTACTTTTTTCTTTAATTACTTTAAGGCCCGGTTTTACCATCTTCATGTTAAGAAATAACATGCGGTTAAGTTCATGTGAGTAAAAGAAGTATTTTTCCATTCCATGTTATCCATAATCTCAAGCTAAAGTACATGTTATCTTAACATCTAGAAAAATTACATGCTAACTTTTAACATGAACTTATCTTCAATTTTGTGCCTGACAGTGGCATTGTTTAATGTTTAATAATTATCAAAATGATGAGGAGGTATCAATAAGGACAGAAATGATAATTCGACATAGGCCTCATCATTTCAAAAAATATAGTTGGAAGGAATTTTTTAAAAGATTAAGGCTGTCCGCGATAATATTATACAAGTTGAAGATGGCATTCGGCATGAAACGAATAAATAAAATATCATAGTTTTTAATAGTTTAAATCAATAACAGTTTTTATTACGTAAATTTAATATAATTCCAGAAATCATGCATCTTCTGTCAGGTCGCGAATCTGGGGAACCGGTTTCGATCCCGGCCGACGCCAAATATTTCGAATTTTAAATGGCACAAAATTAACCCCTGTGATGCACTCTCCACTCTAGCAATGAGTGCCCGTGAGGTGATGCCTGGCAAGCGAGCGCACGGTGCAAATATTTCATCATATCTGTGTACAAAGTAAATTGGCACACCCAGCAATGGGTAATAAGCCGTGATATATTTATTTATCTATGCATTATCTTCTGCAGAACTAGTATTGCTGGCTTTAAGATATTATGCAACAGGTTCCTTCATGTCAGTTGCCTCAGATTTTTCTCAAGTTTCTAAATCAACAGCAAGCACAATTATTGCGCGAATGAGTAGGGCCTTAACAGCTCTAAGACATGATTGTATACAGATGCCTACCACCCCTGAAGAAATTACAGAATGAAAATGCGAATCTTACAATATTGCTCGTTTTCCAAATTGTATAGGTGCTACTCGTATAGATTTACACATTTACACAACGTAAACACCCAAATTAAATGAAATGTTAAGAAACAAAACAAACAACTGTCAAAATTGAGTTTTGTCAACTGTGTAAAACACCGCTTTCAATGAGAAAACAGTACCAACCTTATAAAAATAACCAAAAACTTTGGGTTAGCTAAAATGCAGTTTTCATTTGTGTGGAAAAACGTTTACGATGGTACCTGAACATTAACTTCATGTCACTTTTAACTCCAAGTCTCATAACCGCATGTTAATTTATATTTGGTAAAACCGCGCCTAAATAAATATACAATAATAATTATGGTAAAGTTATGCGATAGATATACATTATAGTTTTCAAGAAAATAAAGTAGGAGATAGCAGATAATCATACTATTCAGTACTAAGGAAAATAAAATTTTATTACCAGTTACGTTACAAATAATTTATGGGGCCACAAATGTATAACGGCAGAAAAATAGTTTTGTACAAATATAAAACAAAAAATTACAACTAATAATAAAATAAAAATAAATAAATAAAATAAGTAGGTTATGTGCAATTTAATATTTAACTAATAAGTAGATACATACTTGTAAGCAGTCTATAAACAAACTCGCCTAATCTCAACACAAAGACGCATTTATTGGAAATGCCGAGCAAGACATTTTCGGGATGGCAACGGAGATTTCAGACACTCGCGCTCGAGCATGTGACACGATTGCGAGAATACCTCAAATGGCAAAAGTAGATTAATATCTAAATAATTGTAATAAACTCATCTCAATTATTGTTGTGTTGAAATTTGAAATTGAATCCACTTTTATTTTTTTAAAGTAAATCTAACATACTTTGAATTTTTTAATTGGAAACAATTTGAATGTGATATTTTCAAGAAAATAATTCCATTAAATACTCGTTCATGTTTTTACTTCTTTACAAATTCTCAAAAAGCGTGTAATAATACAATAAAATGATAAATAAATTGTAAATATACCTATCTTTATCAGATTATTTTTAATACTTTATTTTTCAAATATTAAGTATTAGAAATCTATTAAAAAATGCAATATCAGTTTTTATCGCTAATATACTGATTAGAACGTTAGTTAATGCAATTATAATTAATCGATTTAGATAAATATATTAAGCTAATTGCAATTAATTTTATCTTTATTCATCTAACATCTAACAATCATTAAATGTAAAAGAGAAAATTAACGACGGAAATTGAATAATTACCTGATTTAAAAAAAGACTTTATCTAAGAATATTTCATTAGACAATTTGCTACACAAAATCATGAATTGATAATGTATAAACAATATTCTCTGTTTGTTGTTTATGTTAAAACTTAGTACTTATAGTACGATTTATGACCAGTTCCACTAACGTAACAAATACTAAATATTCCTTATAGTTAGGTATTGAAAATACCGTATTCAAATGAAGTGTCAAATGAATTATTTAGTATTAGTAAAAGACATAGATTTTATTCCTTAAGTCGGCGCTTCTAAACTAGTGCCGCGCAGTAGAAAAGTGAATCTTACATTCGGCATATCCTGATTATCTCCTCGTCCTCGGGAAGGATTTTAAAATTTATAAATAATTTAATTATCGGTGTTTGAACTATTTTCTGTATCCAACTCTAAGTCTTCATCGCTATCACCGCTTTTACATGACGAGTTCGAAGACATACCATCTGGAGAGGTCCACGGCTTTAACTTGTCGACGGCCACTGTATTTTCGTATTTATTCCGACTTCTGTCTGACCCAACGAGGTCGCAAATTACGTATCTGCCATTCGGCAATACTTTCTTTACTAAAAAAGGACCCGCGTATGGTGGTTTTAATTTCTTACTAGTGCCTTCGCCAATAATTTTCTTCTCGAATACTACCAAATCATTTTTTTATATATATTTTCTAGCTGGCTTTCGTTTTTTATCGAATCTTTCTTTTTGCAACATTGAATCAAAAAGTAATTTTTCGACTACTTCTTCTTGCTCTACATTAATATCGCATGGATGTGATAGCTCTACTTGTATTTCCGCCGTTAATAATGAATTTGTTATTTTACCTTATTCATAGAGAATTTTACTTTGCTATGCAATCTTACCATTTATCAGCATCTTCGCAACTAGCCGACAACGCCGATAAAAGAATTCTATTAAATCGCTTAACTTGATCGTTACTTCGTGGTGTAGTACAGTATTTTCAACATGTTTTACCCCGTGTCTTGGCAATATTTTAAAAATTACTTTGATGTGAAAGCAGTACCTTTATCTGATATTATTCTTGTAGATACGCCATGTGTTCCAAATAATTTATTCAAATATTTCATAATATTTTTACTTTTGGTAGATTTTACCGCTTTGACAAAGACAAATTTTGTGAAAGCATCTGCAGCAACGATTAAGGGCGTATAACCTTTAAATGATTTCGGAAATGGGCCTAAATGATCTATATGTAACGTATGAATTTTCTCAATCAGATTTAAATATCCTTCTTTCTTACCCATCGGTATTTTATTATAAATACATGAAATACTGCACGAACTGTATTTTTGCACGTACGATCTCATCTTTGGAAACCAGTATGTTTGACATAGTTTCTTTAATGTTTTCTCTACGGAAAAGTTCTCCATTTCATCATGTGCACTGCGGACAATTTGTACACGTGAACCTTTTGGTACCACCCACTGGATACCTCGCGTTGTTATTCTATATACTCGCCCCTCGCGTAAAGCATAATTTTTATAAATACTTTTCCCGTATTCGGTTTCAGGAGTCTTCGAAAGTATATCATGGATTTCGCAAACCTTTTCATTGGTTAATTGGGCCGATAACCGATAACACCCAATCAGCCGTTTCTATTTTAAAAATTTGTACTTCTTCCACCGGTTACTCTATAGTTTCCGGATTACGACTCAAAGCATCTACATGACTCATTCGCGCACCAGGTCGGTATTCGACGGTGAATATAGATTCTTGGAGGTCTAACCACCAACGTCCAATTTTCGGCAATAAATCCCGTTTCGAATATGTAGTTTTTAAAGCATTACACTCAGTCACAACTATGAAATTTATACCGCTTAAATGGGGTGTACTCTGTAAAAAAATGTTAATTTTAACATACCTTTAAAAAATTACATTTTAACATGACTGTTAACAATAAATTCATTTTTTGGTATTCTCTACGCGAAAATTTGACACTGCTGTTAAAATAATAAATTTTAACATGTCTGTTAAACACCAGAATGAAGTGATCAACAAGATAGAAAAAAGACACGTCTTTGCTTAAGACATGTGGTTAGTAACCATAACACAAATAAATAGAAGTAATAAAAAAAGTAAACAACTGTCAATTTATCTGTCAACTTCGAAATTTTAGAAAACGAATCTGTCACTTAGAATTTTTAGATAAACGATTGGAAATAATCCTTCTGAAAATAAATAATAATCAGCTGTGTACTGTGTAATCATGTCTCATTTTTAGGATCCATATTAAAATTGAATTATATTGAATTTGTAATAAATTATCATTAGGTATGTAAATATTTCTTCCTCTTGACCCTCAGACTTGGCCATATAAAATGTTAAGCTACGTTATGGTTTGACGAACAATATAGGAATAAACAATTTTAACTGCATTTAATATATTATAATAAAGAACCATGTTTAAATCGTGCCATCGTGCTCTCGGAATACCATTCAAAGATTGAGTTGTGAATTTTGGTCGAAATATGTTAATTATTTCTAGTGGCACCAAGCTGTGATACACGAAGACATACTATGGAACGGGTGACCGTATTAAATAAAATATTTCGTAAAACGGTTGTTAAATATCACGTAGATATTTTTTATCATCATCCACGGTAATTTTCTTTCATTTTCTATTACATTTTCACTAATTAGAAGTGCAACATATTCAAATGCTTTTATAATTTTATTGTATAAACAGATGTTAAAATTTTAAAGGCATCGGTTTGAATGACATTGGGGTGTATTCTGTAAGGAAACTGTATTTTCTATTCTGTAACTATCAATTCTGTTAAAATTTTAACACCCGTGTTAAAATTAGGTGTTAAAACTGCATATTTTATCGTCATTCAAATCGATGCCTTTAAAATTTTAACATACGTTTATACAATAAAATTATAACAGCATTTGAATATGTGAACATGGATGATGATAAAAAATATCTAGGTGATATTTAATACAATATACAACTGTTTTACGGAGTATATTTTTTAATAACGGTCACCTGTTCCATCGTATGTCTGTATATCACAGCTTGATGTCAGTAGAAATATTTAATTAATATAATTCGAGAAAGATTCACAACTGAATCTTTGAATGGTATACCGAGAGCACAATTTAGATGTGTCGTAAAACATAGTTCTTTGTTATAAAGTAGGTATTAAATGCAGTTAAAATTGCTTATTCCTGTGTTGTTCGCCAAACCAACGTAACTTAACGTTTGGATTCTGAGGATCAAGAAGAAGAATTTTACATACCTAATGATAACTAAAAAATTACAATTTCAATGTAATTCATTTTTAATATGGAACCTAAAGAATTTACAGAATACACCGCATTAAAATATACAGTTTTAACACCTAATTTTAACACGTGTGTTAAAATTTTAACAGAATTGATAGTTACAGAATAGAAAATATATTTTAACAGCAAGTTTATTTGTAACATACTGTTTAAAATTAACAGTTTCCTTACAGAATACACCCCTATATACTTTAATTTTTTTCTACTACTACTTTTTAATTACTGGCAATGTTTCCAGTTCATAAGAATGAAATTTTGTTTTACAACCGTTTGTTTGACGACTCTAGTATGCGACAGGCTGTAAACTACTATTGCTCTGCCTTTGAAGTAATATACCTGCTATCCCCAATTTACTCGCATCGGTATGGTGTGTTTCAAGATATTTGCAAATCTACCTGCCTTCGACATGACGCGGTCCACCGCAAAACAGCACGGTATGTACGATCCTATGCGTCAGGGGAGGATTACCAAAATTTTGGAAAACGATGTAGAGGTACTTTCTCAAAATCCAACTAATTAATAGGTATATCTGATTTTATTTATAATTTTTGAAAATTTGGTATAATGTCATATTCTTTGTTCTGTAATTTTTAAAATTCAAGTGAAACATTAAATTCCACACAAATATTGGTTATGGTATGGATTTCAAATATTTTGTTACAACCCTGTCTTGTTACCCATCAAGCTTATTTAAGAAGCTCCCCTCTGCGTAAGTCGAGGCACGTACTTTTGCAAATATCTTGAAACAAACTTTATGTACTTCCGTTTCACCCTGAAGGTTATAACCAAAATAGGACATTGAATTAAATTTTGTTTCAATTATTTCGAAGTCCGTCCGGTGTTACGGACGCTGTTTTCAATTTTGATTCTTCCGCGATGGGTATCTGATAATATCCAGAAGTAAGTTCAAGGGTTGTAAAATATTTACATCTCCGTAACCGATTAAGCTGATCATCTATTCGCGGCAACGGATATTTATCTTTACAGTAAATAAAATAAATATATCATCACGGCTTATTACCCATTGCTGGGTGTGCCATTATACTTTGTACACTGATATCGGCAATAATGAAATATTTGCACCGTGCGGGCGCTTACCAGTCGTCAGCTCACGGGCATTCATTGCTGGCATGAAGAGTGCACCACAGGGGTCAATTAAGTGCCATTTAAAATTTGAAATATTTGGCGTCGGTCGGGATCCCAGTAACATTATTCAATTTGCGATAATCTACACAAAGGCGCAAATAACCTGTTTTCTTTTTCACTAATAAAACAGAAGAATCATTTGGTGAATATGAATTAACAATGTAATTATCAAATAATTATTATTATTTAATCATTTCTTTTATATTTTCCTCGTGTTTTGATATACGATAGGGACGATATATTATAGGTTTTTTTCCTGCACGTTAATTTCGACTTGTACATCCAATTTCGGTTAAAATTTGAGCAAAACAATTACGGTATGTATTTAATAATATTAGCAAATTTTGCTTTTGAGCTGCATTAAACGTCGCAGAATATATATCATCTGTATGAAAGGGTTTAAGGTCTTCTAACTTTAATTTTAATATTTGTACGTCCTTCTTCGGTTCGGCATAATAGGAGTGAACAACATTGTTACTTTCTTAATTTATTTTTACAATCGAATCGTCATCTATAAGATTAACAATAGCTATTATACCTCTTTGTAACATCTGAATTACCGTTTTTTGTTACACTTCTCTGTAACAACTTTATTCCGCCAATATCTCCGATCAAACGAGTACTATAAATTTAATAATCTATACAGGGTGAGGCAAATGATATTACATAAATTTATGAGCCTCTCGGGTTGACAGTTTTAGGATGCATTTTTCGTTACTCAAATCTAAACAGTGCCTAATAGTCCCGCTCGACCTAAACAACTGAGTCAAGTACCACTCGTAGGGTTTGACATTTTCAACTAAGTTTATTACTCCGCACGTGTGTTGCGATGGTCAGACTGATGGGTTTATCTTATAAATTTGTTTCTTAAGTGTCACGCAGTGTAAACTTTTAACAGGCATAAAACATTATACATTACTGTAAGGGGATGCAAGATAAACAACATATATGAAAACAACGATAACGTCAAAGTTTTGTGAATTGTATATTTTTCGATAAAAAAATATGTCTTATTTTGTTTAAACAATGCCCAACGTGATCCTTATTCAGATCCCAGTTTCTGAGATAAAAGATATAGGTTTTATTCCTTAAGTCGGCGCTTCTAAGCCAGTGGCGCGCAGCAGGAAAGTGAATCTTATATTAGTATCAAAATTTTGAAACGTAATTTTTTGTTTAAGTGTTTAAATAAGTATTGTTTTTGATATTAAATTTATCAATGAAAAATTAAAACTAAATTATTTGTTGTTATCTTATAATGTCAATGTTGTTATTAAACATTTATTATCAGCGATTTTCAATTTTTGTTTATCCTTAATCCGATATATACTTTAGATCAACATTTATCATTTTTCTTAATTCGTTCAAATTTAAATTGAATAATAATTTAGAAATATTTTTAAAATTGATTAAATAAATAATCATTACGGCATATTACCCAGTGATGGGTTTCCCAATTTGCGTTTTACATAGATTTCGTTTTTTTTTTTAATGAAAAGGTATTTTGGCACATACAATCTCCTCCCTGTGACAGGGTGTTGACGCTAAGGTGCGAACTCTAGTTTAACATGGGATTTTAGTGTTTTGCAATTTCCTGCTCTCCTGTTCATTTTACGGCAAAAACTGTAGAGTGCGAAGTTGTCCAGAATTAAAGGCTGTACACTAAACTGTTGTTAAAATTTTTATTATGCCTCTAGTTTCTTCACAATTATAAAAAGAAATTTAAAAATTTCGGTGTATTAATAGCAATAACCATAACACTTGTTTCCTTTTTCTAGTTTTGTACATTATTTATAAACGTCAAACGTCAATTTGACATGTGTAAAATAAATTCCATATTCTTTTGTAACTATTTCCATCAAAATATTCTTTTATCATCACGGCATATTACCCATTACTGGGTGTGCCAATCTGCTTTGTACGCAGTTATCGGTCATGATGATGACATATTTGTATCGTGTGGGCGTTTACCAGGCGAATAAATTCATTAGTTAATTTATTTATTTTGCATAAGTCAAATTGCTCGTTGACGTATAGATATATATATATATATATATATATATATATATATATATATATATATATATATATATATATATATATATATATATATAATTTATGAAAACTAGAAGAAAAAAAATTTCAAAATAATGACAAAATTAGTTTTGCATCTAATAGAACTAGTTTCTCCATTATTTCAGTCCCTAATTCATCCCAGTTAAAACCATTGTTAAAAATTCATGCCGCTCCTGAAAAGTAAAGGATAAACATCGATGGGAGTGATTGGTTGTCGGCGGGTTCCCAGTGTAGTGGTTTTTTATGACTAAATCAAATCTTGTCTCTTGTGGTAAAACTGTTACGTAAATACGTAGTGCGCAAGCGCTTATTTTTATAGCGAATCTCTCGCGAGACTCTCGTGCGAGAACGAGACGAAACTCAAAAAAATGTGCGAGAGCGAGATCGATATTACAGATTCGAAAACGAGACGAGATCGATATTTTATATTTCTCGTCTCGTCACGCCTCGCGTGCATCACTAGGTATTTTAAAATTAAGCAACAAAACTTTTAAATAAAGGACCTAAAAATAAGTAGACAAGTTCATGTAAGCTGTAAGCTTCATTTTAGAGTTTTTTGCATTAGGTATGAGTGTTATAAGGACGTTAGGTACTGTATTCTTTTAAGAATTTCTAGTTTGGTAATAATATAATCATACACACACACACACACACACACACACACACACACACACACACACACACACACACACACAAACACACACACACACACCCACACACATATGTATATATCATCGGAAAAATAGAAAAATCGTATTCTAGGGACCCTAAAACGTACTTATTCATCAAAAACTCACCACCGAATTTTTTGACCAAAGACAATACCTTCCTTACCTAAAGGTAACGGAAGGTAAAAATGATACAAATAATGACCTTGAACAAGTAAACAAGCTTGCCATCCCATAGATTCATTAATAACGCAATTACTCCTCGACATTGTACAGAATTGCTAAATCAGGGGATGATGATGATTAAGAGCAATATTTACCCCTGGCGTCTGAGCAGAAAAAAGGGGTACAGAATATACATTTTTTCTCGGGACTCATAAAAGATATCATTTTCAAATAAAAAAATGTATTTATCTTAAATTTCTAGCCTAGCGTAATGGGCTACCATCTAATTGAAACTAAGAATTTTGTCCACCTTTGATGGTAATTCTTCCATCAAATCCAATAAATCATTGTTGAAAAAGTTCATAAATCCTTCATTTTTAACAGTAGAGATTAAAAATGGACTAATTACATAATAATCAATTATTCCCAGACAAACATTACAATGGAATCTATATTGGTAATAGAAGTCCTTGTGTTACAAATTAAAAATGCACAATTTTATAAAATAAATTTTTGAAATTTTAGAATGATTTATTCTTAAAACTAGAAATTCTTGTAAGAATACAGTAACTTTCTTGTAACATTCAATGCAAATATTTCTGAAACTAAGTTTATGTGAGAATTTTCTCCACTTATTATTTATATTTATTTGTAAATCTTATAACTTTCCGTCAAAATATTATCCAATTTTCTTTTTTAGGAGCAAGACATGTGGTAACTTTTTCAGAGTTAATCAAATAGGCCCGTATTCCGAGCGCACTTTAATAATAAAAGCGCTTTTATGGAGCGCGCTTTTATATTATATTCTTATGAGGAGTTTGCTCCATAAATGTGCTTTTATTATAAATGTGCGTTCAGAATACGGACCGATGTCTTAAAATATTAACAAAATTAAAAATTTGTTTCCATGTATGTGGCTTTCCAGCAAAAGATCCTCAACTACTTTAATAATAGATTACATTGATAAAATTGGAAATGTCACTCTTACGAAACAAAGTTCATTATGTTCAGATCATTTTACAGATGACTGTTATCGACCACATACAAAAGATATATACAAACAGTTAAAACGAAATTCTGTTCCAAATACGGATGAGAATTTAAAAAGTTTTTGGAAAATATGTTGCAGTAGTTATGTCCGTTCAGAGATATGAAAAAATGAATTTTGTATAAATATTGTTTAATTAAGCTGAGATTTTATAATGTATTTTTTTATAATTCATGTGTTGTATTTCTTTAAAAATTAATATTGTACATAAAAGTGTTCATATTTTTTATTATTTATATATTTTTTTTATATACTAATCAATATTAAAATATAGCATTTTGTATATATCTTACGTTCCTGCTGAAAAAGTATGTATTTTAATTCAAATCTATCAAATAGTAATTTGAATATCCCGCCGGAAATGTGCCGAGAGACTACACTTTTTCAAATCTGGTGACATTTATTTAGACACAAGAATTTAACATTGGAAACGCGATCCAGTTATTAGAGTCGTGTGTTCGTGTTTGGTGACAACATTAAAGTATTGCTTATTTGTTGGTTGTAGGTTTTTATTATATTTTACACTTTTTTGTTATTCATTTAAATATCGTTGTAACCCGGCTCAATATGGCTGTAACTACCATGTCGACACAAAAGTAAAATATGGGACAAGCTATCTGTCAATTTATACGTAGATCTGTGGTTCTGTCATCTTAAAAACGAGACAAGCGCACTACTAATTACTTATAGAAAATCATATTTAATTATTAATTTTTTTATATTGTAATCAACGATTTCAGAAAAAAATGAATATATGACTCTTCAGTACAATGTATGTACTTGACTCGGAGCCGTAAAATACTCGGGACGAAGTGCTTCGTATTTCAATATGGCTCCTCGTCAGTAATGTATCATTTTCGTGATTCTTATGTAAATAACTATTTTTTAACATCTGCTATAGAAAAAAATTGAATTTTATTTACGACAATAAAATTAAATTATCGTACCTACATAATGCATAGGTTTATTGGAAGCGTCCATGTTTATGTCTAAAAAAGAGTACCTATAACGGTCCGAGTTTTGTTATTGTTGGGTTAAGATTTAAAAAAATGTTGCATGCGAAAATTTCCAAATTAACAAAAACAGCAAATGAAAATTAAAAATTCTCTTAATTGCTTCATTATACATAATGCATATACCTACTAACATAAAGTTGTTATAACTATATTCATAATCATTTATCTCATATATCTCGCCCCTTAAAAGAGTGCTATGAAAAATAAACATTTACGCTCTCATTTGTCATCGTAAAGTTGCTGTTTTTCGCTCGTTCGCATATTAAAAATTTATTTTTATTTACCTAATTATTTACAATATTAAAGTAGATTGTACACTTTTGACAAGTTTTAATATTAATTCCATTATATAAGATATATTTTTCGATACTTCCTGCTTGTCAGATTTTTTTTAGAAATGTCGCTTTATAGAACAAACTTAGGCAAAATAATGTGTGTATTACGAGCGTAAAGCGTCATTACGCTCGTAATATTCAATTCAATTTATTCAAAAAGGTACATAAATACATAAAGGTTTTACACTTCACACGTAACGCCGTAATGGCTGCTTCGTCATTCTCATAACTTAAGTTCCGGCAGCCTCAGTCTGAAGCACGTCTGAAGTCTGAACATAACAAGATGTCCAACCTTCTTCCGCCGTTCCTAAAATCCCTAACTTGGCGCGAAATTTAAAATTAACTACTACATAACTATTACTTCTATGAGCCCCCGCTGCGAATAAAGCATACCTGCTTCTCGGAAGTCAAAGTCTCCGGAAGAAGTGGATCAGTTGAGACTAAAATCGGCTCTTGGATCAACTGGGCTGGATCAGTTAGGTTAGGATTGCATCGTTTTGGATAATTATATAATTGTTGACGATTAAATTTCAGCTTTTCAATATACATATACCGGCTCTAACTTTACTAAAATCTTACAGCTGGTAACTTGGAAAGAGATTACTAGGATGATTATTATTACCCTAGTAATCATTGTTGTACAAATACAATAATAAAGTTTTCTAAAAATTTTAACGTTATTTTTTGAGTTAAAATAGTTATTTATGATATAAATGTTAGAAATATAAACATTGTTAACACATACTTATATGATGCACTATTTTGTATCTACAAAAATAATCATTATCTACGTTTTATTTTTCAAATAAAGATTTTTACACGATGCCGAATTCATCCAAAGTAGGAAGAGGAAGTGATCGTTGTGTTGCTGATGGTTGTCTGTCTGAATCACACACGACGTGAAAAAAAAATTGTTTCTTTAGATTTCCAAAATAAATGCATGTTTTTATATTTTTTATTTATTTATTATACAGAGTTTAATCTTGAATACAATGCATATAGATGGAAAGACTTTCCAAATTTTTCTACGCAATTATTTAAAGTTTGACGTTTAATTGAATTTCCCGCGCTCGCATGCCAAATTTCATATCTCAAAATAAAATAACATTTTATACTTTTATCATATATATATATTATGTATTGTACAAGGTTTAATTATTATTACAATACATATCGAGGGAAAGACTTTCCAAATTTGTCTACGCAATTATTTAAAGTTTGACGTTTAATTGAATTTCCCGCGCTCATATGCCAAATTTCACATCTCAAAATAAAATAACATTTTATACTTTTATCATATAGAGCTATTTTTATATTTTTTATTTATTTATTGTACGAAGTTTAATTATTATTTATTACAATACATATCAAGGCACAGACTTTCATAACTTTTCTAGGAAACTATTGAAAATTTGACGTTTAATTGAATATCCCGTGATACAACCCCAGTGGGCGGGCTGCGCGAAGAAATGACAGGTTTCATAAGATCAAAGCGGCCGGCGCAGAGTGCACCTACTGGTTATAAGCGAACGAAGCGGTCAACCGCTATAGGGCGCGAGCAGACATGTGACTCGAGGGACCTTGACGTGCTGAGAATCAGCTGATTTGTGTGCGCATGTCATTTTGACAAGAACAATGGCATGTTGACAAAACCAATATTTTGACTTATTTTGATTTTTAACTACTAAAATGTTATTTTTAATTACATGTGTTTTACTGCCTAAAAATTGTAAAATATTAACATTTTATTAATTCAAAATCAAAATAAGTCAAAACATTGGTTTTGTCAAAGTGACATTGTTGTTGTCAAAATGACATGCGCACACAAATCAGCTGATTCCCTGCACGTCAAGGACGCCCGAGTCACGTGTCTGCTCGCGCCCTATACTGTGCTAATACATCTTTTTGATTTATTTCTGTGTGTGAGATATTAGAAACGGAAGGTACCTATTTTCTTTTGGTTGTCAATACACCCGCGCCAATTTAGCTCCTTAAATAATTTTCGCAAGTCACACTATTGTTTAGATGAATCGTAGGACGAGAAATTGCAGTAACGAGGTCAATCCACAACCACAATCCGCGAGTGTTAGGCATTAGGAATGCGCCCGTGCAGTGGGGGGTCAGCTCCAGCGGTGCAGCCAATGATACAAATACCATACGTCGCACGTGACAACGAATCGCTGGTGTCGCACACTGCACACATCACCTTATGCCATCGGCGGCACAACAAATAATTAGGTTAGAATCCCTAGATACAATCACAATCATTAGTGTAGTGATCAGTCAGTGACAGTTGACAGTGCTGTGATTTTCTAATTTGAAATTATATGTGAGTATTGCTATACATTGCTATTTTGTTTTTGTTTACGTTTTGTACGAAATTAAGGTTATGAAAATTTGCAACAATAGGAAATATCAAAATAGATCTCATACGTTTTAATTTTCTTATGAAAACTGTAGGTTCTTACATGTATGTTCTTGTTATAAATGAAATTTAAACTTTAATAAAATGAAACAAATGACAGTACAAATGTTGATAATTACACTGTAAGAAAACAAGAAAATACATGCGTTTGTCAGAAAAATAACTTACAAAAATTGTTATTATTTGTCATCATGCATTGTCAAATCAGTGGATTAAACATTATTCTTCTCTTTAAAATAAAAGCATAAACATAAAACCTGTAAACTTATATTTACAATCACACAAAAGTAAAGTGAATTAGGTTAGGCTACATACCAATATTCAATTAAAAAATTATTTAAATAATCATGTGCTTATTATAATGCACCTTCATTTCGCACAATTTGGGAAACACTTGTGTCGTAGTAATGAGCTTAATATTATTATGCCTAATGTAACTAGCACAGTTGACAGTTAAAATATGAAACTTAATATGTACATACATACAAATATGCGATTGTATTTTGCAAAATTAATTCAAATGTAACCTAATTACCAGACAATAACAGTTCTGTTTCAGTTATGCACTGCATAACTTTGCAAATATTGTGCTCAATTAATGAAGAAAACTATTAAACTTTACAGTATGTACTCGTATAAAATGAAATTATAAACGCCATATCTAACTAAAAGCAAATACAACCTTAACATTGCGTTTTATCGAATGAAAGGTTGTTTATTACCTGCGTCAGTTTCATTATCAGGAAAAAAACTGCAAGCATTATAATAGTGCATAAAATTTGAATGAAAAATACCAAACAATTACAATTGCCAATGCACGAGTACATTTTTATAATACAATTCATTTTTTTAAGTGTAAACATTTATAGTATGTGCCATTAATAAATATTTATATCAGAACAAAATATTTTTATTTATGTTTACTTGCACTCGTACATTTATATCGCGAATCGCGCATTATCTTTTATCGTGAACATGCTCGAACTTGTTTGAAATAGGATGAAATAAAAATAAAATAATTGTGTGTATGATATCACTTGCGGTTTAACATGAGTAGGTGACATAACTGATAAAAAAGGAGGATTTTTTTTGGTCACTCCTGACTCCAGCCCTATCGCGGATGATCCAAAAAGTTTTAGCAATAAACTGTAACTTTTATACTAGTGTAAAAAAAAATAGCGATTTTTTGGGATCATTTTGAGCAAAAAGATATGTCCGAAAACTTTTCGTTACAGAGTTACAGCTCTTTAAAAGTCCACCTCATCAAACACATTTTCATTAACCGATTTGAAGCCTGTGGATCGATTTCGACCCATGCAGTTTTTTTTTATCTACAGTGTTGTATTGAATTTAAAGATTTTAATAGCCAACTGCGTTCAATACTCATCAATAATCTTTCAAAAAATAACGCCTTGAAATTATATAGTTTGTTTTAAAAAAATATATTGCTTTGCTCCATTATAAATCGCATGTACCTACGTCTGTATTTCAGAATTTTTGAAAATAAAAATAGGTGATAAACATGTATGAACGATAATCTATCAGGGTCTGCTTTTGTATTTGTTTATAAACATTTGCGGAATTATCAATAAAATTCAGATGGGTCGTTTTCGACCCACTGGGAACTACATCTTCTATACTTTATAAGAACTTGCACAGACTGTTTCTGTAAGTATACGTTGACAATAAGTGGGAGTTACTTCTCGACATTACGCAGAATTTGCTGAAGACGACTACAAAAATTTGGATTTATTTAAAAATTACAATAAAATATAAAAAAATATATATAATTACGGCATATTACCTATTGCTATATAAATGTGCGGTATGCCAATCTGTTTTCTACGCCGATATCGGTAATGATGATGACATGTTCGTACCGTGCGGGTGTTTACCAGGCGTCACCTCACGGACACTTATTGCTTACGTAATTAATAATAGTATATATCTTTCGAATATCACGCTAACTAAATTATATAATAATTGTAAAAAAATATTAAAATTGTAAAAAAATAATAACGGGTGCAAATGGGTTAATAACTTGGTACTAGTTGCACTGAAATCTTGAAACTGGGTACGAGGATACTACATAATTAGATGCATATTTATACTGTTTTTTCTGTATTTCAATTTCTCAATCAGAGACGTCTCATATGATATGGGGAAGCCATGAAAGTTTTTTTATCGTTTTTTTAGCTATTAATTTTTTTTATTTTTGCTTCTAAATTATTACGTACAATGCAAAAATACTCAGAAAGGTACTCTGGGTAAAACTCAATAATGTAGTAGTTTTTGAGATTATTTAATTTTTAGCACAAATCTATTATCCAAAATATTTATCTAAGAGTTAAAAAACAATGAAGTTACCACAGAATATATAACAAAATATAAAAAATAAATAAAATATGTTTATAACTATTGTTATATACCGTATTTTAATCAAGGGTAATTTTTTTGTTAATTAAAAAAATGGAAAGGTTAGTGCTAGTGAATATGCAGATATGGTGTTTATTTAATTGACATTGTAACGGTAATGATTATCGTATACGTCCAAAAAATATCAATGCAGATATCCATGAATGAATTTATCTGAATATTATTGTTTCTTAATTGTTACCTAAATTTATTTCGATAGGTAGGGGAGACCGGTGTCAATTGATACAAAATTTAAATTTTTATTTTTCACGAGTTAACGTTACATTTCGAAATTTTGAAATTACCTATATGAGAACCTACCCTTAGTGAATAATATTTTGAATTTTAAACTTTTGAAAATGTGACAAATATAAAAGTATAAGGATTTTTAGTGAGGCATTACAAATGTTACAATTGACACCTAACTGGTGTCAATAGTAACAGGGCCAGTGTCAATTGTAACAAATTTTAACAGTGATGTAATAAGATAAAATAACAGATAAAAGAAAAAAATTATTAAAAAAATAAACATTTATTTATTACCTCAAAAATTACAAAATTCAGATGACTCAACTAAAAGCAAACAAAATATATATTCTGTTGGTGATATGAACCATTTTGACCAATGCCTTTAGTCGCTAACGAAATTGCAGTAGGTAAACATAAAATAGGTCTTTCTTCGTACAATTTAACTTGCTCGGTGTCCAGATTTTACATTTTCGCCACTGCAACCAATCTACTGTGCTCAAAAAATATGGGCCAATATATATCAGAGAGTTTCCTCATCCGAGCCATCTGAAGAGTAATCTGCGACTGTTACTTTCGGAACTGTTTTTCGTTTTTTTGCTCTTCTTCTTTTATGTTTTCAATAGCAGTGGTTTTTCTTGTAATTTTTATCATGATCAATACTATATTTAATTATTAAACACGTTACAATCGACACTGTGGCATGTGTTACAACTGACACCGCTTCACTTATAAAGATATTATTTGCTTTTTTGTATTTATTAGGTAATAATTCGAAATGTTATTTAATGAAAAATAAAAGCAGATATAACTCACAAACTGATCCTTAACTTGAAATATTTCCGAGCAGAGCACTTATAGTGTTTTAGAAACAATGTGTGTCACTACCTGTATTTACTTTTTTGTCGGTTTATAGACATTCGTCAGAAACAGACGCCGTATTTGCGCGTATGTACTTACACTAAATACCAAAGAGCTATGACTCTTATTGCTTCACTCTGCAAGCGCGTTTAATCTACTTCGAAAAGATGGCCCTGTTACCTACCCTTGTTACATTTGACACCTGTTACAATTGACACCGGTCTCCCCTACTTGATTTTTTTAAAAATTTAAATATCTCAAATTCTACTATATTTATCAAGTTTTAGCAAAAGTAAAAAAAATGTTAATAGGTTATAAATAACGATGAAAAACGTTCATTGTATGAGACACCTGTGGTTGAGATACAGAAACAAAATATGGATCTAAATACGAGTAAGTCGTCATTCAAAGTTTCCAAATTTTAATGCAACTAGTATCAGAGATACAGTGTGTTGAAAAAACCTAACTCGGAGTAGGCTATGACATCTTAATTAAAGTATTTAATTAAATGTAAATATGACACGAGATATTGTCAAAAATATTACCTGAGGAAATCAAAGCTTTTCTTCTTCAATCTTATTTTAGAAATAGAAATAAATTAGAAAACGGCGAATGGCAATAGACTGTATCCTTCTTTATTGTTTTTTCTCCTTAAAATTACATTTTAAGATCAATTTTGACAACTTGACTTTCGAATTGAATAATGATCAGGTATTAATAAAAACTTGCTTGATGAGATGGATTTTTAAAGGGCTGTAACTGTAACGAAAAGTTTCCGGACATATCTACCTTCATATAACATGTTTTGCTCAAAATAACCTCAGAAATATGGTATTTTTTTTACACTAATACTGATGCACCCTGTATAGTTACCAGAAAAAAAAAACATAATTCACGAATAAACAACGCTGGTTACTTCTCATACGTTAGCAGGACAAAGGAACACAAGCAAATAAATTGGAAAATATTTAGTCAGTCCCTCAAACAGGAAGATGGTTCGTCATCAGAAGTCTCTTAAAATATTAGGATATAGCTTAACCACAAATTTCTAGGCGTAAACATCTATATCCAAGAGTATATCGTTTAGCGTAGCCAGTATTCTGCTTCAGAGTTCTTAAAAAATAACTTGTAATATTAAAACTCTTATTCGAATTGGTTTATCACCCCAAATAAGAATAAGTCATCTTTTTATTGTGATTAATAATTGGCATTTGTACAGGTTGTCCCAGGACGAGCTTACGCTATCGTTATTTACAAACTATTCAATATTCTTTAGTACCTAGGGGTTTTCCGACATGCCTAAAACTAAAATATTTTCAAAGCGGTAGCATTTTAACCGGAAGTAGACATTAAGTTTCTTATTTTAAATGGATTTATATATTTTTGATTTTACCATTGAATTCAGCAGAAAATTTTATATATGAAATAATAAAAACATTTTACTCATGATCAACTACTTCCGGCATAATTCAACTATTTTGATTGTTTCTCTAAAAACGTCCACTTTTTTATCAGTCTATATTTCGAGAATGGAATCGAGTTTCTATAATCTGTAATAACAGTATTATAAAGAAAACTTTTGTTTACACTAATATAAATTAATAATCGATCATTTTTGAAAAATGTAATTTCTACGTCAAGGTAAAGTTGAAGTTCAAAAAGTTAAAAAAAATCAGGTTTGTAAATGGAACACTCGGTTTTTTATTATTTAAATGAATTCTTCGTTATAAAATAGGAGTAGTTTGTGTAGCATGTCCTATGTTGAAAGTTAATAGATTTTTATGAGGTGTCTCATTAAAAAACTTGAATTTTGAACTTTAAATACACGTTGACGTAGAATTTACATTTTTCAAAAGTTGTCGATTATTAATTTATGCTAGTGTAAACAAAAGCTTTCTTTATAAAGATGTTTTTACTATATAATTCTATACCATTCCCGAAATATAGAGTGATAAAAGTGGCCGTTTTTAGATAAAAAATCAAAAAATTTTGAATTACACCAGAAGTGGTTGACCATGAGTAAAATGTTTTTATGGTTTCATATATAAATTTTCTGCTGAATTCGATAGTAAAATAAAAATATAGCATTCCATTTAAAATAAGAATGTTAGGGTATACTTTCGGTTAAATCGAAAATATTTTAGAACCCCTAGATACCTACCAAATTTCGTAAAATAATATAGAATAGTTTTTAAACAACGACAGCGGACATCCTGTACAGACTGCTAGATTAAATTTATTTAAAAAAATGCGCGGCGGTATTCACTCAAATGTTATTTCTGTCTAAATCGTAACAGATATCCGAAATTACAATTGAATATCTTTCTAATATATATTACGTTAACGGCGTTGCCATTAAAAACTTATTTTCTATAATTATTGCCGTGACATTGACATCCAAGTTTCATATAAGTGGTTCAAATGTTCATTAATTTAATATGAAAAAAAATATTATTTTAAAAGATGACTTCTGATATGCAGTGTTGTACATATTTCATCCAATTCGAACAAAGCGTTCTGTTATTACAAGTAATTTGTTTTAGAACTTTAAAGCAGAATATTGGCTATCAAGGAGGTATGGCTACGATAAAAGCGGTATGCTTTTCTATTCAGTGGTGGCTTGTCAGGGTAGGCAGGTGAGGCAGTGCCGCACCAGAAAAGAAATAAAGCTGTGCATACTGTAAAGTAGTATGTAAATTATATTTCAACTTATTCCATTAATGCTTGTCTTTCTAAATATCAAAAGAATAATTTAAGCCACCACCATAACTAATCTGTAATGCAGTTCACCTAATTTACGCCCTTTGAAGTGCTTCTCGAAATGAGTAGTTTAATGCTTAATATTGCCTAATGTTTTTCATACGGCTTTCATTCATACGTGCGCTAGACAGCGCTGTTCGAGGCAGTGCTTCAAATACAAAATGCAATGAGTAGTTTAATGCTTAATATTGCCTAATGTTTTTGATACGGCTTTCATTCATACGTGCGCTAGACAGCGCTGTTCGAGGCAGTGCTTCAGGTGCTTCAAATACAAAATGCAATGAGGATAAAAGATAGTTACTTTACTTTTCACACGGCCCTATAGAGGCCGAGACCGTACGTGAATACTATCAAACGCGGCATGCTGACAAATTTTGTAAATAAGTTCACGACATCTACTGTACATATTGCAAGCCAGATTAAATAATACAACGACATAAACATAACATAATCTGTCTAGCATTTTTATTATAATAGGCCCTGGTTTGCGACTCTGATACGTATGGCAGTAAGTATTTAATTCTTTTATGTTTCTCGTAGTATTTATAGTTTACCTACGTAGAGTTTTTGTATTTTGAATTTTAGTTGAAAACAAAACAAATGTAATGGCTTCGACTGGCACTTTAAAAGTTAAGAACTTCGAATTAAATGATAATAATATAAGGAATAATTCTGAAGATATTAATTTTTTAATTAACAAAAATCTATTTCATTTCGACTGTCTTATGAAGATAAACTGTTTGTCAAAGAATTAAAACAAACAGACCATCTATGCTTTGTTCTGATCTTACTACATCACTAATAAATATTGGAGAAGGAGGCAAGATGCAACTAACACCTGCTATGATAAATACAACTGGCTTGTTGGCAGTAAAGTACTTAATAAATTATTTTGTTGGCCGTGTATACTTTTTACTAGTACTACTAACATACGTAAAGATCACATTGCTTCAACTTGTAAATTAGTACTTTTAAGGAAACAAAATATTTCTACCGCAATTGATAGTGCAAGAAAAATTTTAATTCGAAGGTGAAAGAAATGTTTTGTGGTCTGGCAATTTAGTTTTGTACATGAAAGGGGAAAAACATGCAGCTGCACCACCCTTAAAAAATATAACTTTCAATTATAAGGCATGCCTCACCAAAGTTTTTATACACAAGCCGCCACTGCTATATGTATAGGAAAGATTATTTAAATCGTCTCAGTTTAGGCCTAGGATATCCCAGCACTCTTTGGTTAAACGTTGCCCACATATTTTAGAGACAATCTGTACATAATGAATCTTTCGTTATACATTTATCATGAAAATATATATTAAATTTTATGTTTTGATAGTTAAAATTATTTCTTTCAAAATCATTGTGCTATAAATACCTTATCTAAATTATTGTTTAGTTTTTGTAAAATTTTCCGTTAGCATATCCTGTGCAAAATGAAATGCGCAGTAGAAATGGGCGGAGATTATTATTATCTCACATTATTCCAGCCAATGGACCTAAACTCATAATTTTTAATTCGAATATTAAGACGATAACTTTTGGGGAAAATTTCTGGAGATATATGAATGACATCAGCCTTAAGCCGGGTTTAAGCAGCACTAAAACAGTCATTGTCATAGTTGTAGTCTTAGTCTTAAGAATTAAAATATGTTTTTATAATAGATCTGTTTATGCAACATCGTCATGTCATAGTCGGTATCATGAACACAATTGGATTAATTTTAATTTTAAGACTGACTATCAGAAAACAACCTCTATTTTAATTGTGATGTTTATTATGAACAAACTAGCAACAACTAATTTTTCTCTACTTTTAAACATATCTATATTTATTTATTCGGCAAATATAATATTTAAGTAATTGAGTTTAGAAAGTGACAAATTAATAGTCAAAATAAAAATACTGCATAAACGGCCAACTATGTTAAGACTGTTCTTATGACTATAACTTAAAACTACTCGTATGATTATGATATAGTGACTATGTTATTGCTGCATAAACCCGGCTTTATTTATCTATGACTGACTAAGTTTATACCGTGCGTTTAATATTCTGGTACGAGGGCCAAATGTGTACAAAAATTTAGCTTGGGACGGTGGCTAGGTAGACCATTAAATATTTTTGGTACCTTACACGCACTTGTTTAGATTTAACTGTAAGTCACCCTAACTTAAAATTACTTAATAATAAGAAGAAATAAGTGTGAATATATGTAATTTACATCGCCACACTATTTAGCTATTTACAGTGTTCCGTGTACAAAAATTTTTATACGACACACAACAAGAACCCCTTAGAAAAAAAATAAATTGGAATAATTCTGATATATGTCACATTAACAAGTTGTCAAATAAGTTAACATTTTTAAATATAGCGTTTTAAATGGTAAATGCACATTTATAGGTTAAACATTAATAATTGAATGTATTTTTTTATTTTCTACGATTTAAAACGTAATTAAAATCCGAGTTATAATTTCAAACAAATATTGCTAATTGCTCTGCTAACGGATTAGGCCGTAGATGTACCTACCGGACGTGTTGCTAAGGTGTTACCATATCAGTATACAAAAAAATCGTACACAACGTACAAAATATGCCTTAATATTAGTACACTATATAAAAATAATTGTTATTATCGCTACAATATACTGGCTTTTTACACAGTGCATGAATAAGGCCTGATACATCCTCCTTAACACGTTTCGTATTATTTTAAATCCATACAATTAGGATAACAATACAAAAAATCACAAATGATGAACTTATAGCAAAAGAAAATAATCCTTACAAACAACTGTTTAGGTCAGTGTTTCTCAATCTTTTCACTTTCGCGGCACACTTTCCGAAAAAACAGTAAAAATCAAAATAAAATGAACGAAAAATAATTTCAACAAAACTTATCTGCCGTAAAAGATTATGGGAAGATTTTTTTACATACCATTTTACAAGAAAAATATTTTGTCGTCACAGCACGTCTTTTAGGCAGGTACCAAAGAATAATTTCAAATTTTTGGCGTCAAAAATCTGTATGTATTTAAAACCGCATAAAGTTTTTTGGGACATCTACTTAAAAAAAAAACTTTTTTCCCTTGTTGAATGCCTGTCACGGATTCTCGTGTTCACCCTCCTGTGTAATAAAAAATCTGATGCGGACCACACAACTTCCTTGTACGCAAGACCAACATGAAATATAGACCCAATATAGAAAAAATGTTGATTTTTCTTTCATAAATGAAAAATTTACCTAATATTATGCATATATACATCAAAAATATTTAATATTTTAATAATTTTCATTCATGATTTTCTTTATAAAGATTCTGAGTTTGGTTTTATGACGTCACAGTTTTGTACACAAATACACGATAGTGAGGCACACCCGTACTCATGATTTTACTGTACATGAACATATCTGTCACTTTTTGTAATATAACCTTATATAACCAATATTTTGAAAGTAACGTCAACATCCTTGCAACAAGTTGTTTTTTTTAAAGTGAGTACAAATAACGGAATATGCTAAATAAAAATTATAAATAAATACAATTTATGTTTGATTTAGATATTAAAATGGTTGTACAATATTGTTCTGTGTCGTCCTCCGAGAACAACTCGTTGAGAAGTAAAAAATAACATTTTTGTTTGTATTCTTATGGCTCAAGATGTAAGGGAAAGATGGTATAAGGCAATAAATACCCCAAAAGTTTTGAAGACTATACGTTTGGTTTCAAACGTGGTTTCAAACCACAATGACATAAACGTCAAACGTAGTTCCATTTTTGCTCGGTAGACGTCACAACGGCCGCAAAACTGTGACGTCATTTTCAATTTTATATAAACTTAAAAAAATTATTACTGTAAAACTAGAAACTTATGTGCCATAAAATATATATTTTCGTAAGTAATGTTAAATGTACTTTCAGAAAAAAAAGTGGTATGACCCCATTATAAAATTGCACGTATTTGACGTAATTTGACATTAACATTAATTTTTTTATTTTTATTTTTTTTACTTTTTTGTCCTAATCCATAGCAAGTTTTGTTACAAAAACCAAAAAGTATATAATTTTTAAATTTACATATTTCGTTTATACAAAGGGCTTACTTAATAATATTGGATGTGCTAGATGCAAATGTAAAATCAAAATACAACCATTTTATTCAAGAAAAACTGTTAACAACTTCAGGTAATATATTACTTTCGGTTAGCGTATTTTAATCAAAATCTACTATGGTATTCCCATGGACATAAAAGTCTTATACAACAAATTTAGAAATGTTTTGGATTATATTTTAAAATAGTTTTCATTAAAATCTTTTATAGGCTTCAAGTAAAGTACCACTTCTGGAAATTATATAATAAACAAAAAGGGAGATGCACAACTAGATGTTATAGTAGTCCTAAATACTAAATTTCAACTTTCTACGGCTTACCATTTTTGATTTATGCGAGATACGTACGTACAGACGTCATGGCGAAATTAGTCAAGATGGATTCAGGGATAGTCAAAATGGATATTTCCGTTGAAATCTGAAAACCGAAATTTTTCGCGATTACAATACTTCCTTCACTATGTAAAAGGAAAAAAGGCAAAAACAAAAAATAATTATTAAAATATTTAATAAAGGTAGATAAAGTGAATATGTGACGTAACTGACAATGTTTTGTTATTTCTTCAATATTAGGCGTTATTTTGGATTATATTTTAAAATAGTTTTCATTAAAATCTATTATAGGCTTCAAGTAAAGTACCACTTCTGGAAATTATATAATAACCAAAAAGGGAGGTGCACAACTAGATGTTATAGTAGTCCTAAATACTAAATTTTAACTTTCTACGGCTTACCGTTTTTGAGTTATGCGAGATAAGTACGTACAGACGTCATGGCAAAATTATAGTCAAGATGGATTCAGGGATAGTCAAAATGGATATTTCCGTTGAAATCTGAAAACCGAAATTATTCGCGATTACAATAATTCCTTCACTATGTAAAAGAACAAAAAAAAAAAGGCAAAAACAAAAAATAATTATTAAAATATTTAATAGAGGTAGATAAAGTGAATATGTGACGTGACTGACAATGTTTTGTTATTTCTTCAATATGAGGCGTTATTTTGGATAGAACTCTCAGTTTGTTCTCGAGATTTTTCAGTCTGATTTTTCGTGCGTAAGTAGTGTTGAAAATCATAAGTTTTGTAAGATTTCGCGGCACACCTTTTGAGAAACACTTGTTTAGGTTCGTAATTGCTTACACTTTGACTATACATGTAATTGGCCTGCAAAATTGAGGATTCATCAAGACGGTAATATTAATAATATTATAATAACAAAATTAATTTTTTTATTTTTATTTTGGAATCATAAACTTGTTTATTATTTCTAGTGGGCGCAATTTAGTCATTATCGCCCGTGGGCCTATAAAGTTGTCATGCAACAGGTATTCAAACAAATAAAAATTGTGGTTAATGGATAAATGTTAGACAACATAATAAAATCGTTTTTGAACACCGCCACTCGCAAAACGTATTATTTCTCGTATACGCCTTTTCTTCTGTGGAAGTGAAACCATCTTGCCCTGGTGCAGCTTCAAATTCATCCGATATTTCTTTTGAATAATCGATATCTGCCATTTTCATTTGACATGAAATTATATTTTTTTATAAACGAACCACACTATACAAACAGTGTAATTCACTAAACAAAGTTGTTAAAATTAACAAGCATTTTCAGATGTACTAATATATTGTTCCTCGGAACATCTTACGCTTGCATCACGAATTTTCTTATCAATCATTCATAAACTCAAACGTCAAACAAATCACAATCTGTCACTTTACGTAGTCGATGGAGTAGAAACGAGAGTAGAAGTATGTACAATATTAGAATGCCTCTTAAATTACTTTATTAATAACTTCACTTGCTATTTAACTACGATTGTTCACATCGACCATTTTTAACAATGTCGTTAATTATGTACTTACTGAATACCAATTGAGTAACAGTTTTACAGTATTGTTGATGCAGTCACATATGACATCAATTATTATGATATTAACAGTGAGTTAACAGTCTGTGTACTGCTAAACACATGATCAGCTAGCAATGTTTTATGCAACTGGCCCTGTATATTTGAAATAAATTTTAAATCAATTATTATAAATTATAGTTCATAAAATGTTTAATAATGGGATATTCTCCTATTACAATGGAATTCTATTTAATATTGTGGATTATAGATATGTATTTAAAAATAACAGAATATTGCATAAAATAGTCACTATTATTTTATCTTAAAATACAAAGAAATAGCCAACTCTAAATATGTACATTATGCTACTTTTATTACACTCACTAGTGGATTATGAAATATTCATATTCCACGGTAAGACTTTTTCAAAAAAATAAGTAGGCTACATTGTAATATTGAAACTTTTATAAACCTGTACTAAAATATACTAGCTAATTAAACTTATTAACAAAGAAATTAGTTATTCATACTCACATCTGACATCAACATTTGACATCTGACATATCATTCCAGTTTCCGCGGTAACGTAATCGTCTGTAACACAACACAGAATGTACATATACTTCTGTGTGAAATTGATAGTTGTAGATAAAGTATAGTAGTTTTCTCGCATACAATGGCTATATTACACTAAGTTGATTACAATACTAGTGTAATATAAATACATTAGCCGCTTTTAAAGTTACAAAAACGAGGCCCAGGCCTGGCAAAAACCCAGAGTTGTTAAAAAAACTCCCGACTCCGTGATTTTTTTTGGGTTTTATGGTACTTTTTCGGTTTTATTGGGCTTTATTTGATATTTATTATGAACTCAATGTTATAATATTTTTGTTTGTATTAATTTTCAAACTAATGCGAAAAAGTGACCAATTCAGTCAATCAGCTATAGCCTGTTACTATTTCGCATTAATGCAAAAAGCGTTAGTTCTAATTTATAATAGCTCATTATTTGCTTTTTGTTAAATTTAAACGAAATTAGAAAAAATCTAGTAGTGATATATTGCAAAATCGTGTTTTTGCAAATGGCATCTTCACGTCTAGTGTGAAAACCACCATCATTTTGCAACTAAACACATAAATAGGTAATCTGGGTTTTATTGGTTTTTATGGGTTTTTAAGTGGGTTTATAAAAAGACCCTGGTGGGTTTTTTGGGTTGGGGAAAATAAGATCAGCCTTGTTGTTAATAATATAATTATTAATATTTAACATGTTATTTTTATTTTGTTTAATATATCTACATAGTTTACCGCGTAAAACTTGTGACGTAGAATTCTCGTCTGACTTTTCTCATCACTTTTGCAGATGAGTAGGTATCTATAAAATAGTAGCTGGATGACGGCCATGGATGAACGTGCAGCTAATATTTATAATTATACACGTTGTAACAAAAATAAGTACATTAATTTTAATCCATCACAGAACTCGTCGAGAGCAACAATGTTTCGTAGTAACTTTTTTCGAAATCTCAAATTATTTTTGGAAAAAATATTTCTAATTTTGAGACATATACAGGCTGTAACAGAAATAAGTACATTAAATAAAAGAACTCGTCGAGAGCCACAATAGTTCTTAGTAACTTTTTTTAAATCTCATTTTTTTAGTGTTTTTCAGCAGGCAATGAAATTTGTTACAAAACTTTTAACTCAATATCTGGACTCGTTAGGCCAGTCGTCAGGGCGTTCAAAAAGAGTGGAAATAAATGGTGGCAAGCTGGAATAAATTGTATTCTCTTTATTGGGACCTCCAAAAAGACATACTAATTTTGCACTCTGTAGTGACCCCGGATTTTATCGCCATTCTGGATCAAAGGTGCGAAAAATGAGTTTTTGGTCAGTTTCTTGAAAACAGTGGCCCGTGACCCGTATCAAAATTTTATAAGAATTATTTAAAGCTCGTATTTTTTGTACATAAAAGGGTTGTTCCTTTTTTTACCTAGGATGAACTCTTAAGGAGGATGTTAAAAAATAATAAACCAGAATAACAATTTATGATAGAAATTTAAATTACTCAAAAAATAAACAATATTAGGTATTTCATACTTAGCAAAATAAGTTTTACTATTTACAACAGTTTACATTCGTCGGGACATCGAAAGAAGTAAATTATTGATGATTTTTGAATAATTTTTTTCAATGCTCTCCTTCAAATTCATTCACAACTCTGACCCGGTTAAAGATACGATAACGCGGTCTGAAAATTTGAATTCAACATGAAATTCATGTATTAGACCATTTTTGCCGATTAGCGGGCCGCCAGTTACTAACAACTTACATAAAAATCCTCTAAAATTTTAAACATCTGCAATTGGGCTTAGTTATCATTTTTTCATCTGAAATATCGACACGTAATAAATATGTAATATTGTTTATCTTTAATCGTGTCAAAATTGTATTAAAAAAATAGTACTAAGCCGATTTGCAGATGTTTTCAATTTTAGAAAATGTAAGTGTAAGTTGTTAGTATAACTCGCGAATCGCTCATCGACAAAAATCGTCTAATACATGATATGATGGAAAATTTCATGCTGATTTAAAATTTTCAAACCGCGTTATCGTATTTAACCGGCTCAGAGTTGTGGATGACTTTGTAGGAAAGCATCGAACAATTTTTTTAAATTATCAATAATTTACTGCTTTTGATGACACGACGAATGTAAACTGTTATAAATAGTAAAACCTATTATACTAAATATAAAATATTTAATATTGTTTATTTTTTAAATAATTTAAATTTCTATCATAAATTGTTATTCTGGTTAACTATTTTTTAACATATCTAGATAACAAAAATGTAAGTACAAATAATTACGAGCTTTAATTTTGTATTCTTATAAAACTTTTATATGGGCCAATGATTTCAAGAAAATTGCCAAAAACTCGTATTTTGCACCTTTGATCCAGGATGGCGGCAAAATCCGGGGTCGCTAGAGGGTGCAAAATTAGTATGTCTTTTTGGAGGTCCCAATAAAAATAATAAAAGTTATTCCAGCTTACCACCTATAATTTCTACAGTAAACCCTTTGCTGATTGGCCTATCTAGAGGCTTTATAAAGAAAGTTACCAAGAAATATTGTTGCTCTTGATGAGTTATGCCACCAGTTAAATTTAATGTAGTTTTTTCTGTTAAACCCTGTATCCTGTATATTCTTATTTTTTAATAATTTTGCAAATTTGGAAGCAAATTAAATCTGACACTCTACTTTCCCCCCTCATGCACAAATGTTTGTTGCCAAGAGTGTTTCCCAGTTAAACTCGTAGAGTCATAGATGTAAGTATTTCCAAGTAGATGTTATCGGGGAAATCTACGCCACATCCGCAAAATTTTATATTTGTGATTAAAGCAAGAGGTAGTTTGAGAAAAAATAAAAGAAGACGAAGTAGTAAAATTGCAACTTCATTTGTTATAAAATGAGAAATTATAATGTACTTACATATTCTTAAAATTCATATACATTCATATCAGAATTTATCTAAATATGCATAGGAGTAATAGATAAAAACAAAAAAAGAACAAAAATAAAAAATATGAAAGTAGAAGAATATATTTCTTAAACTACAATAATTTAAAAAAAATACAATAAAGGTAACCTAACGCACAAAACTCAATTTGACGAAACTCGGGTGATTACATTCATTTCGACGGCTTCGACCTCACGGACAAAGTGGAGGGGATAAGTTTCGAAGCCGGGGATTTCGACGGCACGGACTTGTCGACGGCGTGGTTTTCGACGAAACGATCTGCTTTTCCAAAAGATAGGTAAAACTACTATTTATGTAATAGCCGCCGAAAAATTGTTGTTTTTGCCGGCCCAGGCCAATAACAAAGAGTTTCTGACCGATTTTGAGATATGTAACATTACTTACTCCGGACGGAGGTAAAAAATTATTGACAGGTTAACAATTTTAATGATACGGCCGAAAAAATTCGGTTATACCCGACATTCCATAGTTTTATGGCCGGATTCATTATCAAAACATGACTATCGTTTCCTCGTTATCAAAAACTAAATAGCTTATCATAACTATAGATGTAGTGACAAAATCTTTAATTTTTTACTAGTAGACAAGGTAAATTTTTTTTTTTTTAAATTATCAGGTTAAAATTTGCGCTTATAGATTACATTCCGCAAGCAAGACGTCCTTTCATCTAAATATAGCATCTCTAGAAACAGTATTCACAGGGGTATAAATATATAAATAGAATTAATAGATTCCTGCTCTGTCACATACCACGCGATTATTTTAGCCGTGTGCTGCAGGAGTTCGCTCATATCGATTAAGCGTGCGCAGGCGTATTGGACGCCCTGGCGTCCACTCCTCCGCACCGCACTACGCAGACCGCGGCGTCGTGTTGCGATCATATGGTTTAGCTCTAGCAGGCGTCATGGCTTTGTGACAAGTAGGGTGTGTGTAGTTGTCGTGGAAACTGTGAAGTGAGAAACGTAAGGTAAGTAATTCCATTGTTGTGCAACGTAAGATATAAAAATAAATAATAAAATCTATTTGTAAATAAAAACGATATAACGGAAATGCCACATTGTTGACTATGTTTTACATATATTATCATAAAATAAATATTTTTATGTTAGTTTATAAAAATATAAATACAGTTATTATGAATGATATTTTTATTTAGAAACAATATGCATACTTATGTGACATTCATAAAAAATATAAGGTAAACATTGAAAACTGTTTACAGATACGTTTACCTATTTGACAAAGGTACAAAAAGCTGAAAAGGCAAGTTGAAGTATCTAACAAAATTTAATCACCTAAATAAATAATTAATTTTTCAAATAGCTTATAGTTTTAGAGAGCGAAATCACGGGCCCTAAAGCTGCGTTCAGAGCTACCGAATTTGAATGGGCCCGTCCAAGTCTTCGACGTTTTAAAATAATAAATAAATAAATAAATGAAAACGAAATAAAAATTGCTATATATTTTGTATTTTTATACCTATAATAATGTAATTAAAGTTTTTAGCGTAAAATGATTGCCATGTTGTAACGTCAGCGTCATTACAGTTGTCCAGTTACCCCGTGAAAATGTCACTATACAATGGGCCCGTCCAAGTCATCGACTTTTTTAGAAATTACGTATCGCATATGAATTTTGAATATAAATAAATGAAAACGAAATAAAAATTGCTATATATTTTGTATTTTTATACCTATAATAATGTAATTAAAGTTTTTAGCGTAAAACGATCGCCATGTTGTGACGTCAGCGTCATTACAGTCGTCCAGTTACCTTGTGAAAATGTCACTGTACAGTGGACCATGCATATTTTGCTCATATATTCGCGATTGGCTTTACACATACTCTAACACGCACATATTTAATATATCCGAGTAATTTTTTATTAAGATCAAAGGAAAATTTACTTATTAAATAAATAAAATTATAATTTATGTTTTAATTATTGTAATCTTAATACTTGTCATTGTTGTAATCATTTAGTAAATAGAAATGTTGGATTACTTTTTATTATGAACTATGCTTTGATTATTGTAAACAATACTGTCATTGTTATATATAATTATAAATAGAAAATAGTTTAAATACTATTTTAATTATAATAATGGCCTTGATGAGTATAATAACCTTCTGTATTATATTAAAGAAAGTCTTAAAGTCACATTAATTAAATCGAATGATTAACCTGATTATGAAAACGAGCAAAAATTATTAATTTTACTTACCTGATTTTTATTTATGTATAAATATGTACTTTGGAAGTTTTTCATAAATTACCAATAAACACTATTTCTATACCTATTCATGTAAGTAAATCTTGCAAATATATATTTTGAAATGATATAATAACTATCTTGTTTATTTATTACCATTATCACTAAAGATTTTTGATCGCAGTTTGTAATGGATACGTATTTTTATTCTTGCAACATTTATTTTATATTATATTACCTTTATTAATGGTAATGTATGTCGGTTCTCTCTACTTATGACGGAGTGACGCTAACGTCACAACTTTCGCGCCAAGACTTTAATAATTATTTTAGGCGTTATTAAACATAATTTCAAGAAAAGAAAAATACGGAAATTCTATTTTTAAATTCTTCGCCCATTATGAATTACAATTAGCACTTACAATTAATACAAGCACTTTGACTTATGGCAAACAACGCTAGCGTTCACAGCGACAAAATTAAGCCGTTTAGTGTAAGTGATCAAACGGCATAGTGCATATAATCTGTTTTAAATGTGGTATATGGTGCAGGAATAATATAGAAAAGTGAAGAATCATATGTACCTATACTTGCCACTTTTTACAGAATGTCTTTCATTTCTAACCCTATTTTTATCACAATAGAAAATATTATATATTTTTATCCATCAATTATAGTGTTCAAGTATAGTGTTCAAACAACAAATACTACTCTATTTACAATTGTTTAATAAAAATAATTATTATTTTTATTTATATAGATTGCTTCATCGATTTTTAATAGATGTCACTTTCACACTTTCACTAAGTGCTAATTCTAAACGGTATTTCAGATTTCAAACCGGTAGTTTTAAGACGCTCCAACCGATTAATATTTGTAGTTAAATTACTAATTGTAATTTATAATTCAGTAACTCTGAACGCAGCTTTAGTTTTTAGTTTACTTTGTATCTTGTTTCCGATAAACTTTAACTTAGACTTAAAGGAAGGTATAGGGAGCATACTATAAATCACATATTGAGATTGTGATGAATAAGCACGGTTTAAGATTCCTAGAATCCAGGGGCGCGCCTAGATCATGCTGCGCCTTTGTGTAACAATTTTGATGGCGCCCCATTAATTAAAAACATTTGTATCAAAAAATACTATTCCAAAATTTTCATAGGTGATTAGCAGTTAAAAACTTATTTAGATCGTTCAATGCATCTAAACCAAGTGGCAAATTTATAATTGTAGAATAAAGCATTTTAGTAACAAAACTTATTTAATTTAAAATATCAAAACCACACTTTAACGGAGTAAATAAATATAAATGTAGATTTTTTTTCTCACATTTTGCGTGGTATTGAGATTGTTCATCGATTCTTTCAATTACTGGATCATAAATTTTTTAATAACTAAACGAATTCAAACGTTTCAGTTTGTAAATCTACTTGCATAATTTATGTTAGAACAAGAAAAATTATAGAGATCGTAAAGAAATTACTAGAAAAATAATGAAGGCGATATTGAATTACTTCGCGGCGCACACACTGCACATGTGGACGCACCCCTGCTAGAATCCAATTTTGAATATTTTAAATTATGTTTGGGGTGTGTGGGTATCCTATGTAGACTTTTAGTTAGTTCATAACAAAACATATCGTTAGTTTAGGTTCATAAACAAATATTTAAAGTGTTTAAGATAAACACTGTTTAAAATTGTCAATGTTGATTATAATTTTGTCCATTCTTAACCATGGAAACTAAATATTTAAGCATTGTTTAAAATAAACTTTGTTTAAAAATCAAGACTGTAAAAATACGAATTTAGACACAAATTCAGTTATTATATGTCATAAATGGACATGTATGTACTTGTTGAAATTTAATACGTAATTGAAATGAAACATAATTTGAAGTGCATTTGCAAAATAGAATACAAAAAAAAAAAAATTGAAAAGAATACAAGCAATAAGAAAACGGTCTGAAAATTGGAAGCAAATTTTCTTTATTAGAATTTTGCAAAGAAAAATTAATAGTTATTGAGAATGAAAATGTCAATCGTCAAAAAGAAGAGTTCATGCTGGGAATTAATGTATCAAAATTGTACGTCTAAATTTGGTCTGACAAAGTTATTTAAAGTTTAAATTAATGTATATTCTGGTCTAAAAATATGGCCTCTCAAATTTGGTCATTGCGGTGCATTTTCATTTAAAACGATTTACTTCTAAGTGTTCCTCATCATTCCAGTTCTCTTCTTCATTCAATAATTTAGCTCTATTGTGTAAAACGGTCAATGCAAGTCTAATTCACGGACGTTCATATTCGTTCGACTCCCTAACTTCTTCAGTATTTTCTAAAATCTCGTTAATACATCAGTACCACTCATTTTGAAAAATATAAAGTACCCCAACAGCTTCTTTAAATTTGTATTTTTAAATTGCTGTTTTTAGTTACGATGACTACGATGAAAAAGTGCCTATGAATAAGGAATAGTTATTTATGCATCAAGGCAATGAAGCTCAACTTTTTATTACGAATGTGGAATTTATTTGCCGCAGGACCGAGGAAAATAAACCATATGAGTGATAAAAAGCAACTTCAGTGCCGAGATGCATATTAAATTTTACTGGAAATCGAAAATTGTGAAAATGATAGGAATATTTATTTCCATAGGTTATTTTTACATAGTAGCTAATCTCGGACATTGAAGTTATTATGTGTTTTATCTTTATTATTTACTTCGTTCTTCTTGCACATATTTTTTGTCATTTTACGATTTTATGATTTGTCATTTGCTACCTATGACCCATGAAATTGTCATTGCAGTTAAAAATGGCGTGTTTCCCAACCTTTAAAAGGTTAGAAATCGACATATTACTATAATGATTGTGAAAAATATTTTATTTGTTATTCGTAAACTTCATTTATTGATACCGCCTACTACTTTTGAAAATTAATCTTTACTAGTTACTAACTTGTAAAATTGGTTTCTAACATTAAAATTTTACAAGTTAGTTAACATGCTAGTAATATTGTTGATATGTGGAAATTGAGTTTTGTTACTGTCATAGGTATTAAAAATAAGTTTCAAATATAACTGACAACTTTAGGTTATAAGTTTAAATTTGATTTACAAGTGAGTAACAAATAAAATATTGTACAATACACACCACGTAACTATTTTACTGCCTCACTAGGTGATAGGCTCGCCTGCTCGGATCGCCAGTAATTTCCTCCTTTCCTACACTGCTGCACCGGGCTCGATTGATGAACAAGTATGGCTGCATAACTGATTTTTTTAAATTTAGTGCAGCCGTGATGCGGCCGTCCTTAACATTCTTTTAAATTTTTCGTTTGTGTGATCTACACTACACATAGTGCGACCGTGGTGAGTCTATTCATAAAAATATTTCACTCGAAAAAATTCAACCAATCACGTTACAGTATTTTTTTTGAATTTCGACCAATGACAATCGAATTTCAGTGAATATTTGCACTTGTGCGTATACCCGGATGCACAAGTGTCAAAGATCTGACAAGTCACGTTTATGTGACATTAAAACAAATATGAAATATTCGTAAAAATAATTAAAAAATATCGAATATGAAGTTTTTCTCAGGAAATATTCTACAATATACCCCTCGTGCACGTCAAATAAAATCAGAATATTTTCGCTCGTACACATTCGTTTACTCATGAAAATATTCAGGTATTTGCCGTGCACTTGGACATAACTATTGAATATTTCCTATTTACTTTAATGTTACATATCCAGTGCAGCCGAACTTTGGACAAGCGTTTTGTGACCATAGTACAGCCGAGTACCTATTCTTTTAAATTCGGAAGGCATTACGCTGCAGTATTCCTTCATGAAATTATTTACGTAAAACCAGCCTCTGAACTTTTATATCATAAATATTCATAGTAACTATACCATAGTCAAATTTTAAATATCTTAAATAAGAAGACGGAAATATACATAAATTAATGAGTATTAGTGAAATTTTTTTGTTTCAATATTGATTAGGTTGCAAACTACAAGCGATTAAAGTTGATTACTAATTAGGTATGACGCGTTAGGTCCTAAGAATTTAATTGGTCGCCTGAATTTAGAAACGAGATTCGCGCGTCTGCTGCTGTCACCTTTGAAAGATTATGAACTGTCACGTTGTTGTATAACCTAACAAAAAATTTACAATTTTATGTTTCATGAATTTGTTTAATTATATGTAGTAATATTAACAATAATAATGTATTTATAATTAAATCAATTTGTAATATGTATTAATTAAATTAATAATAATATTAACTAATCAAGACAAACACAAGCGCCATCCGCAGTCATACTTTGTATCATAATATTGTCAAACTGTTTCAATGTTCTATAATTTATTAAGAAAAAAATGCTTATTATTTATGTTATTTATGCTTAATAATAATTTTTTCGTGAATATAACGTATATAAGTTTTTATATAAAATGATTTCTGCTATGCAAACATGAAAAAATATGTTCTCTCTAGAACTAACAGTTTGTCGACCACAGGAAGTACCAGCTACGTCACACAAGAAATTCTTAACTTTAAAAATTCATCTCGCTTATTACGTAAAATTTTTAAGTCGCGTTTGCACTAAAATTCTTATTTCGTCATGATCTTACAGAATTTTTTTTTAAAATGGCATAGGACCGTTTTTTTAAAATAAATACCTGCCTACTTTCATTTACAGTTTAATTATACATAACAAAACGATAAAAAACGTAATTATTATATCTTGATAATGTCATATACCTACTTGCAATTTCCACTTTGTTAATAAGTCTTTACGACATAGGTCGTAGGAAAACGAAAAATTACTCATTACTTATTCACTGTAAAGATATTAATGTTTTGCTCGAATATTCGTACAAATCTCTTTTATAATTATTTTTGCACCTTAAATCAGTTTAGTCACTAGATAAATAGTAAATATTGTCTTCTGATGGGCGAATATTTATATCCGTATCTAAAAGGCGAGTTAGATATTTTGTACATACATTTGTATCTCGGAAACTGTCTACATCAATTACAAAATTGATAACAATTGCCCCATTAAACGGCCATTTCAGTAATTTGTCTGTTTTTCTGAAAACCATGAATCTCAATAGCTACTAAAAAGAATTTTCTTCGGCAAATATCTTTAAGTATAATACGAGATTTTGGTTTCAACTTGTGAATCATGATCCCTACTTAAGCTACATTCACAGCCATTTTTTTAATGCGTAATGATAATGTAATCATAATACATATATAGTGCTAATATGTAAGATTTAGCTACATTCACAGTTACATTTTTAATGCGTACTGGTACTGATAATGTAATCTTAATACATAGTGCTAATATGTAAGGTTAAGAAAAACAGCATTAGCTGCAACAAAATTTAATTCATAGTTGACATTTGTATTTATAAACATTACCTGCCGGAGTTGAAGTTTATCATTGCAGGAAAGGATTGCAGAAGCGTATTTTCGTGTTAAATTTTATTTGAGCACGTATTACAAATATAGGGTTAGATGCACAAATTTGTTTTCTTCGATATTGAAAATTTTGATATTTATCGAAAATTCATTTTGACAGCTATCACAAATTTACATAATGCATAATGCGTAATGCATAAAAGTTTGGAGATTGCAAACTTTTGTTGCTATGCATTGTGCTTATGCATTATGCGTTAATATTAAATAGTAACTGTGAATGGTCCTGAGTGTTGCCATATAATAAACTTAGTTACGCATATCTATTAGCACTATGTATGTATTAACGTCAATTGTTAGCTCATCTGAAAATTCCCCATCTAAAACTTTTCATACAGGAGTTAAAGTGGCGTTTATTTTAGAACTTCCTCTTAATTTTTTTTTTTTGATATTGATTGAGCAATAAGCCCCTGTGCCCCATTGACAGTTAACTTTAATTGTGCTACTAATTTAACTGATTTAGTTAAAGGTACTTCCTATCTTTCTAATTTTGTCATTGTCTCAATAATTAATTTATAATTGTTATTAAATAAAAATAAATTCAATTAAATTTATTATTAAAAACATATGTATGTTAAAAAACTTACCGACTTGCGACAGGGTTTACAGAAAATATTGTCGCCGTCTATACATAGCTCCGGGAAGGGACGAATCCACGCACCTAATTCTGAAGCCATTATTTTAAAAATTTGACTGTTTCGTAGGTTTGAAAATGTATTGAAAGTGAGGTACATTTTAATCCCCTCTCTAGACTAAGGTAATAGAACCGGCAAAAATATTTAAGGCTAGACTGACCGTTACTCACTCTGTAAGGGATTACGATTAGGAAATTACAGTCACGAATGAAATCTTGTGTAATTTTTGGCGGCGGTTCAGTGACCTCAGTATTCTTCAAAAGTATGAGAATTTTATTTAAATTGATAAAAATAACGTAAAATTTAGCAAATATACACATCACAATGAAATATGCAAAAATACAAGAATTAGGCAAAATATGCAAAAAACGCAAAAATATGCATTTTACATATAATCCGAGCTTTATTCGTCATTAATTCCGCAGTATGGTTTAATTCCAGGATTTCAAAAGGCCTCCGCGAACTGCCTGATTTTGGTTACTAGTTAATTCCATTTTTACTAAGTACCTATATAACTCATAATGGTAGTAGAGACTATGTTTTATTCAAACCAAATTTGAGTTCATACGTAACTGGTTTGTAAATAGGAAGATACTCAACGGAGTATCTACTTCTTTTATTCTTACGAAACGAAATATATACTTGCATTTTTTGAGTATACACTCATTTTTATTCATATCACCCAATGATTTAATAACGTTTTGACAGCTGCTAAAACATAATTTGTTCTAGGTTGTCCAGATAATCGGAGTATAATGATAATAGAGTGTGTTACACCAAATAGATATTTATTGACAGTATTGAAAATAATGTTATTTTACTTTACTAGTACTATAAAGAGGTACTTTATGGCCGCAAAACTATGTCATAAATCGAACTTTAACGTGCAGTTGTACACATAAATGCGATTTTTGTTTGAAAAAAATTTTTGAATTAAAGAAATAATATCTTATATATTTCACCTGTTTTTTGTTCTCTTATTTGGCATTAATATAATATTTTTATGGTTAGGTGGAAGAACACCTTTGGATGTACCTCTTCTTTGATTATTAATAATTTAATCAAAGCATTTATTATTACAATTATTATTTTGCACACAGAAATTTTTTATTACCTCATTTATCTGACAATGTTTTTTAATCTTTATAAAATTATCTAATGGCTTCATACTATTAAAAATACACAAATTTCCATAATATGCTAGCTAGCCAGAATGTTTTCTGTTTTCAATTTCACATGAAATAAAATAAATAAATAAATCATCACGAATCACGGTCTTTTAACCATTCCTGGGTGCGCCACTCTATACGCCAATCATACAGGTAATGATGATGTTTGACAGGTATCGCATTGGGCCATTCATTTATGAGAAATGTACTTTAATATTAAAAATATACATGTTACTTAGTAAAATTGTAATGAATTACAATCTAAATCTTGTACACAATTTGGCAATGTATACGTAACTAAATAATAGGTTTATCAAAAAAATTGACTGTCTTATTCTAAAAATTACAATCTTATGGCTGTATTAAACTTAACGATAAATCGATCGATTTATTGATTGACTGCGGCCTTAAGTTTATTGGTACGTGTAAAACAGAAAAATCGATCGATTTAACGAAAATAAATTGATCAATAAATTGGTGAAATAGAACGAGTTCTATTTTCCGTCAATTTTCTGGGGAATGTTTGGTTACTTTTCCAGTGTCAACTCAGTAGTATTTGACATTGCAAACTATATTTGATGTGTGCTTGTTTCCAAGGTTATAATTACGTATATTCACTAGTTTTACTCATTTTTAACAAATACTCTACAAGAAAAACTACGCTTCCAAAACTACAAGAAAACAGAAGCGTTGGTGGTACTTTAACCTCACAAATATATAAGATAATATTAAGAAGTTGGTATGGTACTCCTAATTTCAACAAAATTTAATTGATAGAAAATCGTTCAGTGTAAATTCTTAACGACTTTTTATTCGTCAATCAATTGAACGATTTATTGTTAAGTGTAAAACCGCTATTAATCTTGTACACAAATTGGCAATGTTTACATAAATGATGAATAGGTTTATCAAATACATAAATTGAAAATTTGTCTAATATTCTAAAAATTTACAGTAAGATTTTTATTTTTTATAAAAAATTTTGTGTATGCAAAATTACCATTCAGATTAATAATAAAAAAGTTTTCAATGTGCTGCTACCAAAATTAATCATATTGTATACTAGTAACCATATATCTACAATATTTAATATAAGCCAATCATTTTTTCTTTTAATTGTAGGTAAATGGTGAATGGATGTTGTTTTAGTTAGAAATATGTAATTGTAGAATGTAAGTACACATGTAGTGAGTCTGAGTTATGCTTTATTTCTCATTGTTAGTAACATATTATTTATTAGCCAATTATACAATTATAAAAAATAATTATCTTTTAAACACCTTATCATAAATTTTGTATGCATGTTTTGTATTTAAATTATAATGTGTAGGGAAAAATACGTTTGTGTTGATTTCCTGTGATAAGACATATCTGCGAATCATCTCATGAATGCTTGCGGTCAAATGAAGTTGACCGGGTCTATAATTAAAATAAACAATGATATCACTTGGTGGCAATACCGGATATCCTACTGAAACAAACGACATCCAACCTCCGGAATTAAAGTGCGTATCTCGCTCGACTATTAAACAAATGGTTTGCGTTAGCCCGGCTTATAAAACGGATGTGATGGTGATGTTGTACAGCAAAAATGTTGTTTGTTGCTAAATTTAGTACAATTCCTGGAGATACGGATTACCCGTTTAAATGAACAAAGGCTACATAACAATGTTGTGTTTGTATATTTCAGTTTTATTCGTGACAGTTTGAATTTCGTAAATTTGATGACATATTTTTAATGTATATTATAGTGTGTATGAATAATTGTCTTCTTCGAAATACATTATATATTAGAACTTTAGTTTAGGATTACTTTTTAAAAGAAACGTAAGAGCCTACGTTTCAATGGCTACAATTTATAATATCGAATAATATTGTTGGAAGGTTTTAAATTTACTAATATATTCTTAATTATTAATCATTCAGTAATTTTATGCCGTTATTAATAAATTCATTGGTAGGTCACTACAGGGGGCAGAAGGGCGCCAAAAGAAAAATAAGTAATTCCGGCAGAGACGGTTTACCGGGTGAGATGACTTTTGCCAATATCCAAAGAATGATAAAACACATCGTTTCGTTCTACTTTTATTTGGATTTTGGCAAAAGAGTAATCTCACCCGGTAAGCCATCCCTCTCGGAATTACCGTATACACATATATTTTAATTATTGTATTTATCTGGTGACATATGCATTTTTCGGGTTAAATACAACTGGTACACTAACGGGGCAACTTTGACTTAATTTTACCGACTTCATCTCATACAATAACTAAGATCTCTATAGCGAGGGTCGAGAACGGGCATCCTTTATAGTTTATATGAATCATTTCTGTAAAATAGATGTTTAATATTCGAAGCATTCATTTATATTAATATTTATGCAGGATGTTGACGGTAAGGTTTAATCTTAAAGAGAAAAAATGTAAAGTTTTGAAAAAAATTTATTTGAAAATGCTCAAAAACGCCAACAAACAAACAAAATCTCACGCGGTATGTCGATAAACTCTCGGATATGTTTGAAGCTGCGCATACTTGATGCTCTGTAGTGCAGTGTGAATGTGCAGAGTTGATTTCAATTTGAGATAAAATCTTTCTTATTTATTAATATGTATATATTGTATTACGAAGTAATAGAAAAATGTTTATAATTTGATGTTATTAATATCTCAAAGTTAACTTCTTCATAATAACAATAATATCAGCATCAAATTAGAAGCCTTTAAATTCTGACCCTTATGTACTCTGTCAATAGAGTCTACTTTGAAAGTATCGTTTTTGCTTATGGCAGTAGTTCATATTTCGCGCTATACTCTGACGTCACACTATTCTATCCCATTAAAAGTTGTATAGAAAAACTGTTTTTATATTTTTTAGTTTCTAGTTTCTTCACAATTTAAAAAAAATTTACATTTCAGTTTATTAGTAGCTCTAGCCATGACACTTGTTTTCATTTTTTCTGATTTTCAGTTTTTGCCGTAAAATGAACAGAAGAGCAGGAAATTGCAAAAAAACTAAAATCCCATGTTAAATCCTTATTCGCACCTTACGTCATCTTATAGGCTACGGAAGGGCGCCAGATACCATATCGCCGGCCCTGGGTCACTATAAATGAAAAATATAGATTACACGAATGTGTAAATCATTTTACGGCATAAATCAAGTGACTTTATATGTATATAAATAATATTTTTTTGGCTGAAAATGTATATACAGGGTGTTGATTGCGATCTCGAGAACTATAAGAGATACGAAGTTGGTTAAATTAGCAAAGAATTTCTATTTTACAGGGTTATTTCAATGATAAAATGAAAAAAATAAATTAATCAGTGGTTCTCAAAATATGGATACCAACTTTTTTATTTTAAATGGAAACATATATTTTTTATTTTCTCATTCAATAGAGCTCTTTATTCTGAATCCAAGGACATACAATATTCATACACTTACATAACTAAATTTTCGAAAAAAAAATGAATACAGTTTCAAATTAATTCCACCTAAAATATGATATTGATAAATGTGCCGACTGAAAAAAGTGAATATATTTAAAAAAGAGGAAGAGGACAATTTTTCATTTGACATTAGTAGCAATGAACAAAATATTCACTTTTTTTAGTCATGGCACTATTCTTATTATATTTTAGGGGAATTAATTCAAACCTTTATAAAAAAATTTCCCAAAAATTTTGTTATGTAAAGTTATGACAATTATATATCGTTGAATTCAAAATAAAGAGCTCTATTGAATGAGCAAATAAAAAATATGTTTCCATTTAAAATTAAAAATTTGGTATCCATATTTTGAGAACCACTGGTTGAATTTTTTTTCAGTTTATCATAACCATGTAAATAGAATTTTTTTGCTAATTTAACCAACTTCGTATCTCTTATAGTTCTCGAGATCGCAATGGTGGCCACATAAAAATGAATACTCTGTATAGCCATTGCCATTGCTCTAAGAATAGTGTGAATTATCTTGACGCGGCATCCATCTTGCCGACAGCTTTTTTATACCTACTAATTCTTCGGTTAAAATATGGCGAAACCGCGTTTTCGAGTTGTTTACACTATTAGCTTAGCTACCTCATTCAATTTCAGCTGACTGTATTTTAACACCATATCGTGAATTCTGGTAACCACTTCTAGTGTTGTAGCAGTTTTTGGGCGTCCAGAGCAATGTTTGTTTTGGATGCTTGTACAGCCCCATTTAAACTAGAGATTCACGGGCTTGGCTTGAAGCTTGGCTTTGCTTGAAAAAACTTGAAAAATCAAGCCAAGCCTACTGTTAGAAAAAGTTTGATTTTTCAAGCCAAGCCAAGCTTCTGTTTCACCAAGCCCAAGCCGACTGTCAAGTAGCTTGCGGTTGAAATCAAGCAAGACAAAACCGTAATTTTATGATGGTAATGTATTTTTCTTTGCTTTGATCGGAACAGTTTTGCGAACTTCTAAGAATAGGAGTTCCCAACAGTTTAGTTTGCTTTAAAAATTTGTAAATAGGAAAGTATAACGTTCATCATCCTTATTTTACACGTACCACTTATTTTCACAATCTGAACCAACTAATTGAACATTTTAGTTCGCTCACACAATCAAGTATAAATAAATTTATAGTTATTTAAAAAGTTTTTAAAAACAATGGATAATTTAATTATATTGTTTTATCGTTTACATTAATCTAAAATATATCATGAAAAATGATATAAATACAAAATGTATTGCAAATGTTACATGATTACATAAATATGTAGAACTACTTATTTTTTTTTTTAATGTTTATTATTGTTGTTAAATGTATTTTATATAAAATCTTATTAATTAAATACCGTTTTATGAAACTGGAACAGTTTATAAGCACTAAGTTTTCAGAAATTAGCTTTGATTTCCAAATTGAAAGAATTATATTACAGACAGCTTCTCTAGTAAAATCCACCCTCATCAATGAACAATGCAAGTGATAAAAATGTTTTCTGCTTTTGCATCTTATCGAAAAACCCATTAATATAATTGAAGTCTGCTACTGCTAGTAGATTACGTGCTGCAAACATTGAACTTTTTGCACAAGGTATGGATATAACTGTTGTTCTTTTAAAATATTCCAAATTGTCATATGTGACGTTCCATATTGTTATGTTAGTCTTCGTGCATTTGTTCCTGGTATTATTATCCAAATAATCTCTTCAACATTTTCAACGTTGGTTATGAGGACGTTCCCTATCACGATCTTGAGCTGCAGGTTTGAAAGTTCCATAATCTCGAAGATGTGCAACATTTACAAGTGTGAGCAGCGTTCCACAGATAATTATAATGTCTATGTATTCACTAGATATTTTGACAGATTTTAGCTCATAAACCAGTTTATTACTAATGTGCAACAATTAACAGGACTGTTAATTGCTAAAACAATTTTTTTATAGCTATTGCTACTGAATTAAATTATTGCAACGACTCGTCAATTTACGGGGTTGTAAAAATGCAAAAAAATATGCAATTTCAAGAAGAAGTTATTAAGAAATATTGTTATTCTCGACGAGTTAGTTTTATTGACGAAACATAAGATTGTAAATTAAAATTTTGTGTACTCGTACATGTACTGAATCTGAAGTCAAAAAACAAATAAAAAATGAACTAATTTTGTTTGTATTAAAACTGCATTCTTTTAATAATTGTATGAAAGCTATTATTATTTTTAATAGGTACTGGCATGACAATAAATTGTTATAAATTTAAATGGCAATATAGAATTTTAGTAGTGGAATCTGATAGTGATTTTTCTTTCCTTTTTGATCATGCAAATAAATCATAAGTTTGCATAACAAAAATAATGAGAAAAATTGGGCTGAAAATTTAATAATAATGAATAATCAAGATACCTAGATTTCATTTTTTATTTTTCGAATTTTTCGTTAATAATTTTTTAAAATCTGTAAACATTTAATGTTGGTATTATATAGTACTTATAACCTATAAAACATGGTAAACGAAAAATTCTAAAATGAAAAATGTAATCTAGGTATCTTGATTATTCATTATTATTAAATTTTCAGCTCATTTTTTCTCAGAATTTTTGTTATGCAACCTTATGATTTATTTGCAGGATCATGAAGGGAAGAAAAATCACTATCGGATTCCACTACTAAAAATTTATACTGCCATTTACATTTTTTTGTGATGACGTCATAACTTAAAAACAAATGAAAGTCGGAAGGCGAATTGCACATATTAATGTGTATTTTTAAAAATTAAAATCGACGTGTTTTAGCGTTTTTATAAAAAAACCGGTTGTGTTCGCTATTTTTTCTAATATTCTATACTTTAATCCCACACTGTATAGGTACCTAATGTGAAAATAAAAGAAATGAAATAAAAAGCATTTAATCTGCGTGAGTAAATGACTTCGCGCATGAGCGTTATAAAGATTGAAAGGCTGGAAAAAGCTTGAAAATCGGGCCAACCCTAAAATTTTTAAAGCTTGAAGTTTTCAAGCCAAGCCTAACTTTGTTTCCATTAAGCCCAAGCCATGCCAAACATTAAAAAAGCTTGAATTTTCAAGCCAAGCCAAGGTTTCTTATTTCAAGCCAAGTACCTTGGCTTGGTGCCACCCTAATTTAAACTGAGCTACCCAATTTTTTACCGTCGCAGATAATACCCGTATAATAAAGCATTTTTACCCAATACATTTTTCATCTCTTCAAAAATTTCACGTTACCCACTGTCTTTTTACAGCCGTTAAATGACGGTAAGTAAGCGGCAAATGTCAAAATCGTTCGGAGCGGCAAGCTTCAGTCATTTTTGATCACTCTATATTTAATGATAATAGTGGAAACGCTCAAAGAAGAACTGGACGCAAAAGAGATTAGCCCGCAAAATCAAGCCGGATTCAGTAAAGGTTCAGCTAAATGAGACTTTTTGTTTACCTTTGAGAAGTCAGCTTAGATGTGCTTTTATTTATCAAAATAAATCAAATAATTGCACTACGGTAATTGTTGTGACGACCTTGACTAATATTTACTTTACAAAATTTTGTTCGATTACTCTATTTGTCAGTTTTTCTTCGCTTCTAATACAAAATGGCCTCTTTCTCGGAAACAGTTGAAGATCAGACCTATGTTGATTATGCTTTTGTTACTCATTTTGGTCAGTACTATATACCCTATAAATTTGTAGACCGTATTCATTAACACCCTGTGTATACAGAGACAGTATCAGTAATCAGTACAATGGAAGGTTTATCAGATCAATTCAATTCTGGACAGGAAAGGCCTGTTTACTCTTCGCTTTCACGCAATGTACACATTCTTTCTTCTATTTTTAGCTAACATTTGTTCTTACTTTCCTCATTGCGGTACCGAAACTTTGCGATTAAACTGATCTTGTTGCATGTGTACTATAGTTTATGGTACTCCTAATTCTGATGGTTTTGTACTAATTTATTTCGTCAATAATAATTCACTTCAAGCATATCGTTGAATTTACGTAGATTTCAAATACACATATAAAAATATATAGGCTGTTCCAATTGAAATATGAAACTTAATTGGAAGCGCTACCATCATGCCAAATACCATGATTTGATATATATATATATATATATATATATATATATATATATATATATATATATATATATATATATATATATATATATATATACAGGGTGATTCATCGGTCTGTCCTCTCTTTATAACTCTTTTATTTTAAGTCAGATAGAAAAATACATTTGTATACAGGGTGCTCCGTTTAAGCGCAACAATATGTAACTTCATATTATTGGAACAGCCTATATATATATATATATATATTGATAGTAAATTAGATTCCCTATAAAAAAGTATTAAGTAATAAGGGGTCTAAAATTATAAATTAAGAAGTTATTTACGTTCATAGAAAATAGTAGTTCTGAGTGGAAAAAATCATAATATAATACAAAATTTTGATACTTATTTATTAATACTTATTTTAAACATTACACTAATTACAAAGAGGCTATTAAAATTTAGTGACAGACTAAATAATGAAAAATTATAATAAATGCTCGAAAACTTGTCCTTCAACTCCAATAGATTTTTCTATTATAAATAGCATATTAACCATTTCATATTTACTAAAATTTGTATTATTCATTTTCACATCATCAACAATGATAAACTAAGAATATTTTGATAACTTGTTTGTTTAAATACGAAACAATTGATCAAATTATCCATAGCTTACTTTATTAATAATAACATGATAGAAACATATCATTCAACGAATAAAGGTAAATAACTTCTTAATTTATTATTTTAGACCCCTTATTACTTAATACTTTTTTAAAGGGAATCTAATTTACCATCAAAATAAATAAATAAATATAGGGTGTTCCATTAAGAAATATAAAGTTACATATTGTTGCGCTTAAACGGAACACTCTGTATACAAATGCATATGGTACGTAGATAGATAATAATATATCATATAAATTATATTTGAAAAGTTTTTCTATCTGACTTAAAATAAAAGAGATAAAGAGAGGACAGACCGATGAATCACCCTGTATAGTAAAAACATTAAAAATAATTATGAATAAAATAGTAATTTATGTATGGGTTGAAAAGCAGCCTTGGCTGATCCCCGCCCTTGAAAGATGTGAATAAAGTTTATATTATTATTAATTTTGAGTGGCCCCCGTTTTTCAGTGTCACCCGATATATCAATCCATTTAAAAAATCAACGATAATATTACTTCTGGCGTCACAAGAAGTAGAATTCAGCACCTTTACCTTTTCACACTAAAAAGTAACATTTAAGTTAACCCACCCCCTAACTTTGTAATTTAACCTATAGGTCTAAAATTAATAATAAAGAAAATAGCCATTACGGCCTGTTTCATAATAATTCGTAAAAGTGAACTTTTCATAAAGTTAAACTTTATTTTAAAGTGACTTTATATACACTTTAATATATTTACGTTTCATAACAAAAAATTCCTTTACTTAAGTAAAGTAATTCTAAAAATGATTTTAGAACAAACTGTTGAGTTAAAAAGTGTGTGCTGTGTATGATTGACTCTCAGAATAATACATTTTAATTGTCTACAAGAAATAGAGGTGGAAATTTTCATTTGATGAATATTGATTTACTTAATGTACATATAAACACAAACATGTGTTGGAATGTCAGAAAAGGAAAACTACAAAATTCAATGAATAGAAAAGGGAAACAATTTTATAGGTTAGGTTACTGAATATTGTAAAAATTTTTTGCAATATTTTTTAGGATTCAGCTTGGCAAAATATTGAACAGGCTGCCATGGCTAAATTAAAAATATTTGAAAATAGCTAGAAATTACGGTTTGGAAAACAAAATAGTATCAAGAAATCTACAGGTGACCCATCAATAATAAAAGATATTGCTTTATTGTATTTTTAAAAATGTTAATAAATATATCTTATCTATATTGATTTATTTATGTTGCTAATTTTATTAGTTCTTCTATCTGTACCAAATAAAATTGTATTTTCGTTATCCTACATTTGTCATAAAATTCTTTTTCGTTCCATATATTTAATTACTAATTCGTAGCTAATAAACTTTTTGTTGTTTAATATTAATAGCTTCGTTGGAACTTGAAGAAATTGAAGAAAACATTTTTATCAAAAATGTGGAATCGAAACTAATAAGTTAAATTTCCACTTTAAGCTCGTAAAGGAACTCTGGCATGACTTTATTTTAAAGATCTTTAAAATAACAACTTTAACTTAAAGTTGAATTATGAAACGCTTTTTTCACTTTTAGATCAAACTTTAAAATTAAAGTAACTTTATAATTATTATGAAACCGGCCGTTAGTCCCAATTTTTTATATTTATTTCTGTAAGAAAAATATTTTTCAACTGTAATTTCAGGCACACTAAATATTCCCATTGCGATTTAAAATTATATGCATGTATTTTAACGAAATTGAGACATCAATATTAAATTAGATTTGAAGAGTCACTGAATACAGTTTGTATTGGATGGGGCCTAGAAACTTCCTTTTCCCGAAGGCGAATAAAATAAGAATGATTGCTGATAGAAAATTTTTATTTTTGGATAATGAAAGAACATAATTGGAAGTTTTAAATCATGGAATTTTAAACAAAAAGCTCCTCTCTACATGTTCCAACATTCGGGCTATTTCCTGCCGAAGAAGATTCTTCAGCTGAAGCAGGGTTGTAGGACGGTGTTTGTAAACCTCTGCCTTGAGATACCCTATAAAAAATCACATGGCGTTAGATCGGGTCACCTGGAAACGAGATGAGTCGTCAGGGGAATATTGTCCCCATAACTTTAAAGCCATGTGATTTTTTATGGGGATATCTCAAGGCAGAGGTTTACAAACACCGTCCTACAACCCTGCTTTAGCTGAAGAATCTTATTCGGCAGGAAATAGCCCGAATATTGGACCGTGCAATTGTTTAAAACTGTATGATTTAAAACTTGATATTTTTCATTATCCAAAAATAAATTTTGTCTATCAGCAATACTTTTTATTTCATTCGCCATCAAAAAAGGAAGTTTCTAGGCCCTATCCTGTGGAAGAGAAAACAGCTATATATATTCGAAGTGGGCGCGGGCCGTGATTTTGTCGGATAACGATGGGTCGTGATTGGATGAGACCGTGAAATTTAACCAGGAATGAGTTATGTTTTTTTCTATTTTTTATTTAAAAAATTGTATCAATTTCCATATTTAACTGTACAGTCTCGTTATTATTAGTATGTCGAAATATGTCATCAACAGTATTTTTTTGCATAAAAATAGATTTATTGTTGTACTCAAAATTTTATATATAGTTGCCTCAATTTCACTAAAGATACTCGTATACTTATCTTTAAGCCCGTTTCACACCATTATAATTTTATTAACAAATTTGTTACCAAATTTATAATGATATTTGTGATGGAATAGAACATCCTATTTGTCCATAGACATTCGTTTCCAATGAAACCAATTTGTTACCAAACTTATTACTAGTTTGTTAACAAATTTAATAACTTATGACTGTGTCACACAAGCTTAAATGTACAAAGAAATAATTACGTGACCCGCCGAGCGTGATCGGCATGAACGTGAATGACCGTGAATCAAACATAAAAAGTCGTGCGTGGTTGGTCGTGATTACATTTTTAGTTACGTGAGCGTGCGTGATCGTTAAGAAAAAGTTACTCATGCGCCCATCTCTACTATATAGTAGCAAAGCTCATACAAGGGGTCACTTTGTATGAAAATATATTTTCACAGGTGTATTTTCCCAAAATGTATTTACTTCAACGATAAGATAACAAACTTTACTTTGCTGCTTTGTTTACTTCCCTGCACACGACTAGCGTAGTGCCATGCCATATCATTGTCGGCGAGGGTGACTAACGCCCAAAAGGCCGTTCACTCACCCCAGACAGACAGGGGTTGTGTTGTGTAGTGCACTATTGCTATCGGTAGACACACGCCGCGTAGGGGTGGATTGTAGACAGAACAGCTGTTCGCCACGTCATCAGGGGATGCTCCATACTCACCCTACAAACGGTTGCTACTGATTTATTAAAAGATCGATAAATTTAGTGAATGCAAAGAAAAAATATTACTATGGTGGAGCTTATAGTAGATGATTTAATAAATGTGGTGCGTGTGCACTATGTTTCATTGTCAACATACCCTATATATTTAGGGTTCAGCGTCCAACGAATATATTCTGTATGTGTACATAAACGTCATATTGACACAGGGTTAAGAGATATTCTCGGAATATCTAATTTAGAAATAGGAATTTGTTTATTATTACCGCTGTTAACGTAGTAGTTTATAATTGACGAATAATGTCATATAAATTAACATATTACTAAAAAGAAGTAGTATACAAATTATTAAGAAAAATTAATCTCAAAATCGATCGGTTATAAATTACATAAAAAACACCCGCCATGGACTCATATATTTTCAATTTTATCTTGGCTTGGCACATATTTCTACATATATGACTCTCTTTCGTTTATTGTTTTACTTGTTTTGTTTTTATTTTTTCACATTTGCGAAGTATCTTTTAAACTTTTACAAAAAAATTCTTAAAGCATGTTAACTTATATTATTGTAACTGGTATATTAACTTATATTATTGTAACTGGTATATTAACTTATATTATTGTAACTTGTAATGCATATTTTGTTGTACGTGTCCCATTTTCGTTAATATTTTTGATTTACCGTCTTTTTTTTAGAGCTACAAGAAAAAATTCGTTTTTCGCTTATTTCAAAAATATCTTACTTGTCATAGATATAGAAAAAATTGTTATAATTTTTATACGGTACAATTAGATTTTCTGAAAGTTAATAATTAATGCTATAACAAAATAAAATCGAGTTGTACAACATTCAAAAGCTATAAAATAAATTTGAGATTATGTTAGTTTCATTTATTTATTTTATTTTCTACGAACTTGCCTACTTTCCATTTATTTCATGTGTGTTTATTTTCTAGTATTGATTATTATTTTTAAGAGACAAATAAATACTCAGAAATAGTTATTGAATTGATAATCAACAATTACATTCTATCTTGCAATTAAATATAATATATTCATCTACATTAATTCAGTGTTTAGTTATTCAGTATGCAAAGCAAAATACCATATGACAGTGTCATCAATTCGCATTGTTTGAGAAATCTAAATATAATTTAAAGAACAATTATATTTTGATTGATGATTTTAGCTTGATAAAATAAATAGTTCTTGTAATAAATAATTGCATTTAATTATTCTGTTTTGGTTAGTGCATTTCTTGTTTAAAACAGATATTCAATTTTATTTCTCCTAATTTTAATGTTCAGGCTGTAAATCAGGGTTATGGGCGTTCGACATGGGTAATCGCTTTTTCTTTGCGCAAACCTTACCAAACTATTTTATGCAAAAATACTTCACAGATGTTACAGAGATTTATATTCTGCATATAAACTTTTTATGTAAGCGAAAAAATCAATTGTAAAGTTACTGTTTTGTGAGCTTTTAGTCTAGGCAACCATGAATTAAGACGAAAAAATAAACAATTGAGTTATTTTTAATTGTCAATTAGAATTAAATTAGAATTCGAAATGATACTATAGTAGTAAACTAACACAAAACAAGAAAAGATAAACTACCTACTACCCATTAAGCCGAGGCCTAAACGCTCATAAAAAAGTAAATTTATAATTAATATTTTCGCTTACATGGAGAGTCAGAATAATCGTTGCATATGATTTGGAGTATTTTCGCATAAAATAATTGCCAATCAACAGCTTCATTGCCATACTGCTGGCAAATGAAATAAAAGTAAATCCAGTAGATACCAATAGTTTTTACCTCTTGAACTATCAGAAGATATTTCCATCCATCAGGATGCGTCGTTTCGTTTCTCAGACGTTTATTACGTGCTCTGACGAGGAGAGTGTTGTACAACACTTGCCCACATACTCCGAAATTATTAGGAATTTAACATAAATTAGGAAGCGTAAAGGTGCATTCACAAATGAAAATTAGGTTTATGGTTTTTGTTTAGGTTTAAGTAAGTCATTCATAAATGTAAGTCTAAATTACCTCAAAATTAGTTTTGATATGTACAGACATCTGTGTAAATGCTTCAAAAACAAGATTAAAATATCGGTAGAGCAGTACTCAACAAGACACCTGTGCGCCGTGAAACTGTCATTCGCTTGGCATTATTTGTCATATTTCAGCAATTAAGATATGACAGTCTCCATGTTCTTCTCGCATTTGTTTAAAAAGCCGAATCCACCAAGTGGATACTAAATAAAGATGGGTGTATATATCTATTTCATTTCAGACTCGTTTTCATTGGTGAAGTTTGTGACGTTATCATAAAACTAAAGTTTGGACCTTGCAATGTTTAGCTTTATGATTTGGATTTAGGAGATCCTAAATTCTGAAGTGTGAATGGAGTCATTATATAATATGCGGCCAGAGTCTTTAAATCTAAAGTATAAACCATAAATCTAAACCTAATTTTCATTTGTGAATGCATCTTAATTCATATACATTTGGAATAAAGAATATGTTTAATTAACATAAACTTTGTACTATAATATTTTTAAATAAGTATTAAATTTTAGGAAAATGATTACTTTGATTAATTTTATGAATATTGATCTGAGTGAAAATGAAATTACAAATTCTGTTAAAATAGAAAAATTAAAAAATGTACAGGGATGTGTACCAAAAACCGGAACATATAGGAATTTAATATGGGAAATTAACAATTAACTCTCCTGTAACTTTAAGAGCAAAACTGCAACAATAAAACTGATCAACTACTGTACAAAAAATATTGTCGTTTTATTCAAAATTTGACGATCTGGATCTGGATGACAACCATCAAATAACAAATAATGCATTGATTTTATAAAATTTAGGTGGTGACTGTTAAAACTTTTCTCAAAAAATGAACTCTGTGGATGTGCAAACTATTTAGTTATATCGTTAGTATTTCCCGAGATACTTAGAAAAATAGACACCCGTATATTTAAAATTCACGGAAAATATCTCAATCGTGATTCGCTAAATAATATTACTGACACTGATCTCAATTAAAATACTATATGTTAACATTTTTTGACTCTGTAGGGTCCAGGAATAAAACTATAGCGGCATACAAAAATAGCATTTATGTTCAAGGAAACATTATTTTACTATACTCTAGGACTCACAGTAGCTGGCGAACCCAAGAATTTCAACGGGTCCAGCAATAAAACTAATCATGATAAAGCGGCATACCGCCGCGTACTGCATGTATTATAACATTGGATATAGTTCGTCCAGAAATCATTTGAACAAATTACTTTTAAATCCTCTGTGTTAATACTAATCTTTGCTACTGTGAATATTTTTACGTTTCACGCAAATATACGAGTAGTTTCTTTTCAGTGTAAATTATATATCTATGAAAGTTGAAAATTGCTTGAAACTATTTGAATGGGAAAAAGTTTTATTGAGGGTCCGAAGAACCGTAGTTGAACTGTAAAATTCTTATACGAGGTCTAAAGCCGGCCCGCGGAAATAGTAGCAGATCGGCCCGAATTAAAAATTAATTTCAATTTGAAAAAAGAGTCATTTTAAATTATTGTTTTTGAAGATGGTTTCTAGAATATCTACCACCCCTGAAATTCCTTTTTTTGTTACAATGAAGTAACCCAAAATTAAAGCGCGGGAACAGATATTTTTTTTGCAGAATTAGTCAAATTTTACCTCCACTAAAGGCTCTTGTTAAAATTATGACTTCTTCGTTCGCAAATTTTTAAAAAATACTTGAACGTAAACTCACCTAATACGCTGAACTCAATTTGGCAAATTCGGGTTGTGCATGCATTTTATAGATATTTCGCGCCGAAATGATTATTAGTCCGTATTTGTGAAAAAAGAGACTATATCGCTTGCAAATTAAAAAATACTTTAATGTAATATTAACCCAACGCACATAACTCAATTTCACGAAACTCGGATAGTTATACATTCATTTTATAGGAATTAAACCCTTCAGAAATATATCCAATTTGACTATAAATATTGCTTTCCGCGCTCTAATTTTTGTGGAATTCAGTGTTTTTATTGGTTTTACAAATATATTCCGGGTGTCTACTTTTTATGGACCATAGGAAATACAAAGGTAAAAATTTTCATATGGCTCTAAATTCTTCCCTATTAATTTAAGGTCTAAAGTGTAAATACAAAAAAATGTTGATAATTAAAAACTGTAGTAAAAGAGTCTAAATTTTTTGATATGATAGATTCTTGTCATGAGACAAACGTAAAATAAAATATCCGTCTTTAAGCGAGACAGAACATACAATTCCATGGTCGTATTGTTTCACTTTGACATCTGCGATGGTAAATGTATCCATGATTACTGATAAATAAATTAATGAATTTAATAATTATTATAACTTTATGAGAGATGTTATCTGCGAAACTTAAGAAATACAACGGTTTAACATTTTGTGCTATTGTTCATGGCTCACTGTAAATAGCTAACGAAACGCATGCAAACAATAATTTTGGACTTGTTAAACGTAGTTTTTATTTTGAACATTTTTGTATTTACACTTTTGTTCTAAAATTAATAGGGCAAAATTTTAACACTGTATTTCCTATGGTTCACAAAAACAGTAGACACCCGATATATAATGATCAAAATAAAATTCTTGACTGGTAGATATTCTAGACTAGCCGTTTTTGCTCAGATTAAAAAAATATTTTTTTCTTTTGATTATTTATTTAAAAAAGCAGTAAGGTCGGCCCAGTTTTAAGGTTCGGCCCAACCGGGCATTTGCCCGGTTGCCCGGTGGCCGTATCCAGGCCTGATCAATGAAAGCACATTACTCAACTGAGCAACTGGTAGTGCCAAAATGTAAATCTAAACGAGGTACAGGATACAATATTCACAGTAGTAAAGATTAGTATTAATACAGAGGATTTAAAAGTCATTTGTTCAAATGATTTCTGGACGAACTATATCAACGCTGTTGAAATTGGTTAACAAGAAGGCAAAACCTTCGCGATATCCGATAAGGCATGTAACATGGCAGTCGTCTTGGCAAAATATAAACATTTCGACTTACATGGCTCCACATTGTTATATATACAAGGCAACAGTTTAATTGATGTATCATATTTCATGTTTATAATGCGATGACAAGTATATTATAATGTGTCACGTTTATTACATATGTATTCATAACAAAGAAATGTTACCTGATCTTGTTTAAAATTAAAAACTTACTGCGTAAAATGAATAGTGTTATCATTATTTGTTAAACCCTAATGCTTATTTAAAATATTATGAAGTATTAATTATGTAATAAATAAATATAAAATTACTCTCAGAAAAATCAAAACATGCTCAAGAAATAACACTAAACTCTAATCTGGAAGCTGTCGCCATTACAACATTTATACCACAAAAAATAACTATCTGCTCACTATATTTACCACCTAATCAAACAATAAATTTATCTGAAATAGAACAACTGATTCAACAATTACCAACGCCATATGTTTTAGCAGGAGACATCAACGCCCATAATATAATATGGGGAAGCGGGAAGCGATAACACAGACAAAAGAGGAAAGGACATAGAAACAGTACTACATACGGATGACAAACTAATATTACTAAATGACGGGACACACACACACTTTTGTGCAAATACAGGAAATTTTTCAGCCATAGACATAACATTATGCGACTCCTCACTAGCATCGATTATAAACTGGACTGTAGTACCACTGCCATATACCGGAAACCACTTCCCTATTAAAATAACAATTAACTCAGAAAATACTACAAACCCAAATACTATCAGCAACAAATGGATAACAAAAGATGCAAACTGGTCCCTATTTAGAGAACTATCAGAAATAAAAATAATAACTGAAACCGAGGATGTAGACAAACAAGTAGAAGTACTCGTAAACCACATAAATAATGCTGCAGAACTAACATTTAAGAAACCTAACATCAGAACAGGCAAAAAACAAGTACCCTGGTGGAATGACAAATGCAGAGAGGCAATAAAAAATAGCAAACAGGCCCTAAAAATTATAAAAAACTTAAAAATATAGAAAATTTAATAACACTAAAAAAATCTAGAGCATGTACCAGACGCACAATACTGCAAAGCAAAAAATCCTCCTGGCAAGAATATACATCCTCCATCAATACCAGCACACCCCCACAAGAAGTATGGACTAAAATTAGAAAAATAAATGGCAAATATACCAAACATCAAACCAACATCATCATTCAAAATAACACAATAATCTCAAAAACCCCGGAAATAGCAGAAACACTAGCAGACCAATTCCAGCTAAACTCAAGTAATAAACAGTACACACAAGAATTCATTATACACAAAAACAACTCAGAAAAAGAAACTATAGAGATAGATAAACATAACGACTCTGAAATAAATGACCCCATAAAAAAGGCCGAGCTTTTATACTGGCTAAACGAAATTAAAAAATCATCCAGTCCCGGACCCGATGGTATAACATATGAGATCATTAAACAACTACCAGAAAAAACAATAGACTACATACTAAAAATATATAATAATATTTGGCAAAACAATAAATACCCCACACTATGGAAAGAGACAATAACAATACCAATACTGAAACCAAACAAGGATAAAACAAAAAGGGAAAATTATAGACCCATTACATTATCAAACTGTCTAAGTAAAATCCTTCAAAAAATTATTAACAAAAGACTGCTATGGTATCTTGAAACAAAAAATATCCTGAACGATGCTCAAAGTGGATTCCGTCATGGAAGATCCACAACAGACCAACTCATAGCCATTCAAGCAGAAATCCATAAAACATTTAAAAACAAACAATATATGGCAGCAATATTCTTCGACATATCAAAAGCATATGACAGTGTGGAGATATCATATTATCAAAACATTAAAAGAATATAACATAAATGGAAATATATTAAATTATATAAAAAACTTCTTATGCGACCGAAAATTCCGGGTCAGATACAACGGACATCTCTCAGAAATAAGAACACAAGAAAACGGTACCCCACAAGGCGAAATTATAAGCGTGACCCTATTTCTAATTGCTATGAATAAAATCACCATGGCCATACCACAACACATCAACGTCTCACTATTTGCAGACAACTTAGCAATTTACTACAAAAACAAGAACGTCAAAACACTAAAGAGAGAACTGCAAAATGCCACGAACCACCTAGAAGAGTGGTCTAAAACAACTGGCCTACAATTTTCACAAGAAAAAACAAAAATGATGCTATTTACAAAACTACAAACGCCCACAATAAAGCCAATCATTAGACTAAACAACAGTAGGATACAGTATGTCAACAACACAAAATTTTTGGGTATGATATTGGATACGAAATTAACATGGAAAGAACACTTAACTAACCTAAAAAAGGATTGCCAGACAGGGGTTAATCTAATAAAATGTTTATGCAACAATAAATGGGGAGCAGATAAAGAAATACTTCTAAGAATATATCAAACATTTATAAGAGCTAAAATCGACTACGGCTCAATTATATATCAAACTGCAAAACCTACTATACTAAAAACAATCGAAACCATTCAAAATACAGCTATCAGACTGTCAATAGGTGCATTTAGAACCAGTCCAGTAATAAGTATGACATGCGAATCTGATATAATACCCCTTGATAGTAGAAGAAACCAACTCACACTCTCCTATATTACAAAACTCGCAAAAAATCCAAAAAACCCAGCATATAAACACATATTCCAAGTCTACCCAATAAATACAGAGCCAAAAGTTCCACCCGATACACCATTACAACAACTTATACTCAACTCCCTATCAAACCTCCACCTAACCCTTCCACGGTTCGAAACCATTTACATCGATAAAATCTCTCCGTGGAAAAAAGTCCATCCAAAGTACATCCTAGACCTGACCAAACACAAAAAAAATGACACTGTACCACAGATATACGTACAAGAATTCCACGAAATATGCAGCCAAGAAAAAGGACAACAAATATATACCGACGGATCAAAAATCGAAGGAAAAACGGGAGCAGCGATAGCATTGAACAACCATACCATCATATACCACTTACCGGACGTGTTAACCATATACAGTGCTGAAGCCTATAGCATCTTACAAGCTCTAGAAGAAATTGCGAAACTTCGACATCCAAACAAAAAATATTTACTCTGCACGGACTCACTCAGCGTTATTAAAAGTTTACAGAGAATATATTCTGTTGAACCACTGATACAAAAAATACAGGACAAAATACAACAAATAAAACATGTGCAGATGACTGATCTTTCATTCGTATGGGTACCATCACATATAGGGATACATGGTAACGAAGAGGTAGACAAAGCAGCCAAGAACGCCACCATTGAGGTACTAACACAAACACCTATACCATCTCAAGACTTTATAAAACTAATTAAAAAACGCATAAAAGACGCCTGGAATCAAAAGTGGACAAATACAACAAACAATAAGCTGAGAACAATCAAAACCGACACCTCAAAATGGACAAATCTACAATACCGAAGAGACCAAACAAAAATTACGAGACTACGAATAGGACATACGCTGCTCACCCACCAACACATCCTTGAGAAAACCGAGCCACCTACTTGTGAACGATGCAATACACGCCGTACAGTGGAACATATCATCATCCAGTGCCCCATATATGCCACCCAGAGAGAACAACACCATATCCCAAGTACACTATGCGAGGCTCTGGGAAACAATATGGAACATCTTAAAAATACTATCAATTTCCTAACTGACACAAAACTCATTAAATTTATTTGAAATTTCAAAACTTGTATATAGTAAATAAATAATATAACATTACTGTAAATACTAACCAACTGTAACGGGTACTAATGACCTAGATGTTGATGTACTCAGAAGTTAAATAATATATATATATATATATATATATATATATATATATATATATAAAATACCAAGTATGTGAAAATAATATATTATGACATTAAGCCGGGTCCACATTGAAACAAACATTTACTACGTTTACATGCAGTTTTGAAAATGGTTTCAGCTATCAGTCGAAATTACGCGAAACTGTTTACATATAATTTTCAAAACAGGTTTACAGATTGATTTGAAAACAGTTTCGGCGCATGCGCATTTGGCTGATGTAAGTGACAGAGCCTCTTCACTCCAAATTCTTCGTTTTGCCATTATTCCAATTATTTTTTCTACTTTGTACCACTACACACTAAAACTACACAACTGTCAGTTTGTTTGTAGGTTAGTTAACACTAAATAACACAAAGCGACAGAAACGTTATGCTATGTACGCATGCGCAATATCGAAACTGAATTTTAAGTGTTTACATGAGCAGTTTTGAAACTAGTTTTCAAGTCAAACACATGAATTTTAGTTTTGGTTTGAGATACTCAAAACCGTTTTAACACTGTCTGGATGGCGTTTTCATAACTAAAAACGTTTTGAAAACGGTTTGAAAGCTGTATATAAACTCAGTAATTGTTAGCTAACATTTTTTGTTTGCGAATAAATGTTCAGCAACATAGTTCGTGCTTCGTAATAATAACTGTTGGTAAGAATTAAGAATGTTAGTTAACATATGATATGCATATTACGGTTCATCTAATAAATCCAGTTTGTATTACCGGAAATTATCAATATTAACCTAGGGAATTATTAATACTGTTCAAACCAAACCTAACGTTTGTATTAATAATTCTCGGTAATTATTTACATAAACCGAATAATTACTTGGACCGTAGCATCCACACTACAATAACAAAATACGTTCGCCACAATTTTAAGAAAAAGAAGATTTTCAAATCTAGACGGCAGTGGTTTTAAAGTTTTTATGAGAATGTCACCATAAGATTTTTAATATTAAATAAATTTAAATGGATTCAAACTCCCTTGCAAGGTCACTAATTTAGTAATTCCCAAAAAATAAAAATTCTGTAATTGTATACACTTTTATAACACAAAATATATATATTTTATGCTTACGTCCTGTAAGGACCTACATCTACAAGTTTGAATATCGTAATAACATTTATTTAGTTTTACCGCTTATTCATGTAACATCAATTTTTGTTAGCGAACATTGTTATTAGGTCGCAAAATGTTGGTACGCACGTACTAATATTCTACGTACAAAAAATGTTAGCAAACAATATTCTTATTAATGTGGACCCGGCTTTATACATCAAAATAGAAATGAACAGGTTGGTTATAACGTGTGCGTAAAATAACTAAGTACCAAAACTTTTTTTTTGAATAGAGTCCAAAACCCAAGAGCCTTATTAGGAAATATTCATTCTTTTACATTGAATATGTATTTTGAACGCATCTTTCAGGTGAACATTCTTTCATAACCTCTAAAATATTTATTTTGTTTTGAGATTTGATATTTAAAAATGGCAGCCTGGTGGACCAACAAACCAGACTCACATATAGGATTCTAAACGAGTGACATTAGTGACGGTTTATCAATTTATAGATTTGCATCGGAAACAGATTTTGAAAATAGAATTATAGCTTTAGGAAGCTAAAACTAAACAACTAAAAAACGCGCAAAAAAGCATAGAAAAGGCGAAGCATCCACCAAACTCAATGTAAACAAAGGCTAAGGCACTTGCCTAGATCAAACCACCTGCTGCACCCTATAACAAAAATAATTACAGTAATTCCATGGATGGAGCAATATAAACAAAGCGGAATGCATATAATCATACATATTCCTAAATGCACACATATCATTCTGCACATTTCTCGGCATATACATTTTTCTATCGTGCAAATATGTCCCTTGAATTTATATTGTCCTGTACATTTCTCGCCTTGTACGTTCGTGACTGTACAAATCTGCCATGAAATTGTTGCACATCAGTGAATTCGAACTTGGCGCTTTCTCAGCATCTCGAATTACACTACCCCAAACGAAATGTATTTTAATGTAAACATGTGCAATATTTACATTGTTTTAGGATAGGTTTACGTATAGATTTTTTTTTAAAGAATAAAATACATCTGATTTTCGATGTGTACTTCGACCAACTATCACAAATACACTAGATATAACTTCATAGCATTTGTTTTGTTTTCGGCTGGACAGAAAGAGACAACTAAGGATAGAGATATGTAAAGGCCCCTCACGGAGTATTCGCTAGATGTCACTGCTTGTTTTATTAAAATGAACTGTACCATATTTGAATTATTAACGAAAACCAATTATAAAATGTATAAAACAAATTGTTATCAGTATTAAGAAAAGGTAAAAGTAATTGTATATAATTATTTATTTTATTCTATTGATTTTTAAACAATGTTGTTTTTATATACTTGCTTCTTATTCTATTTCAGTTTTTTCTAAGTTCATTTTTGTTTTATATGTGGATCTGGATTTTCAAATAAATGTCTAAAATTAAATTGAGCAAGTGAATGCCATGATTATTTAATGGATCGTAATCCAGGATATCGTTATGAATACAGTCCTACCGAAATTCCCGTAGATAAATTTCTCACTCGATTTCTGATCGAGTCTCGTGGCCGCGATCCTGAGTGTCTGGTCGCGAATCTGGGGAACCGGGTTCGATCCCGACCGACACCAAATATTTTTCGAATTTTAAATGGCACAAAATTAACCCCTGTGGTCAGACAGAATTTAAAGTTACAAAATCGAAGCCCGAACGACCACAACTTCCAAACAAAGGAGCAAAATGTCATAAATACATTATATGGACTGTAGAGACATCTCTCGACAAACTTTAGAGTAGACTTTGTATATCTCTATCTCTAGTTGTCTCTTTCCGTCCAGCCGAGAACATAACAAACAATAGTGACGTATAGGGCATGTTTTGTCTAGTATATTTGTGGTCGTTGACTTCGACATGCGATAACGCGTCAAGTTCGAATTCACTGATGTGCAACTTCATGGTGTAGATTTGTACACAGCCACGAATATAAAAGGCGAGAAATATACTGGGCAATAAAACTTCAAGGGACATATAGACCCGTTTAGTCATGACGATGACCACGTGATGACGTAGGCCAGGTTTCCAAACAAGAAAATGGCTGCCGCCTTGGTAACGGTTCTATGTTATTTAAAATTGACCGCGAAACTAAGTAGGAGGCACAGATGAAAGAAATATAATAATTATTAGTACTTGTTACGTTTTGTAAGTTATACAGTGCACATTTTAATGTTTTATTTTAAATTTATTTCATCATGTGTTTCGCAGCGCAGCTAACTTCAATCATTATAGCGAACGGTGAACTAGTAAATTTCCTTAAGACCCAAATCTGATGTATACGTGGATAAACTTAGTCAGGTTAGTATTTATTTGCTACAGAAGAAACTTTATAACATGTTTCTGAGCCATTTCAATACCAAACCAACTTATAGGTTATGAGCCAAACATCAAATCTTGGTTTCGCACATAGACATATAATATGTATATACTACTATACTGAGTTTACAATTTTAAGCGTTTGTGCCGAATAGAACCGATGGCCGCTGAATGTATAATAAATGAATAAAAAATGAGACGCTATTTGAAAGGCGCGAAATTTAAACGTAGGAAAAAAATATGTTTTCTGAAACTACAAAATATAGACATTGTGTACACTGTAAATGCTAAAGATAATCAAATTCAATAATAAAATTAATTTATACATGAAACAAATAGTGAAACAAGCTTTGTAAACAAATACTAAACAAACAAATAATCTTGAAAGACGCTCGCTAGCTAACAGAAATGACAGATTGCTGGACTGCCAATATAAATTAAATAAAATTCACTACAAAAAATGTAAATTAAATATTGATCATACTTTTTATTGTACAATTGAGCTTTATTGTTTTGAAATGAAGAAATTGTATAAAATATGTACATATTTTAAGTTTCATTACGTTGTAGAACGTCACACTAAACGGGTCTATTTGTACGTTAGGAAAATGTATACGCTAAGAAATGTATAGAGTGATATGTGCGCAGTTCGGAATTTGTTTCCAAGCCTTAACAAAGTTATTCGCGTATCAAAAGTGTGGTGATAATAATTAAATAATTTAGTTATTAATTCTGCGGCACGAAATAAGTATTTGAAAATTTAAAAAGTTTAATAGAAAAAGTAGAAAATATAAATAAATAATTTAATTATTATTGCTGGATATAGCATCTTATAATAACTTTAAAAAGAACATATTACTAATTATGACTATATTTATGTATATTTACCAATATAACTAATATTTTCTTTTTCAGATTTCTAGTCATGTCTTCCCATGGGGAAAACGCTCCCAAATCCAAACTACCAGTACGCCGAAGACTCTTCTCTGACCAAAATGAACCTATTGATACAACACCAGCCATTGATCATGCTCTGATCAGCAAGCCTGACGACAATTCGTCCAACGGTCAAGTAGACAATTCCTGCAATGACTTACACGACAATATGGAGGAATACATAAGATCAGAGCGACAGCGTGCTCGAGAGCGATGGAACTTTGACTTTGAAACAGAAACGCCCCTTGACGGCGACTGGGAATGGGAGAGAGTAGAACCCGAACCTCAAGCAGCCAGAGACCAAATCTCAAGATTCGAAGTCGAAATTGGGCAAGTGCAACCGGAAGAAGAAAATCATTCACTATGAATGTCTAATTTATTTTATTTACATGTTTTTATTATGAAAATATACTTTTGTTATTATACACTATTAATTTAAAACTTTTATATTTTGTGACGTATTCAAGAATAAAGTATTTTATTCTAATTAAAAATTATATTTTTCCAAATTTCTTTTCAATTTCTATATAAAATTCAACTATGATAAGAGTAGAAAAATCATATTGTTTATTATTATTGATTTATTTATAGCAACTCAATGATGTACCTATTATTATATTTTGGATAAATTATATCCAATTTTGGTCTCGATACTAAATTATACAAAATATGGACAAAATTAGTGATTAGTTTTATTCAAATTCCTTTAATGAGAGCCTTAGCACAATATTTCTCCCGATAGGTTCGCTACTGGGCTAGTTACTTTAACCTTCAAAAGACTTTGAAACGCCAAACGAGCGGCAAACAAGTATTAATTAAAATTAAAATAATAAATTTAGACCACGTATTTGTTAAAAAACGTTTTTTTTTTATTGCACCTATTGTATATTCTATATTTTATGTTTATATAATGTGCCACAACTATGAAAAGTCACCGTTACACACAATCATATCTGTGTATTCTTACAAAAATCTGTACATTGTACGTACTTAGGAGAATGTCCATATGCTGCCATCTACGCTAAGCTTTGCGCTAAGGGTTTCATCATAGATGTTAACTTTGCTACTGATAGTCTTTACAAAAGCAGAATACGTTGAGTCTTTTGCGCAGTTAAGTTGAATTTTACATTAGAAATTGAAATGGAATTGTTGTTTTCTGGAAACTTTCCAGTAGAAAAAAGTTTCATGGCCTGTTTATAAACGTCCAGTTAAATTTACCTCTACAGTAATAGTTATTAACATACCTAGGAATGTTATGAATATTATAACTGCCTCAGATGTCGTTTTGAAATTTTAAGATATCTAAGGCTTGTAATGATTCATAACATCCGTGGTTTGTTCAATAGTTTATCGGTTTCAGAAAATGAAGACATTATTGTTAAATATTATTTTTTGAAATTCTTTTATTAATGCTGTTTTCAGAAAGCTATGATAAACAGAACAATTATTTTGCCATATGTCAATATGACAAATATTCAAGTTAAGTGCTTCATACATCATGTTTATTATTTTGGAATAAAGTAAACCGTGTTAAGGAAGAAACACTAATGTTATCTGTATGTATTAATGGACAGCGTTATACTTTCATTATATTTTATTTTCATTTTGTAGACTGTTGTTGAGAAGTCTGTATTATAATAATATTACCGTACAGATATAGTTATTACTAAGTTATCAGCCTACTTTTGTACATGTAAACACAGGCTTCATGTCCTAAAACCGGTAAATTTAATAAAATAACTAAATTCGAATCAATGGCCGCGTTCAGCAAGGCACAGCGCTGAGCGCTGAAGTTTGCCGAGCGCAATGAATGGACGAATGTGATTGGTCCTGCAACCGTATTCGGCAAATTTCGGTGCTCAGCGCTGCCAGCGCTATGCCATGCTGTACGCGGCCAATTTCAATGTTCTGACTTTTAAATCATTACTGTCAAAAAAATACGCGGCATTTGATCATTTCACTAAATTTACTATGCAAGTAAATTTGAGAGGACGTGTATGAAATAGGCCTTTAAAGTACTATATGTATTTATTGATGTAATAATATATTACTCTTTAAGTACTTAATAAGGAGATGAATGATTTAAAAATTTATTATGTTATACACATATTTTTTTATTATTCATCCAATTTGTTACAGAAATGGAGACTTACCAATTATTGTAATTATATGAAACATGTAATATAATAATAATATATTACGTATCTAGTTTGAGAAGTAGCAATGCTCTTAGTTTTGAAGATTTTACAATACTAAAGATTGTGCACGATAAATTCTGGACCTGTATATTATTATAACTTTTATAATGTGATAGGTACCTATATCTGTCAGTTTGCGTTTAAAATACAATCAAAGTCCATATTTATTTGGGAACTTCATATTCAATATTGAACTGATCTATAACCAACCTAGGTTACTTCCAAATAAATGATGCAGTTTTGAAATTGGCGGTTAATTCGAATTACGTCATTTATTCTTTGTAATGGTATTATAATTGGCTCTTTTTGATCTGAGTTTATTTGGATATAAACCTCTCCACGTGCAATACACATCTATCAGTCTTAAGAAATAAATAAAGAACTCAACTGATTTGCAAGAGAGAGTACATGGGGTGGATCTACTAACTCAGCATATCTGCTGGGTGAGTTCGGTCAGTTCAGGATCAGTTACATAAAATGTACTAACTAAACACAAGTAACCTACCAAGTTACTCCCAAATAAATACGGCCATCCAAAAACGTCTGTACGCTCTTGTAAAATTTTGCGCCACAAGCCCGGGCTTCGTGGGTTTGTAGAATAATACGCCACTGAACTTATTTTGTACACTCGACAAAATATTCCAAATTTGATTTTTCAAGAACTTGCAAAACTATTGTGTTCACGGAACCCTACAATTCATAATGTTGTGAAGTCTTTTGAAGTACGTTTAACAACAGCAAGACAATCTGAAACTGGCAAAAATCGTGGGCCATTATATTCTAAGACGATCGAAATGTTGAAAGAAATTTTGAATGAATCTGCGACGAAACAAGTTTTAGGAGTCACTGTACAAATTTTTTTAGCTTAAGTTAAATGTAGGGTCCGATTATTTTATTAACATAACAATAGACCTTTTCAATTTAAGGGCTATCACTTTCTATCGCTACAAATAGTAAGTAAAATGGCGCCAACAATTGCCAGTTGGGTTGTCAAACTAAACGTCAAAAATATTGCAGTCATTAAAATACATGTATTCTCGGTGAAAATTTGCATTGTTAGACATTTTAGCTTCAATAAAAGCTTTTGCAATTTCTTTCGATAAGTTTTTTAAAGTTGTCTGAGACTTTTCTCACATTTTACATCTAATATATTTAGAAACAAACGCCATAGACCTCAGTTGTTCTTACTATGCGCAGATCCCCATTGCGCATATCTTCTATCTCTTTAAATTGAAAAGGTCTATTAAGCTCGATTCAGTAGTTATTTGGTGTTAATCTGCTCTTAATTCAAATTATGCTCTGTTCCATTTAAGCCATTCAGTAGATGGCACTGCCAACAGCGCAAATCTGAAGTAGCCGAAATTACATTGGATAAACTTGTCTCTTGTCTCCAATTTCAGCCAATAAGAGATGTCAAAACTATTCCCTATGCTCCGCAATACTGAATGGCTTAAATGGAACAAGGTATAATAAATACATTTTGCTACAATCATTTGCAGATTGACAAACTCAGCAATGGGTAATATGGCGTGATATATTTATTTATTTTGCTACAATAGATTCACTGAAGTTTTTTTATTTGAGTTTTTTGGTGTCCCAAATTTAATGTGCACAATATTTAGTACGATAAAGAGTTACTTTTGCATTAAATATTAATCGAAAAGTGTTTATTTTCCAGTCGAATGCAGATAAAATGTAATTTCTTTATATGTAAATTATATTTAATTAAAAATATATATAAAATATAATTTTTGAGCTATAATGAAGCGTATTAAAAATAAAATAAGTTTATAACTTACAGCGCTAGAACTGAACAGTTCATTTTTCGTTTTTGTTATATTTATTTAATTAGATATTAGCAAATGTGTATCTATTTTAAATTTTCACTGTAAATTAAATTTCATATTACTTGTTGATTAAAGTCAACAAAAACAGCTGAAATACCAAAGCATAATTGTAGATGTCAATATCTTTTAAGATGTACATATAAGAAATTAAAAGGTGTCTACAGTTATTGTAAAGAATAAAATAATATATTAGTAAATTATTCGTTAATAGACTGATAAAATTAAAGCGTATTTATTTATTCTGTATAATTAGATGAATTAGGTGTCGTATTTTGTAATTGTGATGTATTTTGATACTGTATTTGAAAAATTAATATAAAGAAATATTTATATTGTTGTTTATTTTATGATATAAATTTTGTACTTATTGTAAGAATATAGTGGTGGGAAGATAGGAGCAGTTTGATTGGATAATATCGGGGTATTTGCTGTGATATTTAATAATGAAATGTTTTTGAAAGATTGTAATTTAACAATCAGTATATGTATTGGCGATTCAAATTAACCTTTCCTACCGTTATATAGCCCTGTTGTAACGTCATAACTGGGATGTACGAGCTGTCGATCTGTTATTGATACTGCATTTTACGCTTTCTAGAGAAATTTAAGCACTTGAAACTTGTGTTAAAGGATATTTTAAATTATTTAAATGGCCTGCAAACGAAATATGTTCTTGGTATATTTTTAGTTCAAAATCTAGCCACCAGAACCAGATAGAGTTGCATCGCGAATAGGTGAGTAGTACAAAACTTCGTTAGTTTTATAGTATTTTAGTAAAAATTGGTGAGGTTTGAAACTTTTTTCAAAAGAATTGTAAGATGAATTATTTGAAGCAGACTGTTCTTATAGTCATGCTATAGTCAGAGGGTCCCTTGTAGCAGGCTAGCTAGGTTTATAGAGGAGTGAGACTCTGTTAGAGAACTCTAGAAACTAGAAAGACTGGTAGTACAATGGACCTGAAGACCTTTGTGCATGTGGCTTCACTTGGGGTCCCCAAGGGGTAATTGTTACAGTAAAAGATGATGCAACGACATTCTAAAAAGTTCCTAAATTAATTTCTAAATTGGAAGTACAAATTATTACTTTTAAAATACATTTTATATCTTTAGTGCAAAATAAGTCAATAAAAAACTAAAATTACACTTCCCTATGTACTGTAAAGCTAATAAATTTAGATTATAATTTGTTTTACAAATTTAAGGCATTGGAAATTGTGGAAATAATCAATATATTTATCATTGCAGACAATGAAATCAGTATGGCATATATACAATCCAGACACAAATATCGTTGTTTTATTCACCATTATAATAGCATTAATTCAAATTTAGATGTATATTCAGTGGGAACCGGTAAATTCACTGCGGAAAGTCCAATAAAAATTAATTTTTGTCCAACATTAAATTCCAGCCCCTCATTCATCCCTGTTAAAATCACGGTTAATGTAGTTTTTGCCGTCTCTGAAAAGTTAGGAGCGCCAGTGTAGCGTTTTATCAAATTGTTTTCACAAAATCATCCAATTTTACAAAGAAAACCACTGTTTTAGTATTACTGGTTTACCCTATATTAATGTATTGGCAACGAAAATGACCGATAGAGGCAGCACCGATTTTAGAAAATGGCCGGCGAGAAGAGTAATTGTCAAAACTTGTACAGTGTTAGACAGGGATATAAGAAAATAAAGTTCATATATTTTTAAATGTAAATTGATTTGAAGTGCAGTATTGTTTAAAAGGCAGTATGACAACCGTAAACACAACAGTTTGATTACTTTCTAGGCAAGTTCATAATTTTGCCACCAGGCGGCTACGAGTTCATTTTCTTCGCCAATACAAACAGTCCTTAGCACCATTCAGACATGGAGACAGGTTCTTATATCTATTGTGTGCGGTGAATGTTCCCAGTTCAGTATGTTCTACTTCCAAATATTCTTCTTACTACCCTAATATATACCTAAAAATAAAAACTATCTTTTACTTACATATTGGGTTTAAGTGAATGGGCATTTTTCATTTTAATAAGCACCTTTATTAGATATATTTAAAACGATTTATAAGACAAATTTTATCCGTTGTCTAAAATGTAAAGTATTGTTTTAATATTTCTAAATATTTACTATAGACAAATTCTTTGTAGACATTTTGCACATTTATTTTGAAAACCTGCAAAAATATTGTTCATGAAAAAAAACAGCGAAATCAAACAGGGCACTTGTTTATACCAAAATTTCACTTTCTCCAAGTTTCATTGATAAGGTATCAATTATTATGCATTTGGAACAGCTTTTGTATATTTCTTACTTCCAATTTTTTACGTATGTATATTGAATATTGAACATTTAAATTAGACATTTTGTTATATTTATACTCGTAGTAAGATCAGATTTATGTCCAGACGCTGTTTTAAGCATGTTAAACTGCAGTCAATAATAATTATATTGAGACTTGTGGACCTGTGGGTTCCCGGTTCAAATTTTCTTGCTATAAAACAAAAAACCTATGACATCTTAGCCCATCATGCACACATGTAAATATGATAATATAGTCCGTCTATTCAAGTGTTAAATTTCCTATATAAAGCATCACTTGTATCTCATTTTGTAATTTTCTATTCAGCTCATGTGAAAGAATTTTTAAACATGTGGGTACGTTGACGGAGGGCGGATGCATTGTTTCGTATTACCACATCATTTCATTGATATCATTTACTTTTACAGAGGCGGATTTATTTACAAATTAACAATTATTATCAATAATTTCTCTGGTATTCTGCTTTATTGCAAGTGTTAGTATACACAAATTTTAATCTCATTCACAAACCTTTATCAATGATGATCTGCAATTTAAACGGGATACATATCGTCAAGTTTCCATTACATTACATCATTACATGTAAATAAACTACATTAAAAAATAATAGTACATAATCAGAGATATATTTAAGTCCAATAAGCATTTGATGTCACTTTCATCATATTTGAAAGAAATAAAATTAAATACTATTATTATTTACCATGGTTCAATCTTTAATCCATATCAATCTTGATTAAAAATAAACACTACCAATTTATGTGTTTAATATTTTTTAGTATTTATTGCGTTTTCAGAAGGCACTGGTAATCTACGTGACTACGTGTAGGTTAGTTTAGTGTTTTGTTCTGTGATGTAGGAACCTTAGACCAGGAATAGAGGAGGAGACAAGGTATAGTCACGCGTATATTTCCAAATCATCTAAGCGATTTTGAACCTTATTGAAATGTCAAAATCAGCCGCAAAAGGCTAGTCGACCAGTTAAATACTGTTATGCTACAGTTGGCCAAATCTAAATAAATACATGATTATCCATAACTACAAATTATCTTGATTTTGTTTTATAAAACTAAAATAAATACGAAAGAATATTAATAAAAAAAACCTAATGTAAATAACGGACAAGTTAAAAACGGTAGGTGTCGCTTTATTCCTGGTCTAATAGGGTACCTTTATAACCAGGGTATGGCCATGGGCCAAGATTGCCGCCATTGTCGGTAATTCATTTCCCTATTTATTTATAATAAATGTGATATTATATTAAAAATAATATTAAATAATCACACTGTGAATTTATAAAGGTAATAAAAATTAATTTATTTAAGAAATACACAATTATTATTATGACATACATTTAGAGGTTATGTAGAATATATGATGTGTTGTTATTATCACATCTAATTTAATATCACTAGTTCTTATTTACATAATAATTATATATTCTAAACTTACCCTTTAAAAATTTAAATGATTGTGCTTAATATTGGTAATTTTTAGTTGTTTTCAATATGTCAGTAATCGTGATGAGATCTTAACAAACTACACAAGTAAATAAAATAAAAATATTACTTGCACTTTAAATACATATTAAAATGATATGTAAATGCGTTTTTCATCAAAATAAAACAAATAGCCAGGAAAATACATAATCATTTGCGCAAGAACAACACATATAACAGATGGCCCGGTAATGCGGACGAAACGTGAGCCACGCCGCCACGCCATGGCCATACCCTGGTTATAAAGGTACCCTAGGTCTAAGGTAGGAACCATAGACAGTGCTGCCACTGGTAAAAAAATTTGGAATAGTTTAGTTCAAGATCATTTCTTTCACGTCTATAATCGCTGCAATTTCGAGTATAATAGCGAAAACCGCATATGGTGAACTTATAGCAATAGAAAATAGGTTTTACTTTCAAGCTCTTTCGGTTCATAATCGCGAACACGACGACTATATTTACAATTCGTACCGATTTTTCTAGGTATACTTATAAGAGCCGTACTTGTTAATATTGCAATATCAATAACACAATACATAATTATTCTGTTTTCCATTTCACTCAACTCCTACATTGGACAGTTGCTATGGAAGAATTGTATTGAACATACAATAAAAGAAGAAGGTAGATATTTAACCAGCAGCTCAGATATTAATCCATTTATTATATACGTAAGTGAATCTGACAATAATTCTTCGGACGATGATATATCAGAATGGTTTTATATTTATTTTTATTTAATTTCGACAAGTTGTTAAAAGGCTTCTTGGGGAACTCTCCACTATAAAAAGGGTTAACAAGCTGAAGGTAGTACCTCTTGATTAGTTCCGGAAATCTGCTTTTAACTTTAAACATTTTATCATAATGTGGAAAATTATCAGCAAATAGTGGAATACGGTCCTCGAGTAACAGCATCCAGTGAAACAATTTGTTATTGGTCGTTCTTGTAAGGCATTTTTACTAAGAAAATTTCCACAGTGAGTATTTCTCAGGCCAATTCTCTATATACTCGTAGGCGTTTTTCGTTTTGTAAGCGATTGTGAACCAAAAGAGCTTCTAAGTAAAACCTATTTTTATTTTTCGTTATTGTACTCGAAATTGCAGGGATTATACAAGTCAAAGAAATGATCTTGAACTAAATAATACCACAACTATGAAAAAATAGTACCACAAAATTTACTTTTAATGATCCCCACTCAATACACAAAAGAAAAATGGAAAAAACATTTAATTTTTAAGAAAATATTTTTTTCTACAAATCTATTCAGAGTGGGCTTTTTAATGTTTGTTTTTAGCGTTAAAAATGTCATTTTATGACACCAGTGTTAAAAGTGACAGATCATTGTTACTTTTGTCACTAGTGTTAAAAATGAATATCAAAAAATTATTAGATATACAAATTTAAATTAAAAATAGAGTTTGTAGAAAAAATAGTGTATGATATACGTGTTGAAAGTGATTTTATTTGGTTCGAAGGTTTGGATCACTCCGCTTCGCGTCGTGTTCCAAACTTCCTTCTCACAAAATAAAATGTCAATAACTATTTAAAATAAAAATTTAAAAATAAATTAAAATAATCGTAGAAAAATAAAAAAAAATCCTAAATCACAAAGTTACCTACTTTTTCAGTCATTGTTTATTGTATAAGAAAACAAGAAGTGTAGTTTTCTTGTGTAATTTTTATAAATAGATAAACATCTATACATAAAATAAATATAATAATACTTCTATAGCAAAATTGATATATTTTATGAACTTTTGCTTTTTTAGAACTATGAATTGTCCGAATGTACTGTGATCAGTACTGATTTAACAAAAGTACCACATTATTGCAAAATTGAAAAAGTAGTATCACCGTACCATTTAACTAAAAAAGTACCACAATGATAACACTGACCATTAGACGTGTAGTCTTTCACAGTGTTACTAACTCCAACAACCACTTAATTTGAAATGACTATTACCGAAAAAAGGCGATGGAATTTTAACAGGAATATTATGAATCACAAATTCATTTGGATATGCATTTATTCGTTAAATGGCTGTTTTTAATACCGAGCTTTCATAATTCATACGTAATTCGTGCAAAAACATGTTGTTAAATTTAATCAGTGATAAATTATGTTCAGTTTATCTTGAATATAAAATGAGAATAAAATTAAGTGTGAAATTATAAATTCTTAACTGTTAACACTTAGAGTGTCAGGTGGTACCAAAGTGGTCTCACTCTTACACTTTTTTGAGCGTTCTGGCCGCGTGAAATCTATGTGGACTCACAATATCAAATAACCTACATTTTTTGGCTACGTGGTGCCGTACTAGCCTCGAATATCGCATTGAAACTTATGTTAGAGGTTAGAGTGCGCCAGTGCGGCCTGACGTATCAGGAACATCGTTTGGCCTAGTGGTTTTGTGAGATCATTGAGGCTTCACGCGGTCATAAATTCAGGGTTATACAGATGATAGTAATTTTGCCAGTATATTTTTTCATAGTTTGTGAAAAATTTATTTAATTAATAAAATAAATTTAGTCCAGTTATTAACATGTTTAGACATTAAATGTTCAACTGACACATTGATCTCACACGGCCGTATTGGACAATTTTGAAAGCTGGATGCCGAGCGAGACCAATGTGTCACCACAAATGAATAGAGTGACATACGGAAATTTCGTTTGTAAAGTAAATAAATACTACAAGAGGAGTTTCCTTTCAGGAAAGGTGTTCAACATGGGGATCTCGATAACTGTAAGAGATACGAAGTCGGTTAATTACACAAAAATTGCTCCATTATGAGACCATTTTAATGAGGTATTTGTTTTTTGCGAAAAATGTCATTAGGTATTAACAAAAATAAGTAAATTTTACTGATTTTATTTTTCGCACTAAATTTTGACTTGCACACCTTTAGGGTAGTTTCAAGCTTTTATGTTGTTAAGTCCAAACCAATCCAAGCTTAAGCTTCGATACAATGACAAAATACAACTTTTACCAGTCGTCGAAGATAATTTTTTGTGAACGCTTTCAATGGACAGAAGGAGAGGGAGAAGGGGGTCTCTGTCCTGGTTTATGGATGTTGCAAAACAAGAGTCAGGAGAAACTGGAGTGGGCGCATTTGGTCCAGGTTATCATATAAGGAATCCGTAGGCATGCACCAGTACCATTTCCACTATATTTCAAGCAGGGGTCTACGCAATAAATATCTGTGTTCAAATAAACCTAAACCAATGCCTCAAAGGAGCAACAATGAACAAAATGTAGACAGCCAGGCTGCTTTAAAGGCACTAGGTCCTTCACAAAGTTAGTCTGGCATTGCATAAACGCCCTTCAACAGCTGGCCAAACACAACCACGCCACTTTGTGGTGGGTAACGGGGTACGAGGAAGAAAAGGTAGCCAAATTAGCAAATTACCGTTTTCCGGGCCTGAACCTTCTTGTGGACTCTTGAAAAGCCGTATAAAGGAAGAGATCAAAAACTAGGACGTCAGCCATAGCCTTATATTGAAGAGACATTCCTGGGTTTAGTCAGTCGAAGAAATTTACTTCACCCTTTTCGACAAACGCTAAAAATGAAAATAAATATGCATATTTCAACTAATACTAATGCTCGACCGGAGGCTCGACCATATCACGCGCTTTTACCGCGGATACAGCGGATTTACTAAATATGTAGATGCATTGGTATATGTGTTCACAATAAAAAAGTTATGTTTGTATTGTTTTATTTTTTTACAATATAAACGTAGTTTTATTGTGTTCCCTGGTAATATATGTATTACATTGTAGTCATAAATAAATATTAAATTTTGCTTGCATATGCGTAAATTAGAGTAATACTTTGGATGTTGTAAGATGAAAGGGAGAACTTAGAAGGGTGAAAAAAAATTGAGATCAATTTGAAATTATGATATATTTTCGGAATTTTCTGTTTTAAGCTTATATTTGTAAATTGTAAGTTATAGTATACATTCCATTCTGTCAGGGCACTGTAATTCTATGTAAAAAAATCTGATATGGCCAGCATATTACCTTCCGTCAGTTCTAAGTATTTTGTACAAATTCCACACAGAAAGTTTTTTTTGCAAATGATTCCATATTTCTAGCTTATTGCCTACAGTCAGTTCTATGTATTTTGTACAAATTCCCTACAGAAAGTTTCTTGTAAGATTCTATATATTTCCAGTAAAATTATAACTCAAACATATGTAGTTTCCGTGTTTATAACAAAGCTGGCTGCTTTGTGAAATTTAATTTCTTTATAATTTTTTAACTCTATATCCATTGAATATGAAGTATAAAATGTAATCAAATCTTATAGAGAATAAAATATTCTTTAATATTTATAATAAGATTAAATGTGAAAAAATGATATTTAATACCGTTGTTTCAAGAAAAACTGTTAAAATCTTCAAATTAGGGTACTTCCGGTCGACCAATTGTAACCAAAATCTAATCAGCTCTTCATAGAGATGTAAAGAAAAGGAATACGCAAAAATTATAATTTTTGAAAAGGTGGTATTAAACTTATGCGCTCCGAAAAAATCGTCACACACACATATACATCCATCCATCCATGCATCCATCCATCCATACATGCATACAAACATCATCGTAAAAATAGTAAAATCGCATTCTAGGGAACCTAAAACGTGCTTATTCATTAAAAACTCATCATCGATTATTTTGACCAAAGACAATACCTTCCTTACCTAAAGGTGACGGAAGGTAAAAATTAACATGTATTCATTTTTCCCATTCGTGGCATTCTTATTATAGTCATATTTTAATCATATTACAAAACTTTATATGCATATTTCTCAAAAAAATCACAATGTGAGAGTATGCAAATATTATATCACTGAATTCAGAATAAAATTCTCTATCTAATAAGTAAATAAAATATATATGATCCCATTTAAAATAACAAATTTGGTCCCCACAGTTCAAAAATCACTGGTAGTAAAGAAAATAAATTTTACACTCATTAAAATAGTCTAATTAAATAGAAATTGTTTGCTAATATAACCAACCTAGTAGCTCTTATAGTTCTCGAGTTAGTGTACCACTTGCTTAAAATGAACATTCTGTATATATTAAATGGGATAGCATAGGGAATATAGTATATTGGTAAATGTGCATTAACTAAGCATTTTTGGAATTTAGAACACAGATTTAACTTTGATAACATTCGAGTTTTACATAAAGAAAAGAACCTGTCAAAAAGATATGTTAGAAATGTTATACATTAATTCAGATAAGATAGCTGTAAACTTCAGAACGGATATCGAGGATCTAAGTAACATCTACTGTCACTGCATTCAGACCTTTTCTGGTACGTCCTCTTTAGAGATGGGGCAATTCCCAAAATTTAAAGATACGGAAAATTACCCGAGGAATTTCCAAGAAAATATCCTTTGGGAAATGTAGGTTTATTTAGTTTTATTTTACAATGAAATTAGTGTTAAAGAAATCTGATGTGGCCAGCACATCACCTTCCGTCAGTTCTATGTATTTTGTATAAATGTCATACCGAAAGTTTCTTGCAAAAGATTATATTTCTTGTACGTTACCTTAAGGCAGTTGTATGTATTTTATACAAATTCCGTACAGAAAGTTTATAGCAAAAGATCCTATATTTCCAATAAAATTATAACTCATATACATACTGTCAACTGCATTTGACACTGACACCTTTCAATCAGAATTTTGTTAATATAGCAGCTGTTTCAAAATTTATAACATAGCTGGCTAATATATGATGTTTAATTTCTTTATAATTTTTTAACTCTATATCCATTTAATATGAAGTATAAAATGCATTCAAATCCTATAGAGAATAAAATATTCTTTAATATTTATAATAACATTAAATATGACAAAATGATATTTAACATCGTTTTTTCAAGAAAAACTGTTAAAATCTTCAAATGAGGGTACTTTCGCTTGACCAATTATAACCAAAATTTAATCAGCTCTTCACATGGATGTAACGAAGAGGAATACGAAAGAATTATAATTGTGGCATTAGAGTTATCGCATTAGAAACTTTTGTCAAACACACGCACGCATGCACGCACGTGCGCGCACACACACACATACATACATACATACATACATACACACATACATACATACAGACATCATCGTAAAAATAGTAAAATCGTATTCTAGGGACCCTAAAACGTGCTTATTCATCAAAAACTTACCACCGAATTTTTTGACCAAAGACAATACCTTCCTCACCTAAAGGTGACGGAAGGTAAATATACATACATATACTCGTATCAATATATTTATGCACTATCGGTCATAAATACGAGTATAACGACTCTGTAGGAACTAATAAAAATACTCCCTCATGTTTTAAATATTCAATATATATTCAAACTTCTTATATAAAGTAAAAGTGCAATATTCATAAAACCTCAAAAGTAACGTACTAAATTTCACAAGTACTTATATTTACATATAAAAAAAAACAACCAGAATAACAATTTATAATGAAGGAAACTTAAATTACACAAAAAATGAACAATGTTACATATTTAACAATTTAAAAACTATTTACGAGGTCTGTTAGAACAGTATCCGACTTTAGGCCGGGGAAAAAAACTGGCATACCTGGAGCGTTGGAAAGTACCTTCAAAGTAGTTTCCTTCGGACTCCATACACTTTTCACAGCGGTGCCATTGTCGGAAGCATTCAGAGAAAGCCTCTTTCGGAATGGAGTTTAGCTCGGCTGTCGTTGCAGCCATAATGTCCTCTCTTGTCTGAAATCGCACTCCTTTCAATGACCTCTTGAGTTTGGGGAACAGCCAGAAGTCGCAGGGGGGCATATCAGGAGAGTAAGGAGCCTGTTGAACCACAGGAGTCTTGTTCTTAGCCAAAAAAGTCTGAATTAAGTGCGAGGAATGTGCTGGAGCATTGTCGTGATGGAGGTGCCAATTTACTGTTGACCACAACTCCGGTCTCTTGTGCAGCACAGCATCATGAAGGCGACGGAAGACATGCCTGTGTTACTCTTTGGTGATTGTTTGACCCTGTGGTGCGTACTCGTGGTGTACCACACCGCGGGAGTCAAAGAAAGCAGTCAGCATCACTTCGACGTTGCTGCGCACTTGGCGACGTGGAATGCTTCCACTGTGACGACCGGGATTTGGTTCCGGGTCGTACCCGTACACCCAGGACTCGTCACCAGTGATTATGGTGTTCATGATGCAATAGCGCTGCTCCAGTCCTTTAGTCATTTTCCTTGCAATGAAAAACCGACGACACAATCTCACTCAAATGCTTGCCAGCAAAAGACGCTATCGACAGGGGGGAAAAAAATTACGCATGCGCACGAAGGTTCAAGGTCGGCTCATGCAAGCGCGCTTGATTCAAATCCATCAGGTTTTAGCAAAAAAATAAGGTCGGATACTTTTCTAACAGACCTCGTATAACTTGCACGCAACGTCAAGGCTAAATATCTTTTAAAATTTACGGGAAATTGGCAAAAATTATATTCACAGGTTTTTTCCAAAAAAAATCGGAAAAAAGTAACAAAATTGCTTTCCGCAAATAGCGGATGTAAGAATTTCCGGAAATTTTCCCGGGAAAAAAATTCCCGTTCGGCGCGCATCACTACGTCGGCTACTTGTTCGATGAATCGGCCATTGTTGAACTAATACTTGTCTAGAGCGCAACTTCTCACGTGCTGTTGATGTTTAGCATATTTCAAATTAAAAATAATGTCATATATTTAGATGTATCCACAAACATCTAATTTTCATTTTAAAAATTAATTTGAATGTAAGTAAAAAAGTTACTGTCTTTAAACCTACATAAAATCTTAAAATATATGTACATGGTAATCTATTGTAGCTTGTAGCCATTTGCAAAAGTAGCAGTAGGCTGCGAAACGTCGATGTGCGTCAAAAATTAAAAAAAATACCATCTATATTGACTGCGTTCCTGTATATTCCATTTATCACCTTTATAAATAGTGTTCTATTTATCTAATTTATTTCCATCCTAAATAATGTAAATTTATTTATTAGACACACTTTTCTATACATTTTGGTATATAAGTACATTGGCCATACGACCTTTACTTTAAAGGACAGTCCTTTATTTGGAAGCACTGTCCTTTAGATTTATTTACTTCGAAAAAACACAATTTTGTCCTTTATTTCTATATATCGTCCTTTAAAGTTTGACTATTTACTCCGCTAGATGGCAACAAAATGTAATAGAATTAGGGTACCTTTATAATCAGAGTATGGCCATGACGTGGCTCACTTTTCGTCCGCCATTACCGGCCAATCTGTTATGTGTTGTTCTTGCGCAAATTATTATGTATTTTCGTGGCTATTTGTTTTATTTTGATGAAAAACGCATTTACATATCATTTTAATATGTATTTAAAGTGTAAGTAATATTTTTATTTTATTTACTTGTGTAGTTTGTTAAGATCTCATCACGATTACTGACATATTGAAAACAACTAAAAATTACCAATATTAAGCACAATCATTTAAATTTTTAAAAAGTTTAGAATATATAATAATTATGTAATTAAGAACTAGTGATATTAATTTAGATGTGATAATAACAACACATATCGTATATTCTACATAACCTATAAATGTATGTCTTAATAATAATTGTATATATCCTAAATAAATTAATTTTTATTACCTTTATAAATTCGCAGTGTGATTATTTAATATTATTTTATAATATAATATCACATTTATTACAAATAAACAGGAAAATCAATTACCGACAATGGCGGCGATCTTGGCCCATGACCATACCCTGGTTATAAAGGTACCCTAAATTGCTCTACGCTGCCACCTACAAAGCTTTGCACTAACGCTCCCATTTGACAAATGTAAATGTAGAACGCGAACGCAGTGTTTGTTTATATTCATCGTCAAGCTTCCACATTTTAGATGTTACCTGCAAATTTGAGATTTTAGAGGAAGGGGGGGGGGTGAAGTTACATGGTTGTCCTTTTTTTCAAAATAGAAAATATGGTCACCTTATATATAAGTGGTATTTATGACGACGAGTCAGTTTTTCCTTTTTATAATTTAAATATTCTTACATTTTAACCGTAGTTGATAAGGATGAAATTATGACAGTCACATGCAACAACCATGCCTTATTCGGGATTTGAACCCAGGACCCTTGGAGCGTAAAGCGATAGCGATACCACTACTCCACCTGGGTCGGCAAATAATCTAAATTTACAAATAGCAGTTTTGTTTTTCATACATAGCCTACTGAAATATGTATGTAAATGTAATACTATAAAAATAAAATTTGTACAAATTTCAATTGAATTTTTCTCAATTTTTTTGTTGTGTAAAGACATAAAATGATTACAGGGTTGAATTTAAAAAAATACTGTACCGAATAGGCCTAATAGTAATTTACGATATAAGTGGGATATATACATTATTAACGCACGTATTGTGAATTGCCCTACGAGCCTGTAGGGCGAGTTAGGATAATTACATAGTGCGCTAATAATGTAGTATCCCACGAATATCGTGCAAAATTTTATTTATCACCGTATACCATATCGCACTCATGTTAGATCCCATTTAGTACATACATGAAAATTATTACCATACTAGAATTTCATTACCGCACTCATTGGGATAACAAGGCCATTACCTAACTAAAATGAGTGCGATATGGTATAACTTATCCCACGGTGATATATGAAAAAATATAACTTGGTATTGTAACTGGTTTAAAAAATCGATGTCCCTCTTGGGCCCAGTTGCATAAAACATTGTTAACTTTGACAAGGCTTATTTTCCAATGTATTTTTGATACGTATCCATGGTTACAATGTGTATTTAAACACATGATCAGCTACAAAGTTTTATGCTACTGGCCCATAGTCTTCTATAAGATTATTTTATAGAATTTTATTGTATCTTTAATAAGAGAGAAATTATTTGAGGTAACTCGTTTAGTTGTTATACCCTGTATATGGTATCTGGGCCCTATGCTGTAACTCGGTGGTTACTTTTTAACCACTGGTTAAAATTTTTATCCAATAGATGTTGATTTGACAACTAAAAATCCCTCTTTTTGTTATATGTTAACATACTTGATTGGTTAAAAAAATTAACTAGTGGTTAAAAATTACCCACTGAGTTACAGAATAGGCCCCATCTATCAGTTAATAATAATAATGAAACTTAAAAGATAATACTGTGTACAGATAATCCATGATCGTAAAATGATTTTAATACTTCGAATTACCGTTTCTATATGTTTAATTATTTTCTATATACTTACGACTTACGATAACCCATAGCTGTAATATAAAGAGACATAAAATTGATGCTGCTTATTTGCACTTATTATTAAGAATAATTATTGATTTGTGGAATCTATGGCGACGCCAAGAACAAATTCTTTTTGTTTCTAGTAGTATTTGGGTAACAAAATACTATCTACAGTTGTTGCTATTATTTGTGTTGTGCATAAAGGTTTATACTGGGGAATAACACGTGTATATAAACTAGTTTTGAACCAGGTCTATGTAGTCCTGGTTTAAACCTGATCTAAGTAAATCGATCTTACACCATTATGTCTAAGTCGGCTATGATCAGACATTGTTCCGCCCATGCGTAGTGAATACAATTTTGAATTTTTTGCTCATATATAGCTGATGTTGACTGCACTGATTTCTTATAACTAAAACTTCAATGGGAACTTTTTATTAGCTTTTAACTACGAAATACATACAATTAATAATTATTATCCATAAGTTGTTCCTTGGTTGCGGTAAGACACATTGATGATTTTAGTATATCAGGATTTGCAAGGAAATAGTTGTTACATATCATATTTTATTTATAATTTATTAATTACCAGATTTGCTTTAATATTTCCCTTTACAAAGAGATGTTATACCGTACAGTGTTCAAAACTTTCACACTGACTGAAACTGGTCACCCTTTATTGTTAGTTTATATTTTCTAATAAGGGCTTTATTATATAATTTAAATTCTGCAGATTTTATTTCTTAAATCTGCAAATTTAAATCACTTTTTAGTGTCTATAAAATGAACTACTGAATATTTCCTAGAAAACTAACCTATAAATTTTTCTATTCGATATAGGTAATTTAATTTCTAAATGGATATATAGGTATGATAAACACTCTGGTTTCTTCACCGATGTTCCACTATGTTCCTAATATCTTCTGTATCATTAACATGATCAAAACCATTAATCTATTATGAACTTCCAAAAATTGAAATAATATAATCTCAGTATTATATGTGTAACATGACACAGTATTATTAAAACATTACCTAATATGAATTTTGAAAATATTTATAATACTTACTATTGAGATTTCAAAATTATTCGACGTACATTATAATTTTGAAGTAGGCAGTAGTTCAGTTGTTTATGTTCACTTGTTATAATATAAAAATGAAAATGTGTGTCATTTTTCGTTGTAATTAAAAATACTGTTCACATCTTAATAAAAGATCCGTTACCCAATATTCTTGCTTCATTGTTTCATTCCACTGATTGAAAATTCAACAGGTTATGGGCCCAGATCGCGTTTGAAACAATCCGTACAAAGTGAACAGTCAGTTTAAGTGTAATTTGATAAAATGGCCGAATACATAGATGTGAAAAATATAAGCAAATTTAATGGCGCAAATTTCCAAGCATGGAAATTTCAGATGCGCGCGATTTTTATTTCGAACAACATTTTAAGCATTGTCGATGGAAGTGAAACGAAACCGGAAGAAGATGCAGCCAAAAAATCATGGATAAGAAAGGATGCTAAAGCAATGTTTATTATATCTTCTTCTATGGAAGCCACACAGTTAGAATATTTGCTAACTTGTGAATCTTCAGCAGATATGTGGCGTAAACTATGTTCCCTTCATGAACAAAGAAGTGAGACTAATAAATTATTATTATTAACAAAATTTCATGAATATAGGATGACATCAACTGACTCCGTTGTACAACATATAGCAAAAGTCGAAAACATGGCCCGTCAACTGAAGGATGTTGGGGAAGCCGTTTCAGATATCACAATAATGGCAAAAATCATTGGAAGTCTACCTTTAAAATATAATGCATTTGTTAGCGCATGGGACAGTGTAGATTCTGATAAACAGACTTTGGATAGTTTAACGACACGTCTTACAAAAGAAGAATCCAGAATGACTTCATTAGATGAGGTAACAAATGCTTTTGCTACAATAAATGTTGCAAAATCAGGCAAACATTTTGCTCCTAAAAAGGAATTTCAAAAATCAAATTTTGATAAGAAAAATGTAGAATGTTTTTATTGTCACAGAAAGGGGCACATAATTAAATTTTGTAAAAAGAGACAAAATGCCAAATATTCTACTAATAATAATCGTCCAGGAAATACTAGTGTTTTTTCAGCCGAAACATATTTTCAAAAACAGCATCTCACAGAGAAATGGTATTTAGATAGTGCTGCTTCCAAGCACATGACATTTCAGAAAAAATGGTTTCAAAATTTCTTTGACTGTCAGAATGAATATGTATCTCTTGGTGATGGATCAATTTGCGAAGTTAAAGGAAGAGGAACCATACATATTAAGCGTAGAGTAGACGGACAGTATTTTGATGAAATACTTGAAAATGTTCTGTATGTACCATCTTTAAAAAGAAATTTATTTTCAGTGGGAGCATGTGTCAGAAAGAACTATGACGTTAAATTTAAACAAAGTTCTGTATATATCTGTAAATATAAAGAGGTAATGATTTCAGGAGAACTACAGGAAAACAATCTGTACCAAATGAAGATTAAAGTACTACTTAAAAATGAAGTAAACGTAGTGACAACGTCACAGTTCCAACTCTGGCATGAACGCCTAGGTCATGTTGGGTTAAAATCATTGCGAGAAATGGCCAAACAGGGCCACATTAGTATTGAAGAAATTCCTGCTAACTACGAATTTTTTTGCGAGGCATGTCAACTGGGTAGACATCACAGACTTCCCTTTCAAAACGTTGATAAAAGGAGCATAAAACCAGGTGAGCTAATCCATACAGATGTAGGTGGACCAATGCAACAGGAATCTATTGGAGGATCGAGATTTTACATAATATTTAAAGATGACGCTTCAAGATTTACAAATATATATTTTATGAGACATAAGTCTGACGTTTATGAAAAATTTAAGGAATTTGACAGCTTAATAATGAATAAATTTGGACATTCTGTTAAAATTTTACGATCTGACAATGGCTTGGAGTATATAAATAGTACTATGAAGAGCTATTTGAGGACCAAAGGAATTCAGTTAGAAACAACAGCTCCATATACGCCGGAACAGAACGGATGTTCTGAAAGACAAAACAGAACATTAGTCGAAAAAGCAAGGTCCATGTTACTTGCTAAGGAACTTCCAAAAAAATTATGGGCAGAAGCCATGAACACTGCTGTTTATCTATACAATAGGACTCCATCAGCAGCAAACAAGAATTTAATACCTTATGAAGTATGGACAGGAAAGAAGGTCGACGTGAGGCATTTAAAAGTATTTGGAAGCATCGCTTTCGCTCACGTTCCAAAGCAACTCCGAAAGAAGTGGGACCCAAAATCAAAGAAAATGATATTCGTAGGATATCAATCAGAATCGAAAAATTATCGACTCTTTGACCCAGAAACTGACAGAGTAAATGTTTCACGTGATGTTATATTTCAGGAGGATAACTTGAATATATATCCCTCAAATTCTCCTGAAAATGGACTCATTCTTCCCTTATCAGACCCAAATATCAAAAATAGTCAAACAGATGACAATGTCAGTAATGACAATGTCAGTAATGACAGTGACATAGTCAATATTGACATTCAGGACGAAGGAAACAATGCTTCGAAAATTGAGCTTCGTGATCGAAGAAGTCTGAAGAAACCTACAAGATATGAGGTGAATTTTGTTGCATCCGAACCTCAAACCTACGAAGAAGCAATTTCTGGACCTCATTCGAAGAAGTGGGAGATAGCAATACAAGAAGAATTATCTTCTCATGAGAAAAATCATACTTGGCAGATGGAACCACTACCAGAAAGAAGATCTACTGTGGGATGCAAATGGGTATTCAAACTGAAGACAACGCCCTCGAAAACTACTCCAAGGTTCAAGGCTCGGCTCTGTGCAAAGGGCTTCACCCAGAAAAGCGGCATCGACTATGAAGAGATATTCTCTCCAGTTGCCAGGTATGAATCCATACGTACATTGCTAGCAATAGCTGCGCAAGAGGATCTGAAGTTAGCGCAGTTCGACGTGAAGACAGCGTTCCTGCACGGTGAGCTGAAAGAGACAATATATATGGACGTACCCGAAGGTGTAGTGAGTAAAAATGACAATGTTTGTAAACTTTTAAAATCAATTTACGGTTTAAAACAAGCTTCACGCCAATGGAACAACAAATTTGACACATTTTTAAGACAATTTAATCTTGTTCCTAGTTGTGCTGATCCGTGTGTATATCGTGGAGTTATCAAAGGCAATTTCATATTTTTAGCTTTATATGTAGACGATGGTTTAATCTTAGCTGAAACACAAGATACGATCGATGAAATCCTTAGATCTTTGAGACAGTCTTTTGAAATAACAGAATGTAACTTATCATCATATGTAGGTTTACAAATTAAACAAGATGAAGTAAATCATTCAATATTTATTCACCAAAAGGATTACATCGAACGTGTTCTTGCACGATTTAATATGATTGATGCAAAACAATTAAATGTTTCCATAGATTGTCATTCAATTGCTTCACTAATGGACACTAGAAATAATATAGACAATAAAAACAATATATTTCCATATAGAGAAGCAATTGGATCTCTAATGTTTTTGGCACAATTAACAAGACCAGATATTATGTTTGCTGTAAGTTTTCTAAGTAGATTTTTAAATAGTTTTACAGTCATACACTGGAACGCAGTAAAACGAGTTTTTAGATACCTAAAAGGGACCATTGATTTGGGAATCTGGTGCAGAAAGACAGAGTGTAAGAAATTAATAGGATATGCCGACGCTGATTTCGCTGGGGATGTTTTGACTCGACGCTCCATGACAGGCTACCTATTTTGCTTGTCAAATGGACCGATATCATGGTGTTCACAGCGGCAGAGACTCGTGGCGCTTAGCACAACCGAGGCGGAGTATATTTCAGCGAGTACAGCGGCTAGAGAAGCTATATGGCTCCGACAACTTTTACTAGATATTGGATATCCATGTGTTGACGCTACAATTTTGAAAGTAGATAATCAGAGTGCTATTAGAATTGTAAAGAATCTCGAGCTTCATAAACGTAGTAAACACATAGATATTCATTATCATTTCATACGTGAAAAATTTATAAATAATATTTTAAATGTAGAATATGTAAGTTCTGAAGAACAATGTGCTGATTTTCTAACAAAAGCTTTAACAAAAGATAAACTTATATATTTACTAAAGAAAATTGGCATGCGTAGATCAAATTATAATGCACTTGAATAGTGGGAGTATTGAGATTTCAAAATTATTCGACGTACATTATAATTTTGAAGTAGGCAGTAGTTCAGTTGTTTATGTTCACTTGTTATAATATAAAAAAGAAAATATGTGTCATTTTTCGTTGTAATTAAAAATACTGTTCACATCTTAATAAAAGATCCGTTACCCAATATTCTTGCTTCATTGTTTCATTCCACTGATTGAAAATTCAACACTTACCATATATTAAATAATAATTTGCATTAAACATGCAAATTATATTGTCATACTGCCGACAACTGAGTTAGACTCGCGATAAACTAGGGTGCGAGCATGTCTAAATTTTAGTCTAGGTTTAAACCTGTACTAGTGCTAAATTGCCTCTATGAATAACTGTTTGCGCTGGTCCGAGTTAGACTTGAGATAGACCTGGTTTAAACTTGAACAAATGCACTATGAATACGGCTGCTAGTCATTTTCAGTTTTTAAGTAGGCCGATCGGTCCACCGGGCCAGTCCGCCCTAGTGTAGCAGCCAGTTTCTTTGACGTGGCTAGTTTTAATCAAAATATACTGGTATTCGCACCTAATCAATCATTTTATTAACAGATTAATTAGTACAGCAGTAAGTGGAATTACTTTCACACAGTTGTAAAATTGAGTTACTATTAAATTAAATTTAAAGAGCGCAATTTGTTCAATCGGAATTTCAGAATTAACTGGTAAAGCTGTTTAAAGTTCCATTAAAGGTAATATCCAATTATTACTTCAATCATCTGTAAAAACGAGTTATAATAAAATTAAGCATGGTAAGTTAAAGTTAATGACATCCCATTAAAAAACGAAATCATTTCTCGCATCTTGGTCCTTGATAATTCACGCATATGCATTGTAAAGTTTAAAATCAATGTACCATTTAAGTTTTTATGTGCACATAAATTATGTCTCAAATCAATGATACAAAAGAGCCGAATGGTATTCATCACTGTCGGCAACTAGGACTTCATGTTGAAAGGAGAATACTTCAAGTAATCTCTCGTATCCGTCTTAAGATACATCCCTCCATAGATAATCGGTATTGTTCTTCATACGGACGTAAAAAGCCTATGTGGGTGATAGATGTTGATTGATATTCTTTAAGAGCGCTGATATATGAGCTCAATTTATAAGAATTATAGAGCGAGAAGGTTTCAAATATGCACAACATTGAAATCAAAAGACTTTCGGCTGAGTGGTATTTTTCTATATACTTTAAACAGATTATATTTTTTTATTCTACTTACCTTTGTTCTACATGGATATGAATTTAACGTGAGGGCAAGCTTTAATACAAAGATCAAAGTTTATATGTTTTTGTATGTGAATGAACAGAAGCTTACTGTTTCTTTTGCTTTGATATATCAGCGATAATTAACTTTACTGTTGGTAAAAAATCGATTTTGTACCACAATGTATAAACACTAGAGTGGACCTTAACAGGGATCAAATGTCAAGTCGAATTTTAATCGGGCCGCCCTCTAAAGTGGTTCCAAATAAATAAAAAATTGTGCTTAATATGAATATTTGACCGTGCCTAAATGCACTTGATTTTTTAATTTTAAATAACCTTGTTTTAGCCAAGATTCTGTTATTAAAGTATTACTATGGATACGAATTACATATACTCACTGAACTCATTACCTGTATTCTTTTTGGACAAAATCTCAGCTCCTCTCCAATCACTTCAGATAAACTCAGGAAATCGTTGTTCTTTCTGACACAACTGATTTGAGTTGTTCTGAGTAAACTCACTTCCCTCCTTTCCGATGCTACACTACCAGTTTACAAAACTCAAAATGATTTGAAACACTCAGTTTGCGTTTTAAGGTTATATAATTCAACAAAATTTATATTCACATATACAGATATACTTACAAGTAATATATTTTCAATATTATCTATTTTTCGTTTATAAACAGTATCATAGATCAGAAAAATGTCCATAAATTTGACAGCTGTTACAGCAAATGCTATCGGTAAACAAGGAAATGACAAAATGGAAAAAAACTTGTTTTTTTTTCAAAATCACAACTCACTTCAGCTCAATTCAGTTATGTACTGAGCTGACATACAATTGAGTCAAAAAGAATACAGCTAATTTATATCGCGTGACATTGATCAAAAATCACTCGTTTGTCAACTCGTGACTATTTTGTCAATGCCACTCAATAAATTGCTAGGCAACTGGCGCTCATAACAATCTGACAAATTTTCCGGAAAAAATTTACCACTTATGATATTATATATGATTATTTTCACGTATTAAATTATTTATTTTATTTTTCTTCATTTCGCGCAGTTTTTGTTCTTGCCCTCTTTATATGATTCTTATAAACATCCATCACTTTTAAATTTTGTAAATATTCACGAAACTGAAGAGGATTTTGGTCTAAGATGTTCAGGATATAAATTCGCTAACATATCACAAATATTTCTCAAACTAAAACCAGCATTGTATCAAGCTACCATTCGAATTTTTTCTTCTTTAGTAAATATCTTTATACCGATATGACAAGTTCATTTGACATTGACAACTTTGACAACCTATGTTAGATTTTTATCTGGAACGATGCAGTACCTACAAATGTATAACTAGAACAGTTGCATCTTAGCTGAAACTCACGGTATATATTACAACAGATTTTTCTTTTGACAAGGTACAACTATAATTTTATGAAAGTGACAGCTGTCATTAGTTAACTCATCTTAGGCGTTTTTTATTCATGTAATCTGGTTACATGGTTAACCGCACGTAACCGGTGTGAATAAAAAATGCCAGATTACTACAGACGTTTCTGTCAAATTAATTATTGGCATTTGTCGAATATTTATCTTATTCATAGTGTGATACATTTAATTTAAAGCGTATTGATTTAATACAAAATAAGTTGACAAAAAATATCACAGATTCCATATTTACTTTTACTGAAAGTTACCTAACTGCCAAAATGTCAACATTTTGACAGCTAGAAAAGGATAGCAATAGTAACCTGACATGTAACCGCCCAGCATACCGCGGTTACTTGTTTGACGTAACCGCAAGATACCGGTATGCTGAATAAAATGCGGTCACTTTGTAACCGAAGGTAACCGGTCTGAATAAAAAACGCTTCTTGACATTAATTTTTGGCAGAATTAATGACATTGACAGATGTAAACAACTTTCAGTAGGCGAAGTAAAATTAAAGTAATCACGTCACACAAAATTAATTAAATTAAAATATATATATTTAAAAAACTATACACATTTAGAAAGTGTAACAAACTCTAAAATTCAATTCAATCTTTAAAAAAATAAATAAATTGAAAAATGTGTACCGCACCTTATTTTAATTTATTTATTTGATCCACTTTAGAGGGCGGGCCAGTTAAAACTCGACTTTCCACTTGACCCCTTTTAAGGTATACCCTAATAAACACATAGTCAAAAATTACGCCCCGGTTAAATTTTTACCTCCCGAAAGAGATTTTTACTGTTGGTTCTCTTGTAAATTTTATCTTATACATTTGTAGGTGCGGTTCTTGGAAGTGAGCTGCGAGTAATTTATAGAAGACTACAGATTACCTGTGTATACAATAAAATAAAAAAAGCTTAAACCATTATATTTGATCAATGAACGGAAAACTGAGAGTAACAGCTTTTAGTTGAATGGAGTCGTCTTAAAGGGTGCGTTTAATGCGGTAATTCCTCTGTTTAGGTAATTGAGCGGAACAACAAAGAAGCGTACCTATTGGACAAGGGTGCGTCGAACTTCGACCGGACATCACACGGATTACAAATACCGACGTCATGCTTCACCGTTTTGCTGACGATACCAGCGATGCATAGTGCCTCATTCACACCCTTCCCATGTCATTTAAGGATATATCTTCAATTGCATTTTGAGTTTATGATGGTTTACTGCGGGCCTTTTAGTAGAAAAATGTTTTTATACTAGCCATTTTTAAAAATTCTTATATAGTATGTATATCGTTTTTTTTCACTATACTATAAGGCGTGCAGAATTAAATTAAAAAAGGAATTGAATAACCTGATTTTTAAGTGAAACATATTTTAAAATTAGAATAATAAAAATGATGTTATGAAGAATTTATATTGAAAAATATTTTTTTCTCATACCAGCACGGAAACATGGCAATTTCCGAACAAATACAAATCGTCCGTAATAGTTATTGAAACCAAATGCTGTTTATTAGCGCTTTATTGTTGAGTGCTATGTGGATGGGGTTTGGATAATATTTTTTGTAGTATATATAGTAAAAATTTAATCAAAATACGGGATACGTGTTTTCTGGGATAATTTTAATATTAATGTTGTTTTATTTTGGCAAATGATGGCAACAAATGGCATTGGCGCATACAAATTTAATAAAACATATTGGCATTATCATTGATTTTGTGGAATTTGATAAACGAAAATCGCGGAAATATCATCTTATTTGAGTATAATAAATTTTGTTATTGTCCAGATTATTTTGTTGTAAAATGTCTGGGGAAGTTAGTGCATATTTATAATTTTCCTAGTAGATTACACAGAAAAATTGTCTATTTACGGGGTTGCGTTGCGGGTACAAAAAAGTTTATTTTTTACTATAGTCGTGGTCGTGCGGGTAATAAGTAGTTTCAAACTCTATAAATGAGTGAGGGCATTAACTTGACAGAAAAAATGTGGACAAAACGCGCTTGTTTCAGAAAACGCATTTGTTTTACAATTAATAATTTTCCGCACTTGTAAAATAGTGTACAGTACATGTGAAGAATAACTATTTTACACACAACCTCGAATGTGATATATTACGCACGCTGTACTGAAATACTAAGAAAAATGACAACTTAAAATGTCAATATCCCAGTGTAGTCAATCAGGAACAAAAAGCACTAGCACTAGCTCTTCCGGGTATTTTAAAATAATCTTAACAATAACAAAAATTATTACTATTATTATTATTATTATCAAAATCCACAAAACCACCATAATAAATTTATGTAATGTGCGCCAGCAATATCTGCTGTCATCAAATCAAAATTAATCGAAATATCAAATTAAAATTCAGACTAAAGTTAGGTTAGGAGCGTCTGGGCATTTATGTTTACAATTTGTTACACTCGTTGGTAGCTTATGTAATATAATGAAATTGGAAAAAATATATTGTAATGTGCAGCGCCCGCCGTCGCCGCCACTGTCACCGCCGCTGGCGCAGCGATGAGCGAGTGTCTATTTTTAGCGATGACGCAACAGACTTGTCCAAACCTGCTTAAATGCTCAGTTGATGCAATCTATTGTGTTTGAGTTTTATTTGGAATAGTGTTCTAGTAAGTTCTCGAATACAAGTGCCAGAGTATATAAGCACCGTTAGTGAAGGCATTGGACAGTCTGATATAAATAAGCGTTGTGTGTTAAATAGTTGGTGATATAAACAGATAATCGACAAGTGGTCAACATAAATAAATATTGTTGTATAAATAAATAAGTGACATATATTGTTTAAATAAATAATGTTAGTGTTTAAGTGTTTTATAATATTCTTATTCTTAATTAGTGTTTAATATTTGTTTAATCGTAGTGTTCGTTATATTTATCATCTTTTAATTATATTTAATATCTATTTATCGTTATAATAAACTTTTATTTTAATTAATAATAATTGTCTAATATTTACACTTCACCCAAATAAATAAAAACGTTACAATATGTTTACAGGGTGTTTCAGGACTAATGTTACAAAATTTAACAGCTTATTTCTGAGGTCATTCTAAGCAAAAAATGCCATATGAACGTAGGTCCTCTCTTCCAGTTCCCAAAATACAAGAGATTAAAGTTTTATTAAAAAGCACAAAATTTTCAAATTTTTGTATTCGAGATACTTCTGAAAAGTCAAACATTATATGTCATAATAATTTATTTATTTATTTAAAATAAACGTGTATTGCTAAAAATATGGAAAGAAAGAACATAAATAGAACAATAAAACACAAAATGACGCAATCAAATAGGCAGATAAATAATAATTTTTAATTAGGATAAATAAGGTTTTCAACAATATTCTTCTTTTTTAGAAGTGTCTTGATTACAAAAATTTGAAAATTTTAAGCTTTATTTTATAAAACTTTGACCTCTTGTTTTTTGGTAAGTAGAAGAGATAGGACCTATGTTTATATAGCATTTTACTTAAACCTTAGGAATAAGCTGTTAAAGTTTGTAACATTAGTCCTGAATCATCCTTTATAATATGATTATAATGTTTTGTATTTGCCGATAGATTTCTGGAAATTACATTGAGAATAGAAATTCAATGAAATGGTGAATTACTCGTAAAATGTAACAAATTATTATCAGATTCAGGTAACAATTTAGAAAAAAAAAATTGAATTACCGTAGGAATCCTTGTGACACGGACACCATATTCTAAGAAATGATTTATTTGCAAAAAATAAAACGTGAGCAAGATATTTATGATATCGATACAATTTTCTAAATAAATTATCCGTTATGGTATTACACAGATTGCTAGTATCTCGGATTATTTTGACGTGTGACAGTATTCTCAAAAAGTAACCCACATTATTATTTCATAAAAATTAAGGAACTACTTACCGTAATTTTAATTCGTTTAATATAATATTTGAAATGCCATTTTATTCCATTTTCCTCAACTTGTGACGACAAAATTTAATACAATATATATATATATATATATATATATATATATATATATATATATATATATATATATATATATATATATATATATATATATATTGTAACGTTTTTATTTATTTGGGTGAAGTGTAAATATTAGACAATTAGTATTAATTCAAATAAAAGTTTATTATAATGATAAATAGATATTAAATATAATTAAAAGATGATAAATATAAAGAACACTACGATTAAACAAATATTAAACACTAATTAAGACTAAGAATATTATGAAACACTTAAACACTAAGATTATTTATTTAAACAATATATAGATCACTTATTTATTTATACGTCTGTATTTATTTATATTTAGCACTCGTCGACTATCTGTTTATATCTCCAACTGTTTTACACGCAACGCTTATTTATATCAGACCGTCTAATGCCTTCGCGAACGGTGTTTATATACCCCGGCATTAGTGGCCGAGAACTCCCTAGAACATTCCAGATAAAACACAATGGCTCGTAGTATGATCATGGTTTTAACTAAAACACTGTTTTAAGAAATGTGAAATTTCATTATTTAATATCAATAATAAATAATATCAAATTTATCAAAATATGATTTTAAAGCAGAACATAGTTTGTATTCAAACAAATATTTTTTAAATAATCGTTCTTTAAACATAAGGACGAAATTAAATATTGAAGTTTGAATTTGACATTACTTAAAACAGCGTTTTAGTTAAAACCGTGATCATACTACGAGCCAATAGGTTACACCAACCGCGTAATTAAGCAGGCGCCGGCCAGTCGGTTGCGTAATCGCTAACAATAGACGCTCGATCGTCCCTGCGACAGCGGCGGCGACACCGACGAGGACAGAGGTGGTAACAGTGGCGGCGAGGGCGGGCACTGCACATTACACTGCCCCCTCCTTAAGACTGTTTCGTCCCGGAACAGTTCATGATGACGAAATCTGCATGCATTACCCTTGGTGCATTTCGAAGTTTTGAAGGTTAAAGGGTTAAAGCTGCAAACGAGAATTTCAACACCGGTAAAACGGAAGAGGATTTCTATCATGTTCCTAACAATCCTCCAATCTAAACCATCTAGACCACAGCCTAACTTCGGTACGGCTAGCTTCAAAATGTCATTCTTAAGCAGATGATCCCTCAAATCGCACAACGAGTTCCACAGGTCACGATACAACGGTTTCTGGTACGAGCGTGGTTTTGTAACCAGGTAATAGATGTACCGCTGATGGTCTGCATTGTTATCCCTCAGGCGCAGCGTTTTCCCAACAGTTGGGCGTTGGTTGGCCAGTTCTTGTTGTCGCCCAAATTTCGCCTTAAAGGCTGAAGCTATGCCACGGGACATCTTTAAGTCTTCTGATACGCAGTGGCCGAGGGAATAATCTGAAGACACGGTGAATAGATATCGGTGTTCTTCTTTCGTCACGCCGAATCGCGCCTTGCGGCCAAAGGAATAGTTCTCCATGAAGTCTTCAAAAGTTGGTTCTTGTGTTATGATCTGACGAACCGTTGCTCCGTTATGGACTTCGTGGTTGTCTCCGGCGAAAGGGGCTAGCCGATTAAAGTGTACTACTCTCGGCTTCCCGCCATGTTGTTTCTTAATTCTGTATACCACGTCGCTTATCCTTTTGACTACCTCATAGGGGCCTTCCCAATTATTTTGCAGCTTTGGTGATAACCCACGACGTCTTTGTGGATTGTAAAGCCACACTAAATCCCCGGGTTGATATCCACCATTTTCGGCCTTGATGTCATACCGGTCCTTCATTCGGTCGCTGGAGTTTGCCCTGTTGTTTCATGCACGGATGAACGATAAGCCAACAGGAACAGATGGAGGTGTCGGTCCCAGTCTCTTTGGTGGTTGGAGACTACCTTCGACAAATATCGGTTGATCGTTCTGTTCATTCGTTCAACCATGCCATCAGACTGCGGATGTAATGCAGTTGTTCTAGTTTTATTAATTCCTAATATCTTACAGACATTTTGGAAAACGGCAGACTCAAAATTTCTTCCCTGGTCGGAATGGAGTTCACACGGTACTCCGAATCGGCATATACATTCCTTAACTAAAGTTTCAGCGACCGTGGTGGCTTCCTGGTTGGGTAATGGATATGCTTCAACCCACTTGGTGAAGTAGTCCATAACAACCACAATGTATTTATTTCCTTCGTCACTTTCTGGGAATGGCCCAGCCACATCAATCGCAATACGCTCAAATGGACTACCAACGTTGTATTGGCGCAAACCACACATTTCTTGCACCAATCTTTAACATCTTCCGTGAAGTTAACCCAGTAAAACCGCTGGCGCAATCTTTCTAACGTTTTGATGACTCCGAAATGGCCTCCAGATCCGTCATGGATCTCTTTCAACACGTCTGGTACTCTACTCTTAGGAATAACTAACTGAGTTCTCTTCTCAGTTCCATCAGCATTTTCTACCACACGCTTTAACATGCCATCCTCAATCACCATGGAGTCCCATTGCGCCCAGTACGATTTTACACTTGGTGAGTGTGGTGCAACGTCTTCCCATACTGGTTTGCTCTCCTCTGCTTTCCATTCGAGTATAATTTTCAAAGTTGGGTCTTTTCCTTGATCTTCGCGTAGTCCATCGGGCTGCCAATTATCGTCGACTACTGTTGTTCTGGCGACGATGGAAAATTTCTCTTCTAGTCGACTACAATGCTTGCAACCATCTTGGCACGGCCTTCTGGACAATGCATCGGCATTACGATGGCTGGTACCTGTTCTATGCTCGATTTTGAAATCGTATTCCTGTAGTCTTTCAATCCATCTAACCACCTGACCTTCAGGATTCTTGAATTATAACAGCCATTTTAATGCAGCATGGTCAGTTCTAATCAAAAATTTTCTTCCGTACAAATATTTGTAGAAATGTTCCACGGATTTCACGACTGCCAAGAGTTCTTTTCTAGTAACACAATAATTCCTCTCTGGTTTTGACAAAGTCTTACTAAAATAGGCAATAACCTTCTCATGTCCGTCTTGTATCTGGGAAAGAACACCACCAATTCCCACGTTGTTTGCATCTGTGTCTAGTATGAATTCTCCTGCAGGTAACGGATAACTCAGGACAGGTGCGCTTGTCAAAGCATGTTTAAGTTCTTTGAACGCAACTTTGCAGTCCATTTCCCAGATAAATCTTCGACCTTCTTCAGTAAGCTTTGTCAGTGGCTTGGCTATGTTGGCAAATCCAGGTACATATCGCCGATAATAAGTACACAAACCAAGAAAACTTCTAAGTTCTTGTTTGTCTCTAGGTGCTGGCCAATCTCTCACAGCCTTTATCTTTTCCGGGTCAACTGCAATACCCTTATCTGAAACCACGTGTCCAAGGTAATGAACTTCCTTTTGGAACAGGTGACACTTCTTGGGGCTGAGCTTCAGGTTAGCCTTCCGCAATCTCTGGAAAACCTCTTCCAAATTCTTCATGTGGTCCTCGAATGTCTTACCTACCACAACAATGTCGTCGAGATAGACTAAACAAGTTTTCCATGATAGCCCAGCCAATACTGTCTCCATAAGTCGATCAAACGTTGCAGGGGCATTGCAGAGCCCAAATGGCATTACAGTAAATTGCCAGAGTCCGGTACCAGTGGTGAAGGCTGTCTTTTCCTTATCTTTTGAATCCAAATCCACTTGCCAGTATCCGCTCTTTAGATCCAGAGTAGAGAAAATCTTTGAGCCAGCTAAAGTGTCTAGTGTATCGTCTATTCGAGGTAGCGGGTAGCTATCTTTCTTAGTCACGTTGTTAAGTTGACGGTAATCGACGCAAAATCGTGTAGAGCCATCCTTCTTCTTCACCAATACCACTGGTGAAGCCCATGGACTGCTTGAAGGTTCAATCACACTTTCCTTTTTCATGTCCTCGATAATTCTTTCCGCTTCCTCACGCTTCGCCAATGGTAGTCTTCTTGCTGGTTGGCGGATGGGTCTTGCGTCGCCGGTGTCTATCTTATGGTGAACCACATTAGTTCTCCCGTTGATCTTCTTGTCCAATTGAAACACATCTTGAAATCTTCCAATTAATTTCTTCGCCTTGGTTCTCTGGTCGGCGGTCAGTTCTTGGAAAGATGTTGATAATTGGTTACTTAAAGTGTCCGGAACTTTCTGAGATATGTTTCCCTTGGCCTTCACAGTTCGAATAATCGAGGAAACTTCCAAGCATTCTCCTACAATTGTTCCTCTCTTAAGAACAACAGGATAAAAATTTACGTTCATTATTCGAACTGGTATTAACTGACTGGCTTTGATCAGTGATTTTCCTACAACAACTCCAGTACCAGTCTTCACATCATCATTCTTGGGCTCAAGCATAACGATATTCCCTTCACAGAAACTACCATCTAATTCTGCTTGCACGATAGATTCACTTCGTTCTGGAAGGGTAACATCTTCCGCCATTAGTACGCGCACAGCCTTGTCTTCCCGTGGGTTTAAAACAAGTTCTTCTTCATTGACCATCATTACTCCATTCTTCAGGTCAAGTTTAAAACCGTGCTTTTTCATTACGTCTATGCCTATTATTAATTCATCTTCAACGTCAGCTACCAGCGCACGATGTTTAAAGGATGTGTTTCCAATAGTGATGGTCATATCTATTTCTCCTAATGTGGTAGCTTGTTCTCCCGTTGCTGTACGTAATCGCCACTTGGTTGGTTGAAGATCCGTCTTGTTTGTGTTCTTTATTAAGTCGGGTCTAATTATAGTCTTCGTCGCACCCGTATCCAGTAACATTTTTAGTGGTCTTCTATCAACAGAGCCATTCACGTAGATGCTGCTGGCTTGATGATGAAGGGATGCGACATAACTGATGGATTGTGGGGCTACTAGATTACGGGTCGACGATTGCCCCTTCGCATCAACCCGACTTAGTTTTCCGACTCCTTTTCTTCTTTTCCTGATTCTGTCTCTCTTTGCATTTTTTTTGCAAAGTCTCTGCGGATGACCCTGTTTACCGCAATACCAACAGACGAGTTTCTTTCTTCCGGCAAACACTTCATTTACAATTCGTCGCATTTTCTCTTCTAGGTCTTCCGTGTCTTCTTTTCTCTCCGCATCAATATTTCGCACTCGAGATTGATTACGTGAAGCTTGTTTGGCAGCTTCATGTTCTAGTGCATATGAGAGTGCGTCAATTAATGTTTTTGGGCGGGCCAATCGTAGTGCTTGCTGTGTTTCGCTGTCTCGAACTCCGTAGATAAATGCTTGAACGGCCAAGCACTCCAAAACGCTGTCAGGAGCTGCAGGATGTGCGAGACGAACCAACCGAGCTACGTCGACTTCAAATTCTTGAAGGCTTTCTTTTGAACTCTGATAGCGGTTCCTCAGTTGCGTCTGGTACACCTGCTCCAGGTGCGCATTGCCGTACCGCATGTCCAACCACTTGACTACTGGTCGTAGTCTTCTTGTTCTTCTTCCTTCAGCGTTTGTAGGATGTCGATGGCTTCCCCACGCAATGAAACAGTCAACGCTGTAGCCTTCTCTTTGGACGTCCAGTTATGTGCTTTCGCAGCCGCTTCAAATTGTTTTAAATAGTTCGGCCACGAAGATTTTCCATCAAATTCCGGCGTTTTAATGTGCATTGTTGTACTAGTATTAGGTTTTACTACTTTCTTTTCTTCGTGTAAACCTGACTTCACTACATCGGAATTCGACATTGACGACGATGTAATTTCAGTGAATTTTTCTCGTAATTCTTCAATCTTCTTGTCATAGTCAACTTTTAAATTCTTCAGTTCTTCTTCAGTTTTTCTAGAATTCTCTTCTAATTTCTGATCTAAACTGCTAGAATTTTCTTCTAACTTGTGTTCTAAACTTCTAGAATTTTCTTCTAATTTTTGTTCTAATGTCTGCTCCAGAATTCTAGAATTTTCTTCCATTTTTTGTTCTAATGTTTTAGACTGTTCCAATAATTCTTCTTTTAATGTTCTGGAATTTTCTTCTAGTTTATGTTCTAGTGTTCTGGAATTTTCCTCCGCTTTTCTAGAACTTTCCATTAATTTTTCTTCTAATGTTCTAGAATTTTCTGTTAATTCATCTTTTAATGTTCTCGAATTTTCGGCTATTTCCTGTTTCAAATCTTCTTTTAATGTTCTTATGTTGGATATGTCGAATAAGTAATCGTCAGGACTTTCACCAGAATCGATTAATGCTTGCCGCAGTCTTTCCTGAAGCAGAGACTTCTTTCCTGTCGTATCTAACTCTCGTTCTTCCAGTTCTGTCTTCAGATCACTTACTTTTAATTCACATAATTTTAATAGTTTAGCCATTTTATTTATTTTTATTTAACACTTCACAGTTTATTAACCCCACACCTGATACCAATTGTAACGTTTTTTTTATTTGGGTGAAGTGTAAATATTAGACAATTAGTATTAATTCAAATAAAAGTTTATTATAATGATAAATAGATATTAAATATAATTAAAAGATGATAAATATAAAGAACACTACGATTAAACAAATATTAAACACTAATTAAGACTAAGAATATTATGAAACACTTAAACACTAAGATTATTTATTTAAACAATATATAGATCACTTATTTATTTATACGTCTGTATTTATTTATATTTAGCACTCGTCGACTATCTGTTTATATCTCCAACTGTTTTACACGCAACGCTTATTTATATCAGACCGTCTAATGCCTTCGCGAACGGTGTTTATATACCCCGGCATTAGTGGCCGAGAACTCCCTAGAACATTCCAGATAAAACACAATAGGTTACATCAACCGCGTAATTAAGCAGGCGCCGGACAGTCGGTTGCGTCATCGCTAACAATAGACGCTCGCTCGTCCCTGCGACAGCGGCGGCGACACCGACGGGGACAGAGGCGGTAACAGTGACGGCGAGGGCGGGCACTGCACATTACTATATATATATATATATATATATATATATATATATATATATATATATATATATATATATATATATATATTTTCGTCTTCTGACGACTGCTATAACGAGTTCATAAACGAATGGTTTGTACGAAGTTGTTTTTGATAAATATTCCTCCATGCATCCTGCTTCTAAATCATTAAAACGTTACTCTTTAGCACATTAAAATATTAACAAAAATATTTATTTCATTATCTAGTAGTGTATTACAGGAACTAGATATTTGTTTTGTACATGATATTGTAACGTGAGAGGGCAGGTGCGTGCGATCCGACGCGCATGAATAGAAGCGTTCTAGTAGGTAGGAGGAGCCTAGGTAGGCGATCGATAACACAGATGCGGCGCGCGAAGACAGGCGACGTAAGGGGCTACTGTGTAAACAAGAGGGGAGATAAGCGTAATTACCAGCGCATTGTTACGACGTGGAGAATTTTCTAGAAAATATTAGAACAACTATATAAGCGACGTACGTGTGTGCGATGACAGACATTCACATAGAGTACTAGTCCGTCAGAAGGACAGTTACATACCGGGTGTAGAAATGAAAAGTGGCGCATAGCGATTTCAATGTTAATTTTTTATACTGCCATATCTCTTTACCTATTTATTGTAGCTCAAAAAGATAAGAGTATAAGTTGTTCAGAAATTAAAAAGGTATCCCATAAAGAAAGACGACTTACTTACATAACCATTAATATTTCACGAGTTATTAATTAAATAAAATTTAATGTTCTTTTAGAAAAAAATTTTTGAGTGCTTTGAAAAATGAAACAAGTAACTTGAATAAAATATTCACTTTAACATTTTTTATTTGTTGTATAATTTCTTTTAGGTAGGTATAAATATCAAAGTAAATATTTTATTTAGGTAACTTGTTTAATTTTTCAAAGCAATCTAACGATTTTTCTAAAAGAACATTTATTTAATTAATATCTCGTGAAATATGAGTGATTTTGTAAGTTACCTTTATAGAATGCCTAATTTCTGAACAACTTATATTCTTACTCTTTTTGCACTAAAATGAATAGGTAAAGAGATACAGCACTATTAAAAAAATAACACTGAAATCGCTATTTGTCATGAGGAGTAGTGTAGGAAATAAGTATACTATTATTGAATATTTTATATATATTTATTCATTCCTATGGTGCGATCGATTTCGGGAATAGCAATTCCCATCATCAGGCGTTACCAGCTGAAAGAACATTTATTGTCGGTCTTAGGCATAAGAGTACAAAATATTTATATAAAATTATAATCCACCCTCAGCTTTGGGGACCCATCTAGAAATAGAGAATCACACTACATCGCTTGAAAACTTAAAACTTTTACATCATGAAACTAAATATCATAATTTAATCCTTTTAGAACAATACGAAATATTTTTACATAAAATAAATAATCAAAACCTAATAAATAATATTACTGATTTTAATAATAATAATAACCCTTTGTTTTTGAAATTACCGCCCTTTTCACAACAACAGAATGTGCGCAGATCTACCTAAGTTGAAAACTTTTGACCACCCAAATGTCAGTACATCTTCTTCCTTTGACTCTACAAGATCTCACATTATCTTGGAATTTTATTTATTCAACTCAATTAATGCCATCCTAAAATTTTTACACATGTTATTTTCAACAATCGACGCTGCTAAACCTTTTAACGGTAAGCATTTCATGTACATATTTTCCAAAACTTTTGTCGGTTTCATAACCTTACTCCATTACACGTGCTTGTAACATTTACTTGTTGCTTTTTCGATCCATAAAACACTCTATAAATTACATCTTTGTTTATAATATTAGATTATTTGCAACAATTTTAATATTTCATTATAATTTTATATAAATATTTTGTACTCTTATGCCCAAGACCGACAATAAATGTTCTTTCAGTTGGTAACGCCTGATGATGGGAATTGCTATTCCCGAAATCGATCGCACCATAGGAATGAATAAATATATATAAAATATTCAATAATAGTATACTTATTTGCTACACTACTCCTCATATCAACATGTATACTAAACTGGAGAACTTCATCAAAGACGCTATTTGTCATTTTTCAAAAATATTTTAAATTTCCAGTGATAGATTCAACGTTAAAGCACATAATCATTGCAGGTGGACCATCACATTAGCGTTGAAACGGATGAAGAATCTCAGTCCGGAAATGACGGGCGTAACGTTCGCATCGCCGCGACTGCAGCCGTTACCGTCTGTCCGATGCGCTGACTGCATTCATTGTACTATAAATTATAACCAAACCAAAACATCCATCTCAAACAAATTATAGCTCTTCCACTTCATCATATAACTGATTTTTTTTACGAACGAGGTGATTACTGTACTTAATTAGAGGTATAATAAAAGAATTATTGCGTACATGCACGTAATTATATGTAATATGTATAGGAATTAAAATAAAATTAATCATTAAAAAAACATTTCAGGATATAAAGACAGATTTATTTAGAAAACTTGAGAATAAACTAAATGAAATAAATATTTTAGAACTTCAGGGAATTTTTATAAAAAAGCATGTAAATTTATATTTTATTTGTCATTGAAATTATATTTTAATCTATTTTGACTAATTATAAACATTTTGAATTTGTACTCGTATATTAAAAATATAATAAATATATTATAAACCTGAATAACTTCAACTTCTAATTTTCATTAAGTTTGCACTGCATTATTAATACTTTTTTCTACTCCCACTTGAAAAGGTTATCATTTCTTCACAATCTGCAGAATGGATATATAGGCAATACTAGTTAACTGAACGGATATAATTTCATATCCATTCTAGGATGGATATGAAATCCACGAATCACAAATCTCGAAGTCGTGTAACCCAGGCAACTGTCTATTCATTTATTACAAGATTAAGAAGAAGAACGATACAAATGTCATACAGTGGACCCCCGGTACTCCGACAAACGTTTTGCAGGGCAGTGTCGGACTATCGAATTTGTCGGATTATAGAGTACTGCCTAAGACCCCCTACAGTCCGGAATTTTTTACAAACGAGTACCTTGTAATCCGACAAATTACGGATCCAGTGATAAGATTCTATATGTTATACTCTGAAGTACAAATCATACTTCATTATGTATGACAAATTTAGTAAATTAAACATCACAATAGAGAGCTTACGTTTGATTATGAAATTAACGTCATTAATGCTATAGAACTTACAAACAATAATAACTTTACATTAGCAAATATGTAATTGTGTACAAACAAATGTACATACTAAAATAATCAAAAATTATGAATAAAAATAACCTGCTCAATCATGCATTATCTACATTAGCAAAGACTGTCAAAAAATATTCAATAATAATAGTCATGTCGGATTACAGGGGGTGCCGGATTAGACAGGGGCCGGATTACCGGGGGTCCACTGTATTTGACATTTCATTGTTGTCATTTAAATGGAAATGTTTTCGGCATAAAAAAGATTCGAATAATTTAATAACAATTAACTGAATTATATTATGAATTAATTGAAAGTATTGAAAAAGAATGTATAAAAAATGGAAATCAGAACCGTATGAAATATTGCATTGCCAAGTGAAGGTTATCCTTTAGATTTGGCAATAAAAAATCGTAAGTAGTATGTAAAAGTATTGTATACTTATAAAATAAAATATTATATTAATAACAAATGTCATTAAGAAAGCTTAGGAAAACAAGTACATAAAATGATATTAATTTATAATGTTCAATAAAATTTCAAATTTCTGTAGTTCACATTTTCCTTCTTTTCGTTAGTCGTAGAAAAAGTATGCTGTACAACTCGAGTGGAATGTCCATATCGCCTTCGGATGATTGAACACTCCGCCTACGGCGTCGTGCTCAAACTTCATCCTCATGCGATATGGACATCATATCCACTCTAGTTATACAAATTACTATTTTCATATTTATACCTATATGATTTAATAATTAATACATAATAGTAGTGTAAGGTTAAAATTACTCATTAAACATAAAACCCTATATATATATATATATATATATATATATATATATATATATATATATATATATATATATATATATATACCGTTTCAAAATGGCGACCATTTATTTTTTTTATTTCAAAATATGTAATAATAAAATTCCATACAAAATTAAACATAGCGTGCTATGAAACAAATTGTTAGAGCAGTTCAATTTTATGTAAATAAATATTTTCTTTTGTCTTAAGGTAATAAAATTGTTTAATTTTGTATGGAATTTTATTAATACATGTTTTGCAAAGAAATGGTTGAAGTAAAACGATGATATTTTGATATCATCGTGGAGCTTGGTACTAGATGACGTTTCTTTAACCCATTTTTACCTGATTTATTTTTAGTTAATTGACAATTCATTTTAATAATATAATGTCGAAATTATTATTATTTTTTTTTCTATTTACGGAAGATTATTTACATGAAAATGTACAAATGGTTACAAATATAATCACAAATTGAGTAAGTAAATATTATTGTAGAAGGCGCAAAATATAAAAAATAGTATAAAGAACTCATTTTATAAGACTTTCTTTCGCATGTCTTATAAAACACGTTCTTTAATATACTATTTTAATACCATTTTTCTCGAAATAAATGTTATACAACCCTATACCATATTTATATCGTTGAAATCAGAAAAAAATTCTCTATCTAATGGGCTAAAAAATTATATAGGATACCATTTAAAAAAATATAATTTTGTTCTGCCGTTTGAGAACCACTGGTCTAATTTTCGGTTTGTTATTATTAATAAATTAGCCCCTTATTCTTTATCATTTCTTGTATATAACATTTTTTTCTAAAGCCATTAGTTCGCCCAAAAAAGCGCTGATTGTTTTAAAGGAAACACCTGTATATATATATAGGGTGTCCCATAACTTCAGGTACATATTGGAAGGGCATATAGTTCTTAATGTCCGGAACAAAAAGAATTTTTTCAAAATTCAAAAATTAGTTTTTGAGGTTTTTGAAGGAAACAGTTTTGGGACACTGGTTGAATAGGTAGTTTTAATATTAAATATTACGTTGTATTATATCTAATTAATATGAAATGTTTGCATAATACAATCATTTCATTAGGTTTCTAGTAGCCGGCCACATAAATTGTGTTTCTTATAACAGTTTTGATATTGCTCTTCTGATTATTGTTACAAATATGAATGGTTACAGTAACAGTGAGTTAGTGGATATGTTGCTAATGTATGGCGAAGTAGGGCAAAACTGTAGATTAGCATCCGAATTCTCGCATATTTGTAAGCCTTACTCAACGCCTTCGCGACACTGGTTCTTTGCAACCTAATCGGGGAAGAGACGGCGGGGCTCATCGGAGACCAGTAAATGTTGAAAATGCTGTCTTAGATTTGGTACGCAATGACCCAACAATCAGCATAAGGAGAATATCTCGTCAACTATCAGGTGTACCACGAGTGACAATTTGGAGAATTTTAAGGAATAATAATTTACATCCTTATCATTTTCAACGGGTCCATGCGTTAATTGAACCCGATCATTACTCTCGAGTAAGGTTTTGTGAATGGCTTCTAAACCAACATGCTCAGGATGGCAATTTTACGTTAAAAGTAATATTTTCCGACGAAACGATATTTACTCGCGATGGTATACATAATATTCATAACTGTCACTACTGGGCCGAAGAAAATCCACATGCTGCTGTCAGGAGTTATTTTCAGCACAGATTTTCACTAAATGTTTGGGCTGGGATGGTAAACGGATCGTTACTGGGACCATACATACTTCCTAACAGAATGTCTGGGAATGATTATTTACAATTTTTGCTGAAAAATTTGCCTGAATTATTAGAAGATATTCCTCTTAATGTACATCAAAATGCATGGTTTATGCATGACGGTGTGCCGCCACATTTTGCTAGAAATGTCAGACATCATCTTGACAGAGTATTTGAGGACAGGTGGATTGGTCGAGGAGGTCCCGCGTCTTGGCCCCCTAGATCCCCGGATTTCAATCCGTTAGATTTTTATTTGTGGGGTAATTTTAAATCCCTCGTCTATGATAATCAAGAGGCACCTGAAACCCTTGAAGAATTACGGCAACGAGTTGAAAATTGTGCTGAAAGAATTAGACAAGAGAATTTCTTTAATTCAACGTGCTGCATTAGGTTAGCTGTTAATGGAAATAATTTTGAACAGTTTTTGTAAAAATAAAGTAAATAATTTGATTTTTTTCAATTACATACACATCTCCCAAACTTAATTGGTGTGACAAATCTTTACGTAATTGCATAAATTAATTTCATTGTTAAATTATTTTATGTAATAGTTATAACTAATTTCACTATTCCAAATATTATAGTATCCAGGGGTACAAAAAATGTTCTTATTAAGTGAACTACCCTTAATTATAGGAATTTTGAAAAAATTCTATTTGTTCCGTAATCAGGACATTAAGAACTATATGCCCTTCTAATATGTATCTGAAGTTATGGGACACCCTATATATATATATATATCTACATATACAGGGTGTTCCCATACTTTGAGCAAAAACTTTAATGGCATATAGTACTGACCAAAATAAGTAAAACAAACTTAAACAACATAGGTCCGATCTTCAATAGTTTCTGAGATATAAGGCAGTGAATAATGAGGTTTTGCGGGGTTTACCTTTGCTATCTCAAAAACTATAACAGTTAAGACTTCGATTAAATGAGACTTTTTGTTTATCTTTGAGAGGTTAACTTAGATGAGCTTTCGTTTTTCAAAAATAATCTAATAATTTTACCAAATAAAATGTTGTGGCGGCCTTGACCAATATTTAATTTTTAAATAACTCCTTAAATATTAGAAATTGAAAAAAATGTTTTATATAAAATTTTATTATATTTTTATAGTCTATTTACTGAAATAGACTAAATTTTGTTCAATGACTATCTTTGTCAGTTTCTCTTCGATTCTTCTTTCTCGGAAACTGTTGAAAATAAAACGTATGCCGATTACTCTTTTTTACTCATTTTATTCAGTACTTAAGTATGGGAACATCCTGTACATATATATATATATATATATATATATATATATATATATATATATATATATATATATATATATTTATGATTCGCTGATGATGAAGGCTGTTTGACCTTCGAAACGTACGAGTGTGTAAAAAGTAAACTACTGTAAAATTCAAAATAAATTCTTCCAAAAAAAGGCCGAACGAGGTCTACCTCATACAATGACTGAAAGCACAAACAGCAAGCTTGCTGTTTGGCTCTGCTGAAAGGAAGCTAAATTCTACACAGCAAATTAGTAAATAAATAGAAATTATTCATAGAAAGTGGAGTCTTTGTCATTGGACGCGCTGGTTTGCTGCGGCTACATCGCTTGCAATGGAGTATTCTAATGTAGTAAAATTTAAGGTAAAAAATGTAATATTGTAGACTATTGTTATATCCCGTAATAGATAGTCGAATAATATACGGTTTATAACAATTTAATATTTATTAATTCATAACGAAGACGAATGGGTGGATTTTTATTTCTTTTTGGACGTTCTTCTATTATGTTTGTTGCTAATTGTTGCTGCGAAATCTGCTCATATGAATTATGTTCGTGAGTAAAAGTTTCATATATAGGTTCGTCAATAATATCTCCATAGAAAACTTACTTATTTTCATTTGACGTGATATTAAATTTCCTAAATAACATATCCAAACTAAACAATAATCAGATAATTAAAAAAATCAAAATTTATTTTTCTATTTCGGTGTTCTTATGTTTCTATAAAAGCACTGTTTATCACTGAAATCACGACGTTTAGAAAATCTATAAACGTACTGTTTTTGGCGCCTTTCATGTTCTAGAGGTGGTAGTCATGTTTTCAAAACTGACAGATAACCTCAAAATGGTAAATTATTTGTGTTGAAATATTATTTCCAATTGTGGATTTTTATCCGTTCTCTAGGTGATAGGACTAGAAAGAAAATAAATTTATAGCTATAGCTGTGTTAGTTAAGAAAGAATAAGAATCTGTGAAGTTAAAATTTCAACTAAAAAATTATGAAACAAGAAACAATGCGCTCAGGTTTACTTTGTCAAAATAATTAAAACGGTAAGTTTTATTTATTACAATTTAAATTTATGGTAATGCAATTTTGAATTGAATGTATTGTTATTCCAGGCAGGTTACGAAATGTATGATGCACGTTACTTGAAAATGTTGACACTGTCTACTCAATTTGTGGCGGCTACTAGCAAACAAATATCAAAAGTTGACGTTTTAATCCATGATTTCCAGTTCCACGTTGTGGCGAACTATCGAATATATGCCATATTATGTTTTGTATTAAAAATTGCAAGAAGAGCTGTTGCCGTTATCTGTGCAACTGAGTAGTGAGTGCTGACAAAATGGTGGAAAGTAAAAGTCTAGAGCAATAAATTGTTCATTAAAGTATTTCATTATTTAAATAGTTTTATTTATATGTTGTTTTCTCAATAAAAAGGCATGATGGTCCACGTAACGTCCTTCAATCCTATATTCAAGTTTTATTTATGATCATAACCAACACGAACTACCGATATGTCAAATCAGGATGGTTCATTAATAAACCTTCGAGTTCATTGTATGCATTGGTTTTCCTCTTTCATAATTGTATAATACTTGATACAATGTTTTAATGTAAACAATCAGACAAAATCACAAGATACACAAACTGTCAAAATGTGAAATTTCAATTTTTACCGGGAAACGCTACCAACATAACTGATAAAAAAACACCAACTCATATTTTTGACAAGTCCTTTTTTTAAAAATCTAATTGTAAAATTACCTCAATTGAAAAAATAGTATAAAAAACATGTATCATAAGGCATGTTGACGCACTCGTCCTTTGTAAAACTCGCCTGGCGGCTCGTTTTCCAAACTTGGACTCGTACGTTAACAGATTGCCTTATGATACTTGTGTTTTAATGTACTATTAGTGCTAAAACATATCACGTGGTTTGTGACGTATGAGTGATTAATGAAATTTTGTATAACAGTCCAATTAACATGAAGCAATTTCTCTAGACCACAATTACGTATCAGAAGGAAAAAATCTGTTGTGGCCAAAACAATACCTCCCGCCATTTACCGTCCAAGTCACAAAAAAGTTTAAGCTAAACCTTTATTTGGATTAGCGAATTTTACTCTAATTTTGACAGTTTATTTCTTAAAATATAGTCTAATCTAATCCAACTACCTTTTTTGATAATAAAATGAAGATTAACTTTTAAATACCGCAATAAAATAGAATTCACTAATCCAGAAATGAGAATTAGCTTGAACATTTTTGCGAATCGTTAATTTTTATTAACCTAAATACATACCTACATATTTATATATGCTGTATTAATTTCCTTTCCTATTATTCTATTCATTTTTTTCTTTTTAAAACGTTACTATTATTAATTTGAAATGATTAGTTCTTTGACAGTGACATTTATCTGTCAGTTACATACATTTGAATAACTGCGCAACCAAGGAGTTTTGTTTGTGTAAAGCGTAGGCTCCGGGATTTAAATTATAGAAATTTCTATAAATTTATCCATAAAATATATAGAAAAATTATTACTGCAAATCTGTAGAAAATTTAATAATCTTTAATTTTTATAATAACATTATTGTCGAAAAAATAACATTTAAAGGTAATTTTGGAAGAAAAACTATTTTGAGCTTCTAGAAAAGTGCCATTTCCGGTTATCCGATTTACACCAAAATCTAATGGGCTCTTTCCAGTACAGAAAAAGTTCGAAATACAAGGTTTCAAAATTTTCTGAATGATAGTATTTGAGTTAGAGTGGAGGATCCACACACACATACACACAGACATCATCGTGAAAATGTTAAAATTGGATTCTAGGGATCTTAAAACGTGGTCATTTACCAAAATCTCGATATGCGATTTTTAGCACGATCTCTATACCTCCCTTACCAAGGGTAGCGGGAGGTAAGAATCCTATACATACAATTATTTTTCATTTCTGATTATTTGATTGCATATAAATATTTTCCGTAGGTACTATTTTCCCTTGTTTCGTTTTAATTGAATAGTAAATAGCGTGGCGTGATATGTCATTTATAATTTAGTCACAGTCACGGGAACAAACATCTGACTGCTATATTCCTTTCCGGTAAGGAAGTAATCAGGATACAAGGCATTAAATCATAAATGAACAAGAGTGACAAATTGTTAGATAACAACTACATAAGAGCAACTTAGGTTTAACTAAAATATCCGCCTTTGAACATAAACAGGACAAGCCGTACATTCCTTACATACTTAATGTAAATTAATATTTCTGGAGGAAATTTACTACAACTTTGTATCTCCGCAAATAATTTAATAGCTGCAAATTATCAAAGATGAATTCTAAAAGAATTAACGTTAACTAAGCAAACAATTAAAAAGGTAAATGAAGCTGTCGGGGGCACATTTGGCCCCCTTGCCCATATGATAAAATTATTTGTAATTCATAGTTCTTTCTTACAGCGGACGAATTATAGGTATATGTCTCTCTTTTGTGGGATTATGACGGCACAAGCATTTCCCAAAAACTGTTTTATGTTTTTGCTCGTGTATTATTAATTTGTTTGAAATAATAGGGGTCTAATATTTTTTATCATATCAGAAAATTCTGAAAATTCGTGTTATTGTATGACATAAACCAAAAGTTTATTTTATTTATTGATTCAATTATGGCCGGCTGCACAAACTGATGAGTTGTTGAAAAAAATGAGATGATTGATGGAATGATACCATACCT